>CM076570.1:1282615736-1282816834 GCA_034641835.2 Pinus albicaulis | reverse complement strand
CGAGAATTATTAAGTCTAACAGACAGTTAGTCACTACACACCCCCTTATAATTTTCGTACTAGAAAATTGCCCTATATACCCAAAGATACGTGGATGAGCTCTGATATAATTACATACATGGAGTGAGGTATCACACTCGGAATGTATCACAGACAAGTTAGCGACAGCTGCTATGTTTAATGACGCTGAAACACGTCTCTAGCCTAGACCTTCTAAATTTTATCGTTATGGTTCCAATGCTTTCTTAGGTAAATTGATGTAAGTTTTATGTTGATATTGTTTAGAAAGTTTGTCTTTGAGGTTCACCACATGATGTGACGGAAATTCCTAAAAATTAAAACTAAAATGATAAGCAAAATTTTCAATTTTAGCTTTTTCAATGAAAATCCTAGCTACTAGGGGAAAGAGTAATCAATTTTGGAGCAAACAACAAAGAGCACAAACTAAAATGCAGCTTTCCTAACTTGTTCCTATGCAACACACACAATTCACTATATGCACATGCATGTTTTTCTTTTAAGCTCCCTTAATGTGAATGCAAGAAAGGAAACTATATGCATCAAATCAACAAAGACAAGTGTTTTCTTCTTTGAGAAATGAGGAATTTAACAACAATTTCTCTTTTAGGAAAAATGAAGAATGGAACTACAATTTTTCCTATAGGAAACTAAGAATGAAACAACAATGTCCTTTACGAAAACAAATGGATCTAATGTAGAAATAAAATACTTAGAATTTGATTTGCCAATGATAAAGAAAAACACTAAAGGGACATTGAACAAATTTACTTTTCAAATGAGGAAGAATCGGGTAAGTTCATTGATCTCTAAGAGGTATCAAACAGTTGAGAATATAGAAAAAAAATGGTTGAGAATGATAGCAATGAAAAATTTGAATGGAATTTGGTTGGCTAAGGGGGAAACGTAGCCTCTAAGGGGAGACAATGCGTTGCAGTGCACCCCTGATTGGGAGACAATGCCCTGCAGTGCACTGTGTCTTGACCAACAATGCGTTGGGCGCAACAATGATTTGAAATGCAAGCTACAAAACACACTTCTGATGCAATTATTTCATTCAAAATTCTAATAATTGAAAGTAGATGCTACTGATAGCAGAGGAAAAAACACTAGGAATGATAGGAAAATACCCAACGGAGTCGCCAATTTGTTATGCAAAATTATGATCTACGGATAAATAAAATTCCCTAAGTCTGGTGCTAGGAACTTAGAACAACAGAAGAAATACTTTGCTAACAATTTTTCTAAAATA
This sequence comes from Pinus albicaulis, assembly GCA_034641835.2. Taxonomy (NCBI): domain Eukaryota; kingdom Viridiplantae; phylum Streptophyta; class Pinopsida; order Pinales; family Pinaceae; genus Pinus; species Pinus albicaulis. Next base: position 1,282,815,564 of record CM076570.1, on the reverse strand, counting down.
ATAAGAAACACATAATGATAGAAGAACCTATTTGTAATCCAAGCACTTCTCCTTCTCCTTCTATCGCTTTTGTCGTCACCTTCAATCCAACTCAGATCGTCAGATCAATTCCTGCAAACATATATGAAGAACAAAAAACAACATGCATATACAGATATCTACCTATATTAAACACTCAAATTGATTAGATGTGAAACATATATATCATTCAAGAATCCACTGCATGAGAAATAGAAACATAAAGAGATACATATATGGGAAAATGAACAACAATGTTTATTAAAGAGTAGAAGGGGGAGGTTACAACCAATGATTGATTTGATGCCACCAGCTCCAGCTTCATCCTAGCATCATCACATCCAACATCACATCAACAACATATCAATACTTTTACTCTCTCAAATGAGAATCCAACAAATTTCCTTACCAAAATTCTTCCCTCCCTAGCACTAGGATTTGTGCTCAATTTATAGGGAAACTGATGGTATTTTCTCAATGAATAAATTTCTAAGAATAGGCAAGACATGTTCCCAAGTTTAAAGGTGTTAGATGGACACTTAGATAAGAATTTTGACACATATGGACTCTTCTAGAAGGCAGTGGCCATGTGGAGATTCTCGGAACAATGAGAATTCCGCTCCCAGGTGACCAACACACTCTTGAATGTCGGGAAGTGTATTGCAATGCACCCTTGAATGGAGGATGCTACAGATGTAGTGCAGTTAGTCCCTTTAGAGGTAGTGTTGGTGATTTCATAAGTGATACAACATATACTTCAAACCTTGGAAATCTCACAATAGAAGCCATGAATTTGAATTGTTCTTCTCTTAGGGAATATAGCAACTGAAATTTAAGGGGATGATATACTCTATTTCATTGGTCCTGGGGATGATGTTCAGTTTTACCAGGCCATGGGGAATGATTCCCAAATTGACCTATAACATTTATCATAAAAAAATGATTATGTTTGATGACCCTATCAAACAACGACATACATACATGAATGTATACATATATAGACACCAATATAGCCATGATCACAACATAATTACCAGGTATCATAAGTTCAAGGTTAAGAGAAATCCCTTTATCTGTGCACAACATGAACAACATTAAGAATAATATTCCCCAACATATCCAAGGCATTGAAATCTCAAATCCATTCACAAAACCTTTCCAGTTACCTTTCTCATAACCATCCTACCACCATCCATTTACACCAATGGACCCAACCAACTCAAAGATCTATCATACTCTTTCCTTCAACGACCCTTATGCATGCATCAGGCTTCATCTGAGTCTTACATTACCCATTAGGTTTCATTCAACTCTCCTTGAGCTCCATTAACTTTCCTCCTTCCCCAAACCAATTCCCAAGACCCTCAACACATAAAAGGAAAGAACAATAAACCAACAAAATAAAATCATGGAAATAAATAACAATACAACATAACAAACAAAATGGCATGGTCATGTACTAGACATAAGGAAACTGCAAATCAAATGCAAAAAAATCACAAGGCACCAAAAACAGAAGACTCTCAACATACACTATGAATCAATCCCATTGTTTCCCAATAATTCCAAGGAAAATCTCAACCAAAGCCTTCTTCAAGATTTCATGGTAGATTATTTTTCGATGCAGTCCCTTGAATCATACTTCCATAAACTGTTATAAAAAAAAAATGATCACCTAAACATTTCTAACTAGGTGGATCGAAATACACCATGTGAGATAAATTTTACAGTAGTAAAATCACTTTCACTGTAAAAAATAATTTAAGAAACCACTTTTATTAAGTTATTTTTGATTAAAACCCATGAGAGTAATTAAATAAACCATTATTTATTTAATTTTCTCTAGGAATAGTTATTAAATATTTATTTAATAAATATTCCTTGTCATATTTGACTAAATCACCGAGGAATAATTAAATAAATCAATATTTGTTTATTATTCCTTATTTCCATATTTGAAATAATTCTTAAATCATTATTTAATAGTTTTTTTTTTCACACCTTTCTTATTATTCGCGAAATAATTAATAAATCATTTGTTTGTTAATTATTTCTAAATAATGGTATTTAACCATTTTAAATATCTTTTCCCTCTCCAAAAATATAAAAAAGTATTCCAAGCGGTTAGATCTAGATTTTGGTCAATAATATTTTATTGTTCTCCATTTTCGAGATCAACGCAATACTTTGCGATAAATAAGAGGGTTTTTCATCCATTTCTCACCATGATCATTAGTATCGTCATCATTATCGTCACATGCCATTCGAGCTCCCATTTTGAGTTCTGCATTGTTTGGGTTTACACACAATGAAGAGAGAGGAAAATCTAAATTCTGAAGTGACTAGGACATCAAAAGTCCCATCCCATTGAGGGGGACTTATGCCTTTTGTAAATATCCTTTTCCATGTGTATTAATATAATTATTTTTTTTTCAAAAGATTTTCCAAGACTGGGTTTTTACATCGGTTTTTATATCTGCTGTTTATACTTTCAGATTTTCATACATCCATTGTTTTGTAGGTTTTCTCACATATTTGTTGCAGATCTAAAGTATGAGTAGCCACACTTGTTATTAGGGTCACTAGTCACTCGTGACTTAAATGAGGTCTTTTTGGTACATCTTCCAAAATATTTCATACTAACAAATGGTGACTCCACTAGTTTAACAACTTCAGTTTCCTTGGTGACTTTTGCTTTAGAAATTTCAGGTTTTTTTTGCAACTATTTTTAGCTTCTTTTTTTCTATTTATAGTTTTCTCTCCATTATTCTATCAAATTTCCGGTTACTGGTGGTTTTCAGGTGTTTTCCATAGGTCACAGGTACCAGTCGAGTAGGAAAGGACAACATCTTCCAAGACCTACCATCTGAGAGCCACGAAGGAAAAAACATAGTTTTCATCCTTAGAAGTTCGTTATGAGGAGTACAATGCCTTATTTTACCCAAAATGGACATTTTCCTTCAAAAACAGTTCAGAAAATGCGTTTCATATTTTTTCGAGAATTTTTTCTGAATTCAGGGTTTGCCGAGAGTACTATTTTGGGTTTTTACCTCTGTTTCAGCCCTCCTTAGGCCTGGATCTGCTTATTTTGTCTCTTTGAGGTAGAAACAACCCCCCTAGGGTTTCTATTATACTTCCACCTTTATAGGAAGGGATCAATTGAGTAAAGAGTCTAAGGGTTTTCAATATTTTTAGCCATTATTTCAGGGCCTAATCCATTTTATTACATCTCCTTTGGATTATTTTTTTAGCCTTAATAACTCCATTTTGTGTTTTCTTTTTCCTTTCCCCTTAGGATCCCCTTGAGTATCCTTGGTTAGTTGAGCTTCTTACCTATTCTTTGCAGCAAATCTCACCTCTATTTTCTGTTGTTAGTTTGCACCATTTTCAACATCATAGAGCCTTAGATCTTAGTCCCATTGACATTAGATATTGTAGGCCCTTTTCATGTGTTTTGAGTAGCTTGTTTGCCTCTTTTTTCCTAGTTTTTTTAGATCCTTATTTGGGTTGGGTTTGTGCTTGATTTTCTGTTTATTTTTCTGTCATATTTCAATATTATTTACAATATTTCAACATTTTATTTCAGCGGCATATGGCATCACAAAACATTAGTAGAAAATGGTGAAATTAGTGAATAGGTGACTAAAAACGTTAGTCACCAAAACTTTTCCAAGTGAGATATTACAAAAAATTAGCAATATTAAGAGACCCAACTAAAAATGACTAACATAAATGACTAATTTAGTCCCGAGTTAAAATATACAACTAGATAATAAGTAATAATGCTAAAAATGACTAACATGAATGACTCATTTAGTCCAGGAACAAAAATATGACTACCTAACAAGTCTACAATAATATGAATTAGTCATTTATGTTAGTAATTTCAATTGTGTCACTTCAACAATATAGACTTACAAGTGATAGAGGATTCAAAGGTTGTTATAGAATGCATGAAAGGTTATACTTCCTTATACACTTCTTTATTGCATCATATGATGATTAGAATTATGGAGCTTATTAGAATCTTTAGGGTTATATCATTTGATCACATTTATGGGAATTAAATTCAAAGGTTGACATATCATCGAAAATGGGAGTGACCCAATGCCTCCTTTTGCAACACGACATGACCACCTATATATGTTGCAACAACCTTGCCAACTTATTAAGTGGGTTGCATATCTATTTCACATGTATTCTTCGTCTTGCAAAGTGGTAGTGCTAAGGAGAGCTATGGAGGTTCCTCTGTGCTCCCATACCTCAACATGAGAACAAAGAACGAGAGGACAAGAAAGACATCGACAACAAAATTCAAAAATTAATCTGGTACCTGAATGTAAATTTTGTTTTCATTAACAAGTTATTAAAAAATTTATACATTACTAGATAACCCTGAATTGTTACGCCGAGCCTAATATGGAATATATGTTGTAATATCATGTTAGGTAATTTTTATTTTTATGTAAACATTTTGAATTGGTAAAATTACATAAAAATAAAATAAAAAATAAATTAAGAAAACTAAGAAAAATAAAATAAAATAAATAATTAAAATAAAATAGGGGTAAAATAGTCAATTTATTGTTAAGGCTTTAGGGATCAAATCATTTTTCACTCTAAACTAAGTTTGTAAAAGAAATTTAATCATTCTTAACACTTAGTAGATCCTAAGTTAAAATGGACCTAGACTAGTATGGAAAAATATATTCCCAATTTTAATTATTATAATGTGTTTCACATCCCAATTCTTCACCTTTATCACTCTATAATTTTTAAATTACAAATGAAATATTGTTGTATAATGCAGATTTTTAATTACAATAATATATATATATATATATATATATATATATATATATATATATATATATAACAAACATTAATTTAACATTTTAAAATATTTAAACCATAAAATATCTCATATTTGTGTGCAACATGGTTGAAATATTGAAATATGAAAATGAGACAATGCATAGCGAAAGAGAAAGCCCACTAACTCTACGAATGATGAAACAGGAGGAATGTATCCCATATAATTTTTTCAGGAGGAATGCATCCATTTAAGCCCAATCCACATGAGCGAGGTGGAGAAATGAAAAATCAATACTTAGAGTGACTTTGTTCGTAAGTAGATCTTGATTTTGTTTGGTCACTATGAAAAATCAAATCATTTCTCCGTATTTTATTTTATTTTACTAAAAATAAATGATATGGGTAAGGGTTTCTATGTCGTATCTCAGATGTCATAATCCACCTTGTAACTGAAGCTGCAACAACTATTTCTGGGGTTTTGTCATAATTTTCTTTTTAAGTGAAAATGGCGAGAAGGGTTTTTTCGTTATTTGTTTTTTAAGGTGAAAATACTAGAGAATTATTTGTATGTGCAGTAAGGTTATAGAATAACCTCACGGGTGCACTTTCTTTGTGAGGTGACAAAAGGGAAAATGAAGGATGTTGGAAATGCAGGGCTTCTAGAGTGGCTAAGACCCCTGTTTCAGACTCTGAAGTTTTGCTATTAACAAATTTATTGGCCATGAATTGGAGAATTGTACGGGGGCATCTTTACTTATGAAGAGTGAAATTGTGCATGATTTTTTAGGAATTCATAAAGTCAACAATGGAGGTGAATGTTACTATGAAGTTTATTATAGCTGATTGAGGGTGAAATCAAAGGTTGTGATTCCCTATTCCTATTATTTAGATGGCGAGTACCGAGTATTAATCAACACTAGACAAACTTTCAACATGTTTGAGCACTGTGCAAATCATATTAGAACCAATTTCTCTTTTGATGCTCGACCTAGCATTGGTTTCGATGTTGGACATGCTGTCAAATTTGTGCCTAATATGGATGGGTTTGAGCGAAAAAATCTGGTGCAAGAGAGGATGGAATTGCAAAGGAAAAATCGAATAAGAATGCTAGAAAGGAACATGTATGCGATATGGTATATAGTGAGGATTATGATATTAAAAAAGAATACCCAAAAGAGAATGCAAGAGAGGATAATGGATCTGATGCAGTATCTATAGACAGGTATGGAATTGAAAATCAGGGGAAAGATGGGATGGCTAGAGAAAATCAGTTATACAATGCATAGGCAGTTTTTCATATTCATCTGAGAGACCAAGGGGGACTTAGATTTGGTTGAAAAATCAAAGGTAGAACTCTGACATGACATATCTTTAGAAATGAGCCCAAATCAAGTAATAAGTAATGTGGAAAGTGTTGAATATTTTGAAATTAAAAAGACTTATTTAAATGATATTTCTAGAGACAAGTCTCTTCTGATATATGTGGAGAAATGAATTATTTTTTCGAAACAGAAGGGGAAATAATGGTAAATCGAGAGGATGTGATTTTGGAAAACCCCATTACAAACATTTGGTTTAGTAACACGGGTACCGCTCCCAGCCATTGGAGAGCACGTACCCCACGCTCCCCCGCTCCTGGGAGCTTGGGAGCTTGCAGGAAACTTTCCAAAATTGTTGGGAGCTTCAAAGGGTACTTTGGAGCTTTTTGGGAGCTTCACTACTACAAATTTTGACGTTTCGGGTACTTATTTTGAGCAGATTTTCACCTTTGAAGTACCTATTCTAAGCAGATTTTCAACTTTTGGGTACCTATTTTGAGTAGAGAGGGTACCAATTGTTTATTTCATAACTAATACATGATAGGTCAGGGGATTGGACTGCATGGGCTCTGTAAAGCAACAGAGATGTGGAGATCTACCAAAGATTTTAATAAAATATATACAGTTGCTAGTCATTCCTTGGCAGCTTCTGTTGCAAATCTTGAAGTTCAACAATTGCAAATAACTCTACTTTCTTGAAGCCTATCTTGAAGCTTTGATGATAAGATTCAACAAATTACAATGATGGCCAGAAAGAGAAAAAGTAGTGTGTTAATCAGTTTCATTCTATAAATTTCCAAACTTGAATTTCAAAATTGAATATAATATAGTGTTACATGAAATCACATAATAATCAAGTAATAATAACCTTTTTTTGTTTTGTTTAGGAGTTCCACATGTTTCTTCACTGGCAAGGAATTTCATTGGCAAGTTGTTGATGGATTGATACTTTGATTTTTTCTGGCGGTGTTTTAATGTCCAATCTTTTACATATTTCAATGCAAGATGGAATCTGCATGGTGGAATTTAATTTGCACTTTTAAATTATTTTATTTTTATTTTTAATATATTATATTATTGCCGCTCCCAACTTAAAGTTTCCTGTAAATTTGAGCAAAGCTTCTAGCCGTACCGGATACTCGTTTCCCCATACCAGAAGTACCCACGTACCGGGAACTCGTGCAACATAGGTTAAACCAATTGTTTGTAAAATCAATTGTAAATCATTCATACAGAAAAATCCCAATAGATTAAAAAACCACATCTCCATGAAAAATTCAAGATCTCCAAATTTAGAAAAAATTATACCTTCAAGTGTTGGTGGATCTAATCCGCTGATTACAAATAAATATGAAGGGCTTTCTTCATAAAAATGTTCAGAAGTTGGTGTCATTGACGAACCAACCTATCCTGGTAGTTTAGTGCATTCTACAGAAATGAAAACAGATGGCAGTAACGAGGGTAGTCTAAAAGATCAATCACCTTCAGAAGTTACTAATACAAACTATGCATTTACCTTCATTTTTTCGAATAAAAACATTGCTAAGGAAATAAGTGGTCGAAGCACTAGCAGCAGAGGTCATGGAAAGATATATAAGAAGTTGATAGTTCAAAATTCATTGTTTGATAAAAGCAACTCAATTTTTGCAAATAATATGACAGAATATCATAGTACAATATGGACTCGAATCCTAATTACATATCTCCATTAGGGTACAAGCCTATTCACAAAGAGGAAAATATTTACATTCACATGAGTGTAAACCTGGGAATATTTTATTTTTTAGTTTTAAATTTGAGAAAATATTGCAGCTATTTTGTGTTTAGTAAAATAGCATTTGATCAAAAATTGTAAAATATTATTAAGAAAAAGAAAATTGTGCACTTGGTAATGATAATGGTGGATTATGATTATGAACAAAAGGTTTGTGGTTTTTTTTCCTGTACCATACATATGGATTTTACATGTGGAGGTTTTTTGTACTTGTATTTGAGTAATAAGAAATACATCATGAATTGCAATATAAACATGTTCTTTCTTCCTAGGAAACAGAGTGTATAATCACCAAAAATTGAAATTATGTGTTTCTCATTCATTCCCACAATATTTTTGGAGAGAATTGCCACCTTTCTCTTTGTTTCAGAATGTACCTGAAATAATGTTGTGTTAAAGCCCATGGAAACAAAGGATTGAGGGTATATACCTATGTAATATTTTTTTTTTCCAAGTTACAAGGGTAGTGGAATTGAAACAGGTTTGGTGAGGATAAAATTCCTTCTGATAAACCGAATTCCTCTTATAATATTTGTGGAAGTCTTCAAATTGTTTTCTAAGGAAAATACCATAATTAAGGAAGCATGTTCAAAGTTAATTTTCCTCTATAAAGAAGTGCAGACATTGTACCCTGAATACATCTGCGAGGTTTGGAAAAAGCCTCATTTCGACATAGTACCGCTGGAGAATGATTCTTTTAAAGATGTAAAATACTTCTTCTATGATATCATGTCGAAACAATAGATCTAAACCTTCCATGAAGTAATGGAAATGAAGCCTTCAATCAAAGCACACCAATTTCACGAAAGAGTATCCATTCTAATTACCCTGGCATATTGTCTTATTTAACATTTGGACCGAGTTTCACACCTCTTGATTGGCCCAAGCTTATACCCTTCCTTTGTTCAGATACTTGTTGATAGAATCTATGAAAATAATGAAAATTTAGGGAAAAATCACTTTGGATTAATGAGTATATTTTGCTAGAGACCCAACCCCTTAGGTTTTTCGCCTACCCAATCTCATTTTGACCTCAACATGTAAGGCTGTCTAAGAACACAATCTGTTTCAGAAATACACCCCATAAATATTACTAGCTGGCGTGAGCGGTGAGAGTAGGTGTGGAGTCAAAGGCAAACTTTCCGGTACATACATTGAAGGGATTTATCGCTTGCTTCCGAGATAGGGTACATACGGGAGGAGAATGAAAGGTAAAGTTGGGACTCTCATTTGCACGTCTTCCCTTTCCTGTCACTCACAGGTCTTCCACTTATTGAATTAACGCGTAATCACATATATAGAGCATCTCACTCACAGACAGGGAGGAAAGGCTAGTGGTTCGGTGAATGGGATGAGATGTTCAAATTGACTGACTATACCAAAGGTGATAGAACCCTTCTCCTTTCATGTCGTGCTCTGTAGGTTGTCTAAGCAGTGACAGGGAGGGAAGGAATTCACTGCAGGTTTGTTGGAAATTATTATTGTTTGCACTAAGTATAGAAGGAAAATAATTATCTTTTAGCTTGCAAAAAAGGTTTTAACTTTTGGATATGTTATTTATGTGTAGATAACACAGTGCTAGGTTGTTTGATATTAAATATAAATTTCTGTACTAAAACTCTTTTAGAGAGTACTTATGTAACCTTTTCATTTTTTTTTTTATCTCTCTCAAAATTTCATGAATAAATGACCAGGATGATTCATTATCATATTTCTGATCTGAGTCAATCTTTATACAAAACAACATTGTTCAAACTAGCCATTCAATCACCAAGATATTTTATTTTCCATCAAAATTTCCATATTTATCATAACATTGGCAATGAGGGATTGTTAATTGTGTCTTTGCCATCTGTTGATAACTTGGTTTCAGTTCTCCCTGTCATCATTGGGATAGCCTTATAGTTGACCCAAGCATCAAAATTGATGCCTGAGCATTAAAGACTTTATCTTAACATGCATGCTTTTGACTGATCCTCCATTATTGTTGGGTTTGAAATCAATGTAGGCAAGGAAGCGAGAAAAACTGGACTTGGAAAGGTGTGAAGCTACAGGTATTCTAATTTCAGATATTTAAATGGTTACCAATTGGAATGTGGGTTTTCAGAAGCTTCTCAGACACCAACTACATCGTTTAGAAATGAAGGATTGTTTGCAGCCTACATGTCATTAGGTATGTTGGCTAGACCTTATTTTCTGTTTATAAATGTTCATAATATATGTGTGAATATGCAATAGACCTTATTTTCTGTTTATAAATGTTCATCGCTGGAGAGAATATGCAATAGACTAAAGTATGATGGAAGTTTGATCACTGCCTAGAAAAAATATTTGTACCCTTAAGTTTTTCTTGTATACTTATTACATTGAGAGTAGCACAACGCATTCCACTACCCAGGGGACTGTGAGGGTGGTTGATCAATTCTTCGTGTAGTAATGCATTGAATCAGGACAGTAGATCAACCCATCTTAACATGAATCTAATATGAACAAGCTACAAGATGCACATGTCAACCTTAATATATGCAACCTCGAGGTGCATATCATATCTAGGTTGTGATGAGTTTGGGATAATTTGTATGTTACAATTATATATGTACTTTTGTGCGTACCATTTTTGGAAAATGGGAAAAAATTAAGATGGATGATATTGGATTACTAGGTAGCTAAAGTAGTATTACACTTGGAATCTCATTATGAGATAGTTATGTAAGCTACTAGTTTAGAACATAAAGTGTTTAACTTTTGGAAAAATGAATCTTCAGGTGGTCAACTCTGGGTTGCTTGAGTAGTGATGGCATCGATAACTCTATTACTTTGAGAAGAATCAAGCTATATCCTGATGGGATCTTGAGGATGTATGGGTGGCATGAGAGCTCTGCATCCTGGAATGTTGGATGAAGTGCGGTAGAAGACTAATGCCTTGTGTATGGATGGGGTGGGAAATTTGGGCTGTGTTTTTAAAAAAACACAAGACCTTTTTTCACGTGCGCATCTGCAAATTTTGTTGCGATGGATATGAGTGATCCAATGCAAGGATGCAAAAGAGAGTAAGACATTAACATCGAGGAGTCTAGAAACCATAGTATTAAAAAGTGGAACTGATGACCAGACCGATGGACCTAATGAACCGGGTTTAGAATCAGAACTAGTCAAACCGAAAATGGTTAGATCTCAATGAACCAATTTTTTTAAAAATACATTAAATAATTATTTTTTAATTAAAAAACTATTTTAAAGATTTGCAACCATGATTCCAGGCCAATAGAAACAAAATATGCAATTTTTTCTCATTTATATACTATGTAAAGGTGAATATATCAAAATGGAACTGAGTGCAATACATATCATTGACAAAATACATAAGCAATGAGGCTCTAAATGGCCTCTAGAGTTCAAAAACAAAGCCTACAAACTATGGGTCCACTGGCCTACTACAAATCTACATATATTATATTAGTGATCAACATTATCACGTGAAACTTCTCATCATGATCAAACTCAACTATTTGAGTCTCAACTCCCAAACTTTGCAACTGCTTGAGTCAAAAACTTCTCTATTGGTTTAGTGACTTCATTCTCAATCTTTTGAAGGTATTGATCTGAAATTGTGAGAACTTCTTATTTCTAATACAGAGATTGACTATAGGGGCATTTACTGGATATGTCACCTTTAAAGAAAGGATGAGATCCAGAAGCTATCTGGCCCTTTACAGACTCTTCCTAAAGAAATAATAGAAGTAATCACTAATGAGATGGAAATGAAAATACTTGTTTGATGTTCAAGGTATTCATTATCCATAAACTTATTTGTGTAAACTGTTTAATATGTTTTGCAATTGGAACAAAATGCTTTTGGTGAATTTATGAGCCTCTTTGTGTGTAGGAGGCTTATTTCTTTTTACTGTTTAACATCTTTAACTCTGATAAAACATAGCAAATAAATCACAGAATATAACATATCATATGATAAGGCAGTTCACCCCTCCTGGGCTACATCTGATGGGTCCAAGGCCCCCAAATGGGCATGTCCTTGTTCTTATTATGCTCAAAATTAGTTATACAGTGTGAAGAAAGCCTAAACAGGCAAAAATAGCTGTAGAAATGAGTTCAGAACACTAAAAACAGTAAAGATAAACTTTTGTTTCACCTCCAAAGGTTAACCATAGCCCAATACAGCTCCAACACTCCCTAGGCCCTGATGGCTCTCCAAGCTTCTCTGCTGAAAAAGTACCTGAATAGGATCTCTATTGCCTCTGCAACCTACAACATTGGCTCTAGAATGCTCAAAATACCCAAAATAAAAATAAAAAAATCGCTCCAAAAGGTTTTTGCTGGCAAAAGTTATGACCAAAACAACTTTTGCCTAATCAGGGCTAGAAAACCTCCACCAATTATGGAGGAACTGCAGTTAAAGCCACTAATTTAGGAGGTGGCGCCATTCTAGGTGGACTCCGCTAGATTCGTCGGGACCGTTTGGCTTAGCAATAAATGTTAGTGGTATGAGGTCACATGTGGACCGCGCCCGCTGGATTAACCGTTGGAGCCAACGATTATGAAAACCATGGCATTTAACACCCGAAATTACCGCCGGATATGTGACCCCAAATATCGTTAACATAAATGTTAACCGTTAGTCATATAGACCCCGGTTCCTGGCGCTGGGACATATGAACAAACTTTATGTGGGTGATGGCCCCCTTTTCCACCGCCCACAAAAACGACAAACATTATATAGAAGTGGTGGCCCTTAGGGGTAAGAACCACCATGAAGGCGGGCCGGTCGGGCACGTTGGGTGTCAGCCCATCGACCCGTGGTCGAACCTGGCAGCCATACAAAAATTTTCATGCATATTTGTTTGAAGTCCTGGGGCCACGTGGAGCCCTTTGATTGGCCCGCGTAGAATATTTTGTGGAATATTCTATGGAATATTCCCAGAATGTGCTGTGGAATATCCCTTTTTTAATAATTTTTTATTCAAAATCAAACTGAGTCAAATTGGGCTTTTCCCTGAAATTGAGAAACTTCAAACTTGAATATCTTCCTCATACAGCATTAGTTTTGAGTTCCGTTCACGGCATTAGGATTGTATCGCCGAGGCCTATCCGGTCGTTCAGGTTCCAACCAATTTTGAGCATTTTTACAACTTATAACATGATCACCTGATCAGGTATTCTACCCTAATATGCCCTATTACTTCATTTGGTGCTCCACATGGCTTTGCATGGCTCCTATCCTAGCCAAGTGTTGCTTGAACCTGTAAATAGCCCCTCCTGTAATAGATTTTCGGAAACATTTGCAGATCATTTTGCCACCAATCATATCACAATGAACCCATGTAGTATCCTTTTCTTTTGGAGGCATGATGGCTACTACTTATCTCAAACTCTATGTTTTTCCAGTACTCCAGCAAAAACTCAACACTCTCCAAGCTCTCAATCAAACTCAAAAAAGTTCCAAATGGGACGTGTGAGACAAATGAGACGGTAATCGTGCTTTTAAAGGGTTGAGGAGGGTGCTTTTGGAGGGAAACAAGCCTCCTTTTCCCTCCAAAACCACCCATTACCATAAAAAACTGCATACGTGGGTCCCTCTACAGCCGTGGCAGCTAACCGCTGGTTTAGGATGAAGCCAACCAGTTTATCTGGTTCCATCCTAAACCAGTCAGTTACCACCAGTCGGATCAATTTTTTGGGTCAAAGGCCACCCTTAATCGGGTTTTTTTGATAGTTTGACTTGGCTGGACAGTGAATCTGCCGGTTTTGAATACCTAGAAACAACCAGAGAATGGTGCAGTTGGAGCATACAAAATGTTTTCCTTATCCTCCATAGTCTGATGACTTCTATGGAGGGGTTTCACACTGCCATCAAAACTCTCTCAAGAGTAAAATTTGCATTGCAGAAACATTCTTAAATGATGGCTCAGGAATGTGCCACTTTTAGACAACAAATTTTACTAGTGTGTACCAATCCATAACAATTCCAAGTGCATCTTATATTAAGGTATGCGATGAGAAACACTTTCTTCCTTTGCCTCCAACAATGCCAGCAACCACACCCTCGAGGACAGTAAAATTATCTATCGTTGGAGTTGCAGTAGCTGTTATGGTTACTTTTCTTTCCCTTGTAATCATTGAGGCAATCTTTTGGTGGTTTTTCTACAGAAAAAATCCTAGCTTTGGAGGATTGTCGACTCAATACACACTTTTAGAGTATGCTTCTAGAGCTCCAGTTCAGTTTTGTTACAAATATCTTCAGCAATCAATAAGGAATTTGAAAGAGAAAGTAGGTTTAGGTGGATTTGGGATAGTATATAAGGGTACATTTCATAACAGGAGATTTGTTGGAGTTAATAAGCTGGAAGGAATCGAGCAAGGGGACAATCAATTTCACATGGAATTAGTAACAATAAGCATCACTCATCACCTAAACCCAGTTAGGCTAATTTGGTTTTGCTCAGAGGGGCGACATACATTGTTTGCATATGAATTCATGAAAAATAATTCTTTGGAAACTTTTATTTTTTTACTCTTCAGAGCAAGCCAAGAAGTTAGATTGGAAAACATGACTCAATATAGCTCTTAGAATTGGAAGAGGATCCTATTTTCCTTAAGAATGTAGGGATTGCATAATTTATTGTGATATTACACCAGAGAATATACGTCTACATGATAATTTGAATGCTAATGTCTCTGATTTTGGGCTTGCAAAGCTCATTAATACAAGGGACCGTTGAAACCATACATTGACTAATGTTCGAGGGACTAGAGGGTACTTTGCTGTCAAGTGGATTGCTAATTTTCCAGTTACTTCCAAATCTGATGTTTTCAGTTATGGTATGGTTTTACTAGAAATCATAAGTGGTAGAATGAACTTGGATGTGTCTGCTTCCTTGGGGAAGAGGAAATTCTCCACATGGGCATATGAGGAATTTTAAAAGATATTTTTTTTAACATTGTAGATAAGAGGCTTAGTGACCACATAAATATGGATGAGGTGGAAAGGAAATTCAAGTTAGTTTTTGGTGCATCCAAGAGAAACCTTCTCAGTGACCTTATATGAGGAAGGTTGTGAAGATGCTAGAGGGTGTTTTACCTATTTGAAAACCACCCATTCTAAGATATTTTAAAGGACTTCACATCAGTTATAATATCATTGTCAGTGTTAGTGATAGTGATAGCATGATATCAATGTTTGCAGCTTCTACTTCTCCAACATCTTCCTCCTCTTCTCAGATGTCTTCCAATCCCCAAATTGAGGATATATTATGTAAATGGAATTTTCCTTCGGAAATTTTCCATCTTCAGACAACAATATACATGTCGAGCATGTCAAACCCCTTCCCCCAACTCCCAAAAAATAGGCATTTTCTATTGCAAATTAGAAGGGTATTAGGTTTTCTTTCTGTTACACAACATTTTGTCATTTTCCCTGCAATCCCCATCCCGCACATTGGAGGACCATTTCTGTGACTAATAAGAAGTGTCATGCCTTGCAAAGACCATCATTGCATCCCTTTCCATGAGGACAAAATTCCTTTTGTTGACAATTTCCTGAGTAGACTATCAGAAACACATGTTTTTGCCTTGGCACTAGTATACTGTTATGCTCTCGTGCCAATGAGGAAGATTAACACTGGGCCCCATGCCCATTGGTGCTCTGTCCCAGTGAGCTATCCGCACCAACCTATTTATGGAATGTTTTTTAAATATAGAGGCGAAGTTTCTATCCTAACAACTTCGTGGGTGAGTCATCTGGAGTGGTTCAACTGAAACCTTTTGGGGAAACCTCCCAGGGGATAAGGCCTCCCTTCCACCATTTTAGGGATCCAAAACTCCTCCTCTCCCTCTATAAATAAAGCTTTCTCCCATTGATACTCTAGCTGAACATATTATAGCTGAAAGGCTGAAGAGAATTCTTGAGCACTTCTCTAGGAAGATAGAACGGAAAGAGACCATTATCGAGGGAGCTTAGGCTTGTGTCCTCACCTCGTCCAAATTCCCTGACGATCTTTCGAGACGCGCTTCGACTAAACCCCAATGGAGGAGGCTGCGACATCAAGGCTACGATTGTAACTCTTTATTCTATTTATATATATACATGACTATTGTCTGGTTCCCATCTTGCGTTAATGTGTTTTATTTAATGAAATATGCTTAACCTTCCTTGACTGGTTAGTTGATTATGAATGAAATCATTGTTTTGTATGTTTCTCTTGTTTCCTGATCTTCGTGTAGGTATCCGAGCACTAGTGCAGAAGGATTGTGACCTGTCAAGACAAAGATCAAGAGGCCACCACCACTACAGTGACAACAACGTTGGACTCCAGGTAGGTCAATCTACCCTGTCCTTTTCATTCATTAATTAGGGACCTACACTTTAGCTTGTCCCTTGTTGCTAGACCCGCTCTAGGGCTAGAGGGATTGTCTCTATCCGCAGAGAGGATTTACCTTCCCAAAAAATTGGGGACTCCACTGGGGATCAGTGTGAGTTTGTCATTTCATTTCCTTTTAGGAATTTTCCTTGTCAAGTCGACCTCGGTCGTTTGCTTGCTTGTTTGTCTTTTTTGGCTTGTTTGATTGTTCGTAATCCTCCTGTTCAGCTCCAGATTGTCAAGATTGACCTCTGGTCACTGGTTCTTCCCTCCTTCCATAGTTATTCGGCTTCGCACGAGTTTTCCTTGAACAGTCATGCCAATTGGCATTGGTTGATTTTTTTGTAGTAGCACCAACCCCTATTTGGCGCGGATTACTGCCTCACAGTTGCGCCAAATCCTGTAGGATTTGGTTTGACCCTTTTGCTGAGTTTTTAGTTATTTGTGCTTGACCTTGGCTTGTTTCTTGATTTGAAATTGGTCTTTTTGGACTTGTTTTAACTGATTTAGGCTTGCTCTTCTTAGTTGTTTGTTTATTTTTTTATCGGTGTAGTTCATAGCCCTAGGGTTCTAGGTGTCTTTCGCTCATTGAGCCTTCTGGTTGAAGTTCGGGTCTTTTTGTTTCTTGTCAGTTCGAATCCCTGATCGGTTTCTTTATTCTTTCTTGATCCTTTGAGTTTTTGGTTTGTTGAACGATTACTTTTGTGTTTGTTTGACTCTCCATCTCTTCGTTTTTAGCATAGATCACATTTCTCGTTTGGGCCATTTTGAAAGCTTTCACTTTGATTGAAAGAGTGCATCATTGGTTTGAGTACGTTTTTATGTCTGTATTGCTTTCAAATTGTTTGTTTTGAGATCTCTACATTCATAGTGATCTAAAATAGTGCTTGATTTGATTTTTAATGTGATTAGTGCATTGTGTGCTTCATTCATTCAAAAAACAAAAAATTGCATTCTTTCGGTTGCATCGAGAATGAAAAGTTATTTTACATAACTAGTGCTTGCATCTAGGAAAGAGTTTTTCATTTCTCATTTTGATTGTATTAGATGCATTAGGGGAATTATTCGTATTTTTTCATTGTTTGTTGCTTTCTGAAATATCTCTATCCTTCTCTTAGTTAGCATTCATCGAATGGAAAATGGTGTTCTATTGCATGTAGATTGCATTTAGGAAATTTGAGATCAAATTTGGTAGGGCCTTGAAACTGAAACATTAATTCAAGATCAACTCTAAAATTTATTCAATTAACCTAAGGAAGCATTGGAACCTAATGCAATAATTTTAGAGGTCTATGCTAGTGACATGTTCTGGCGTTGTTAAACCTAGTAGCTGTCATTCGCCATCTGGCTTTAGACAACACTAGTACGGACTTGTGCATCCCATACCATCGTGTATATAAAGGGAGACCCTCATAGGTTCAAATCCTTTATCCATAGGAAGCCGAGTCTGCCTCCCTGTAACCGTGATACACTAAACACAACGTTCAGGGAGACTACCTGCACGTACGTTAAGTCCTTGGTCATTTCTCTTTCATTTGATCACCAAGGTGTATATGGAAGTTCATGGAAACTTGGTACACCCTCTTTCTTAGATTACATGAGTAGTAATTTTGGTCTTTTTGTGACTCTCTAAAAAGTAAAAATATCATCGAGTGCTTGTCCTTTCACGCTCATTCAACCTGAAAGTGATAGAGTTACCTTTTGCCTGTTTCTCGACTCTTAAAATATGAAATGATAGAGTTTTGTTTCAATGTCTTAAAATAATAACTTCCCACGAAATATTCCTGGTTAAGGTTACCTTCCTTAGTGTTTTGTTTTAGGGTTGTTTCCAATGACAACTTTTTCGGAGTTTCCCAACCAAGGCATCCCCTCTGAAGGGAATCCTGGTCCTTTTCCTGCTTTTGGGAATGTTGGTGCTCCTTATATGGCAATGTTGTCTCTGCCTGGGTTAACTGTTGGGTCGCCTATTTGGTTATTCTCAACCTCTGTGGTCTCGAGTGTTTCGCCAACTGTACAACCATCCTCTCCACCTGAACGACATCATGTTGATTCTAAGATGGACCTCTCCACTTCTTCGCCTATTTCTTCGTCCTCCTCTTCTACTTCGCCCAGTGAAAGTCTGGATTCTAGTAACCAGGTGGCTAAGAAGAAGAAGAAGAAGACAAAAAAGAAGAATTCAGATAAGAGAGAGGCCAATTCTGCGGCTATCGCGCCTCTGACACTTTCACTTGATAAACCATCCAACCTTCCACAGAAAGTAAAATTCCCTTGCATGTTGTGCAAAGGTGACCACCTTATTCGAGATTTCCCTGGCATTCCAAAGGTACTTGAAGCATGGTCCGACGGTCGTCCGCCATTGCCTTTGGCTTCTGGAAGTCATATTGGTGGCACGTCTTCGACGAGTAATTATAAGACTCATAAGAAATAGGGTAAGATCACCAATCCCTGTAAGTTGTGTGAAGGGCATCATCACATTCACCTTTGTCCATATATGGATGAAGCCATGAGAGTGTTGGACAACCCTACTGTTTCTGCACCCTGCCTTCCGGTTGGTTACCAGAAGCTTTCTTTGAGTCCCCCGCTAGTTGATTCAGCGATCAGTCAAGAGTCATCCTTGGTCAATTTCGTTTCCCCAGAAATTCAAATTCACGAATCCATTCCCAACCAACCATCGGTTGTGGAATTGACCGATCTGATTCCGCCTATGGTTCATCAGGTCTTGTCCGTCGAGAGTGGATCTCATCCCCCTTACGTTCTTCTTGTTTCTTTAGATTCCTCGAACTTGGAGACAGATCCTCCCATTCCTGTGACTCAAGACGTTGCTCTTCCTATTCCCATGTTTTTGGTCCAGGAGGATGCTTCTCTTACTCCAGTAATACCAGGGGATGACCATCTCATTTCTATGGTACCCCCTCCAAGTAGTTTTGTCGCTTCCTTCGATTCGAGTCGATTTTCGGGATATCGTCTTCCTTCTTATGTGTCTTTTGAGATTACGGTACAGGCTTATGATGTGGCCGTACCTAGCACGATTATAAATGAAGGTGTTTTTTTTAGTGTTTTGTCTTCAAATACTTCGCAAGCTTTTGGTTCTCCACCGCTTGTGCCTGTTACGCAGAATATGTTGGCATTTAACAGAGGAAACAATCAACGTTAGGGATCCTTCCAAAGTTGCTAATCACTTTGGGAGGGAAAACCATCTATATAGACGTGATGGTTGTTCCAGGCCCCTTGGATTTCAATTTACTCTTGGGGCGTTACTATGCTTATTCCATGGGTGCCCTTGTCTCCTCCCTCTTTCGTGTGATATTTTTTCCACACAAAGGTTGGATCGTGACCATTGATCAGCTTTCATTCTTTGGTCCTGATGTGGCAGCTAGCCCACCATCGTCTCTTCCGGATCTTTATCCCCCAGTTGTATCTTCCCTTCCACAGGTTAATTATGTGGCTACCTATCCCGTGCCCGCATGCAGTGATAGTTTCGTTGTGCGTCGTGTACTGGGGGCATTGGATCTTGATTTCTGAGATGTTGTTCTCCCATCATATTAGAAACCTCTTGGAAACCATGACCTCTTATTCATCATGATGAAAGCTCATCAGAGCATGGCTTGTTTTCTTGTGTCAAGCTCCTTAAAAAATGAAACAAGGTCTTCGAAGCATGGTTCGTTGTCTTGTGTCAAGCTCCTTGAAAAATGAAACAAGGTCATCGGAGCACGGTTCGTTTTCTTGTGTCAAGCACCTTAAAAAATGAAACAAGGTCTTCGGAGCAAATTTTATTTTCTTGTGTCAAGCTCCTTAAAAAATGAAACAATCTCGTCGAAGTATAGTTCATTTTCTTGAGTCAAGCTCCTTAAAAAATGAAACAAGCTCTTTGGAGCAGAGTTCGTTTTCTTGTGTCAAACTCCTTAAAACATGAAACAAGGTGTCATGAGGATAGTTCATCTTATATGCCAACCTCGTTAAAAAATGAATTAGCTCACGAGGATAGTTCTTTTAATGTGTCAACCTCACTAAAACAATGAAACACGTTCCCGTTCAATTCGAGTCTTTGACACGATCTCGTAAAATCCTAGTCGAGTCTTTCTCTTGATCTCGTAATTTGAACCTTCACTCCATCTGCCTTTCAGATGGATTGAAGCTTGGTGGGCATGTACCTCAAATTGAGTCACCATGCCGGGGGCATGCAGACAATTTCAAGCATAGTTTTCTAAAAATTTTCAAGCTTGTGTAAAAATGAAACCAAATTCAAGCATAGTTTTCCATGTTTTCATACTTGTGTAGAAATGAAACCATTCTTATTTTACCTCTTATGATTGCCATTTTATCAACCTGTTTTGCTAGATGAACCTTGTTTTTCTCATTCCATCGTCACCATCTACTTGACCGATCATATGCCCTCACTTGGTTGTTTCACCCATTCCTAAAGAACCGTTGCGATGAGTGGTCTTGTTAAGCAAGCCTCTTGACCTTTATTTGTTTTGAGCAGTTACACCATCACCAGAACCAGTCGCTACCCATAATACCACTCGTTCCTCTAGGAGGAGTCATATTTCAGCTATTTTCTAACTCTCGAAAACTGAAAAGATCATTGAGACTCTTGTCGTTTTGAACTCGTTAAATGGCTGTGAAATGATATCTTCCCAGTATACGTTTACCCCTTTTTTGGGCTGGGATATATTATTTACGAAAAATGAATACCTTAGCCTATCGCGACTAAGAGGTTCTCTCAAACACAGTTTTCTACCTTTTCGGATCTGAGGGACTATTTACGAAAAGGGACACTCTGGAGTTTTCTTTTCCGCTTCTTTTCAAACTCTCGAAACATGAAAAGATGCCAAGTTCTTCCTTTGTCAGACTCGTTAAGCCCTGATGACATTGGAAATCGTCACCATGACATAATCGAGTTCCTACTTCCTAGGGCTCGTAAAATGTACTAGGATGGATCTGTCTAAAGGAAACACTTACATTGCAAGCATATGCTATCACCTTCAAGCTTGTTTTTCAAAAATAATTGGGGTACTCGCTAGAAATGGTGGGGGAAAATGGAACCAGTTTTTAGTTGTGTTGGTAGTATGTTTCTCTTGAACATGACACTCGTCTCCATTCGTGCTAGGTTGGGAACATCTCATTTTGTCATTTTTTCCTCCGTGGGTTTGGGTAACCTGTTTTGACTTCTCATCTTCTCTTTGACACGTCATCATGACCTTAGATCCCTTGACGTCAAATACTGCCAAATCCAAAGTCGTGTCGCTGATACATTCAAGAGAAGTTTTCCTCTGTAGTTTTCAACCTTCCTCTGATCCTCTGCTGGTCTTGATTCACTATCATCATGTTCCTCTATCTTGTGTCGATGATGTGGGAAAAATTATGGCCCTCCTTAGACCTGATCACTTCCTGTCGACTTCAGCTCATTATCCAGGAAGTTGATCTAGAGACTCCCTTCTGGTACGTTGGAGCCTGCATACCTCAATGGTAGGTTCTTCTCATTCGATGACATGTCCACATCATTAGCCTTCGATCGAGTGATTCTACAGGTGTTCGACGCCATATCACTATTCACATTCCATGGATTGTACCTGTTGTACCTTGAGATCCATTTTCATTATTGGTGGTTTCTCTCATGCCTGTCATTGGTTGGCAATCAGGTGATTTTCTTGCATGTTCGACTTCAGCTCACATATTCACATGCTTGAATTTGTACTTTTTCGGGTCGAGATGGAGCGCAAGACCCTGGGTTTTGTCTGATAAGATCCAGGTTTCAAGATATTGTGGTTTATCATGACTTTATGGATGACTCTTTTGACTGGATGGCTACGACCATACGTGAGTCTATTTTTTTATCCTTACTATTGGATGGCTCCGTCCATACCTTGGATCTCAGTTTATATATGTACTCTATTATGGATGGCTGTGCCCATGCCACATGTTCATGTATCCGATATATCAGCTGTATTTTCACTTGCAGCTCTTTCGACAATGGTGTTTGGTTCGAACGCGTTCTCGTAAAGCATTTCTCCCCTCCCTCTCTCTCAGACCTCACGCTTTAGGGGGCATCTGTTACACAACATTTTGTCACTGTCCCTACAATCCCCATCCTGCACATTGGAGGACCATTTCTGTGACTAATAAGAAGTGTTATGCCTTGTAAAGACCATCATTACATCCCTTGCCATGAGGAAAACATTCCTTTTGTTGATAATTTCCTGAGCAGACTATCAGAAACACATGTTTTTGCCTTGGTGCTAGTAGGCTGTTATGCCCTCGCGCCAATGAGGAAGATTAACATTGGGCTCCGCACCCATTGGCGCTCTGTCTTAGTGAGCTACCCCCGCCAACCTGTTTATGGAATGTTTTTTAAATATAGAGGCAAAGTTTCTATCCTAACAACTTCGTGGGCGAGTCATCTGGAGTGGTTCAACTGAATAACCACGACCTCCATCCTTTGGCCTCTTGTTTCCACCTTTTGGGGAAAAATCCCAAGGGATAAGGCCTCCCTTCCACCATTGTAGGGATCCCAACCTCGTCCTCTCCCTCTAAAATAAAGCTATCTCCCATTGATACGCTAGCTGAACATATTATAGCTGAAAGGCTGAAGAGAATTCCTGAACATTTTGCTACGAAGATAGAGCAGAAAGAGACCTTTGTTGAGAGAGCTTAGGCTTGTGTCCTCACCTATTCTGAATTCCCCGACGATCCTTCGAGATGCGCTTTGACTGAACCTCACTAGAGGAGGCTGCGATGTCAAGGCTCCGATTGTAACTCTTTCTTCTATTTATATATATACATGACTATTGTCTGGTTCCCATCTTGTGTTAATGTGTTTTATTTGATGCAATATGCTTAACCTTCCTTGGATGGTTAGTTGATTATGAATTAGATCATTGTTTTGTATGCTGCTCTTGTTTGCTAATCTCCTTACGGGTATTTGAGAACTTGTGTAGAAGGGTTGTGACCCATCGAGACAGAGATCAAGAGGCCACCACCACTATAGCAACAACAACGTTGGACTCTAGGTAGGTCAATCTACCCCGTCCTTTTCATTCATTAATTAAGAACCTACACTTTAGCTTGTCCCTTTGTTGCTAGACCCACTCTAGGGCTAGAGGGATCGTCTCTGTCCGCAAAGAGGATTTACCTTCCCAACACTTTCTATATCCTGAAAATGTTCTCAATTCAGTGTTTTTATCTTCTAAGTTTTGTGTCTAGTTGCAAATGTCATTGTATCAATGGACCTAAATGAAGACATGACCTAGATTATGAAAGTTTTGTTTCCTCATGGATTTCAATATTGCATAAAAGGTAACCGATGTATGAAATTTGAAACTCAAAAGAAGGGTGTGTTATATGTATTTTATTGTTATAATTTTTTATTCATTTTTCTTGCAGATATGATTGTTGGAGCGAGGCCCCCTAGGGTAATGTTTTGGATAATTTTGTCTATGTTTTATTGTACGCATTGTGTGCAAATGGTAAAAGGGGCTTTGGGGTAGGTCAAAGTCCCTTAATTATTGTAAAGGGTTAAAGGGGAAAACCATGAATCTCAAACCATGGTTTTAGACGTATGTGCGCGTTTATGATAGTATAAATATGTAAGAATTGAGAAAGGATAGATATGATATGAATAGATGAATGAATGAGATCCTCATTAGTTTTGGTTTTTAATTCATTGTTTTTATCTGGGTAGAAAGGCTCCTGTTGGCTGTGTGCATGGAGACCTAAGTCCTGAGTTGTATGCGGACTCTACTGCTATGTGCGCAGAATGACAGATTGTACTAAATTGCATATCTCTTAATAAAGAAGGCATTTGTGGCAAGCCCAAATTCTTATGTGATTGACTGTCTTGATTATCTGTTATTTAGATCTGGATCTATTCTGTTATTTTCTATTTGTTTATATAATTGGTTAGTTCATATATGCACGAGAATTAGTTGATGTTAGATAAATAGATCTGAATGAAGTATACTTAATTAGTGTGCGTGAAATATATGGAAGTATTCTATGACAATCTACAAAAGGGTTAGATTTGTTACCTATGGATGCACAAATCTGTTATATTATTTGCAGTAAGTCTCATTAGATATTCCACATCAAAAATCTCTCTCATGGCGCGGAAACCTAGTTCCAGCACCCCCCATACTGCTTCAGGTGATACTTTAGTCTGCGCAAGCAGATCACTGCCGAAAGGGCCAGTGGTTGGAGGGTTTTTTTGGTTGCACAATAACTTTGAACCTGAGTCAAAATCCCTCATGCCAACAAATGGTTCTTTTGCTAGGAGTAGGATCATTTTGTCAGATATTTAACGTTGTGACATCCAACGCATAATGAACTACAATATTGGCTCGATAAAAAGATACGTGAATTTTCAATCCAAGAAAACAAAAGCTCAAAATTTTCTGTCAAAGATTGGGCACAAAGGTTTATATATACAGGGGTCCACAAAAGTTTCTTTGATTTATTTGCAACCGAGTTGCACGAGTGGTTGTCTCGGCTTGTTGAATTCCAAACCTGCATAAATGATGACACGATCACTTAGTGGACCCCGGAGTTGGTACAACATTTATAGAAAACTAGTAACAATATCACCAACACGGTAGATCATTGGATCGATAGTGTTCTGGGAGGATTTTTTACTGAATTCACTATTGATCAATTTAAATCATATTCAGAATTTTAACAAAGGTTTTTCAAGGGTCCTAGAGGTAAGTTCTTGCGTTCTTTGAAGTTGTGGATTAAAATTCTATTATGTGAACAAGGTACTCTGTGCAGTCATATTGAGTGAATGTCCCATAGAGGCCCAACTACATGCAGTGGAAGAGATTATAGAGTAGATATAGAAGAAGGTTTTGCTTATAACCCTCTCAAAGGTAAATCTTACAGTGACGAAGAATCTGAAATCAGTAATTCTGGTGAATCTGTGCACTCTGAAGAAGAAGAATTGGAATATCAGTCTCCTCTTGGGTCGTTGGCCATAATTTAGATCCCATCCATGCCACTCACAAACTCATATAACTCTAACAATTCATCCACTACACCTCCACCTCCACAACCAGACACTGAGATGACCACCTCCATGAAATTACCTACTTTATGTGGTATCAGGAATGAAGACATAGACCAATTTTGGTTTTTTACTGACGTTCTATGGACAACGCAATAGGTTAATAATGATGATGTTAAGAAAGCACAACTGGCCACTACTTTTAAAGACCACACACTGGATTGGTACATAAGGTATGTGGAGACAAACCCTAATGAAACTATTGATAATCTGAAGTCTACATTAAAAGAACAATTCAAGAAGCTGAAATTGTTTGCTCAATATGTAACTGAGTTGAAGGACATTTGCCAAGAATTAAACGAATCTGTATGGGACATGGATCAACGGTTGAAGCGAAAAATCAGAGATGGAGGATTTACTATTGATGACATGCAACATAAAGAGTGGTTCATTTCCATGTTGCTGTTGCATCTGCGCCAACCCCTAAGTCAGCAGAAGAGTGCCACACAAGCTGAAGCTGTAGATATTGCAATGAAGCTAGAACCTTCGCCGGTACCAGCTGCGCAGATCAGGACCCAGTAAATCCAAAGCTAGTTGGAGGCAATGCACTTAGAAATACAGAGCCCGCGCAAGGTTAAGGGAAAGGAGGCATGCAAAAATGTATGGTGTATACACTGCAAAGTTGTTGGACATCACAAGGATCGGTGCCCTGTATTCAATGACTATCTGACAGCTGGAGGACCAAGCCTGCTGAAGAGTGTGGCAAGACCAAGTGGAAATCCCATGTTATGTTGTGCGATTTGTAAAGAAATGGGCATGAAAACAAAAAAATTATGCTTGAGTATTGGTAAATATATCCGTGAGCTTAATCAACCATTCTACAAATTTTTCTCATTGGTGGGACATGACGAGTAGCACTGTTGTAGCTTTGATTTGATGATTGATCAAGATAACCTATATAGGATGCATGTTGAACCAACCTCACCAGCATCCCCATCTAGGCGTGGTGGATTACAAAATAGAGGAGGAGGAAGAGGAGGAGGAGTTGGGCGAGGAAGAGGGCAGCTCATCTACTATAATTGTGGAGATATGGGTCATTATGGGTGCGATTGTCCCAACCCAGCATAACAATCTTGCAGGTATTGTAGACAATTTGATCATGTTATTGAATATTTCCTTGTTTTGATTGAAAAAATGCAGGAAAAGAAACAACAGACTCCCACTCAAAATATTCAGATGGTAAGAGCTGAGTTGTAGAAAGAAGAACCAAGTGTGAATATTTTCACTAGGAGTGGTGCAATCACTAGTGAAGTCTAAGGGACAAATCCTGATACTGCTCTCTGGATCCGGAAAGCACCTGAAAATAATAATGTATTCAACTTATAGAGATAAATGGAAACATTTGTAGAAGAAAAAAAGGATTTCACAGAGGTGGGCGCCTCAATGTCTAAAGCATTGAGAAAGCCTATGGACGTGGTCGAAGGAAATGAAGAGATAAAGCCCTTCCTGCAGGCTTGTATCAAATATTGGGCAATAAGAAGGCGATCGAGAACCTCTAAGCGTTGATAGACAACTGTGCGGAGAAAAAAAAATCATAGGTGGAGCAAAAGGTTGTTAATAATATCGATAAGAATAAAACAAGAAATGTACAAGAAATGTGGTTGACTAATCATATTGGTGCATATGAGATGGATCAGGTCATTCTGGATCTAGGATCGGATGCGAATGTTTTACCAAAGCAGACTTGGCAACAAATGGGAGAACCTAAGTTGTAATGGTCCACTATCCAGCTACACATGGAAAATTAGCAAAATATTATTCTATTAAGAAGGCTCTCACAATTAGTAGTAGATATAGAAGGAGTAAGGGTATTCACATATTTTGAAGTTATACAGATTTTTGATGATACCGACCCAAATCCCATGTTGTTGGGTTTAGACTAGGCTATCGATATGGGGGGAATCATAAATATTAAGCGCATAATTATGGCATTTGAAAATAATGGAACCAGGTTTGTGGTCGTGTTACAGGACATATGACCTCCTCATCAGCTCAGAGGAGAAGGTAACATGGGAGGAAGAAAATGACATGGAAAAAGGCCCATTTTTCCAAGGTAACGCACCCCTAGAAGCATCTAGGTAGAGTTATAATGCACCGTAGACATGCAAATGGAGTGTTAGTGCCTAGTTTAACACTTTGTCTTGCCTAAAGGGCGACGTTATCCGTGTTTGAATGTGAAAAGGGAAATATCCCGCGGAAAATGACTAACATTTCCAACTTTTTCTCAGAATGAGTCAGTTGAAAAGCAAGAAACTTATGGTATAAACATTTTATTAGATATTGCCAAACACAACTGGACT
The DNA here is from genome assembly GCA_034641835.2 of Pinus albicaulis. Classification (NCBI taxonomy): domain Eukaryota; kingdom Viridiplantae; phylum Streptophyta; class Pinopsida; order Pinales; family Pinaceae; genus Pinus; species Pinus albicaulis. Next base: position 1,282,787,908 of record CM076570.1, on the reverse strand, counting down.
CCTATAGAAGGAAAAATTAAAGGAAAGCTAGGAAACATCAAGATATTTCCCGATTCAAACTGGTTGAAAGGATTGGCAAGGTGTTGAGATTGCAACAAGATGATGAGCTTAGTGGAAAGAAGTCACCTTCACTAGGTAGGCCCGCAGGCTATTTTTGGCACAAGTCTATTTTTAGACATGTAGATCATATTCTATGAGTTGCAGGATGCTATTTGTGGATGGTTGGTCAAGTTGGAAAAATAGATGGACTTCTATTTTTAGACATATTGGGCAGAATCTATTTTTAGATTGCCAGTCTAAAAATAGATATGTCGAATATTATTAGCTCTTAATAATATTTGGACTATAAACATTATCTTATTCTCTTGGAGCACCTCAGTTAAGTGCAGATATGTGGAACAGGAGCTGACAGAAGGAATTATGCTATTCATGAGGGTTAAGTGGAGCTATTGCATGGATACTTCAGTTAGAACTCATGTGACAGAGTTTGGTGGAGTTATTGAGCTAGTTGATGGAGTTGTGTTCAGTTTAACTGAGTTAAACATAGTTGAGCTAGTTGTATCTAGTCTACCTGATTGATACAATAATGAGAGTGGTGTGAATTAATTATTAATTAATTCACTAATTAATAAATCATTAATCAAATAAATAATACATCAGTTAACTACAGTGCATGGACAGTTTTAATGGAGACCAGTGAAGAGGTAGGTGAAAAAGTAGTGTGACTATCAGTTGTGAATACATTGTTGCATGATTTGCAACAACCAGTGATTGGAGATGCCAATGAGGATTGCGCAGTCAAGGCTGGACCAATTCGAGTTCATTCAGATCCATTCTTCAGTAGTGATTGCCCAGTAGAGGCAGGCTATCAGGTGGCAGAGATTGGAGCATGTGATTTGCTAGATCGGGCTTGATTAGTGTGCAGCAATTGGAGATTGTACTGAGAGCTTTGTGAGGAGCTTTGTATAATGATTGCTACATGATCTCTATGACATATAATATACATATAGTTGGGGGTTTTCAGCTTTAAGCTTTCCCATAAAATACTGTGTTCATATGTGTGATTGTTTATGGTTTTAATGTGCGCATGCGATTGTTTTTATTTCCGCAATTAATGATCGAAAATGGTAGAAGAGATTCTGTATTGTGCATGAAGTTAAAATAGTGTGTGATCAGAAGAATCTCAGTGAATAATATATCAGTTATTCAAATTTCTACATGGTATCAGAGCAATATTGATCATTGGAGAAATTGCAAAACATTGAAGCAGTTGAGTTTTGAGCTGGTGGAATTCGAATTTGCAGCAGTGTTTTCTTGGTGTCGAAGTTGAGATTTCTTTCAACGGATTGCGATTGGAGTATGCCCTTGAGGGAAACTTTAATTATATTGCATGGAAGGACAGGATGGAGGCGGTGCTGGATGACAATGGGTTGAAGGATTTCATAGATGCAGAAATTCCAAAACCTGCTTCTAGCGATGCTGCCGCACTTGACGCATGGAAAAAGAAGACAACAAAGTGTCGAAGAATTCTGTTGGAAGGTGTAAAGGATCACATAGTGTCCAGCCTTCATGGTAAGGCTTCTCCATTCTTGATCTGGAAAGCTTTGACAGATTTATTCCAAAGCAAGAGCGACCAGAGGAAGTTGGTGCTCAAGGATAAACTCAGGAACATAAAAATGGAGAAAGGCGACAGTATGCCCAAGTACCTCACGAAGTTCATCCAATGGAGGGATGAGTTGGGAAGTGTGGGGGTGACTGTAGATGATGAGGACTTGGTGAGCTTGGCTCTCCTTGGGCTTCCGAAGAGTTGGCATTCCTATCAGGACTCTGTCAATGGTCGAGAGAAATTGCCAGGATGGGAGTGACTTTGGTTGGATCTTGTGCAAGAGGAGATAAGGTGAAGTACCAGGGACAAATCTTCATCAAAGAACTCAGATGAAGAAAATTTCACTTTGGCTGCCAAAGCAAGGAAGGGGAAGAGCAAGAAGAATTCTTCTCAATCCGATGCGAAAGGCAAGAAGCAGGACATGTCCAAGGTGAAGTGCTTTCACTGTCACCAACACGAACATTACGCCACTAATTGTCCACAGAAGAAGAAAAATAAGCAGGCTGCTGGATCTGCAGCTGGAGAGGCCTTAGCCTTGCAGTTTGAGCTGGATTTTTCACTGATCGCATGCTTGGTCTTAATTATGACGGGTTCAGTGTGGTTTCTTGACAGTGGTGCATCTTTTCATATGATTGGAGACAAAGATGTGTTTACTGATCTGGATGAGAAAGACCTTGGAGTGCACATCGAGATGGGCGATGATGGTAGATACAGTGCGACCGGTATCGATACCACTTCCTTTGAGAGGGAGTCTGGTAAACCCTTCGTATTGAAGGAAGTGATGCATGTTCCAGGATTGAAGAAGAATCTTATCTCTGTGGCCATGTTAGAAGACAAGGGATATGATGTTGTCTTTAGCGAGGGAAAGGCTTTTCTGCGCAGTAAGGCAACTGGTGAAACCCGGAGGATAGGGGTTCGAGTTAAGAACCTTTATCAATTGCAGGTAGATGGCTGCACAGCAATGGAAGGCAAGGCAGAAGGAGTGGTGAGTCGGGATGATGGCGAGCTGTGGCACTGGAGATTGGGCCACCTTCACCATGGAGCTTTGAAGATACTGCAGCAGATTTATACTGGGCTTCCTAAGGGTACTCTTGCGCAATCAGATCAGTGCAAGGGATGTACCTTGGGAAAATTTGTGAAAGATACCTTTCACAAGAAGGATAGTCACGCCACGATGATCCTTGAGAGAATTCACATAGACATGTGTGGACCTTTCTCAGTAGCTTCGACAGAAAAGCACAAGTACTATGTGATATTTGTTGATGATTTTTCTCGGAAGTGCTGGATCTTCTTCATGTAGAATAAGAGCGAGACATACTCAAATTTCTGTGAGTTCAAGGCACTGGTTGAGAAAGAATCTGGGAAGCAGGTGAAGGCTCTTAGGAGCGACAATGGTGGTGAATTCATCTCTGGTGAATTCAAGGACTTTTGCAGCACAGAAGGAATTCGAAGAGAGCTCATAGCGCCTCATAACCCACAACAGAATGGGGTCGCGGAGCGAAAGAACAGAACGATCATGGGTGCTGCATGGGCGATGTTGCATGATCAGGTCCTTCCCATACACTTGTGGGCTGAGGCATGCAATACTGCAGTATATGTGCAGAACCGTTGTCCTCACAGGATACTTGGCATGAGTACACCCAAGGAGGCGTTTTCTGGTAAGAAGCCTAATATTTCCCATTTGAATATTTTTGGTTCACCTGTTTACATTCATGTGACTAAGGATGCCAAGAAGAAGTTGGAGCCGACTGCAGAGGTTGGGATATTTGTGGGGTACACTGATACACCCCACAACTATCATGTGTATTTTCCAGACAGTCGCAAGATTGTTGTGCGATGGGATATCAAATTTCATGAGGAGAAAGCCATGAAGTGTTCACTTGAGAGGGAGCCACACTTGCATGCATATGAGGAGCTATTAGTTCCTAAGGATGATTCTCTGGATGTGGATCAGCCACAAGAGGAGGTTCATGGAGTGGAAGAGACCACTCATGCAGCGCTAACCATCAGAGGGTGGAAGCACACTACAGAAGCTGAGCGACTGGCTCAAGATGCAGAGAAGGTTGTAGGAGCACCTACATCACAGTGCAGACAGAGAAAGTCACCTGATCGGTACACTGGATACATGGCTCTTATGAGCAAGTGTATCGTGACAGAGCCATCCTCTTTCGAGGAAGCTGTGGAGGATCCCGCATGGTTATATGCCATGGTGGAAGAGTATGTTTCGATTGTTAGAAAAGTGCATGGGAGATTGTCCCAAGGCTGGAAGGGAAATCAGTGGTGGGTTTGAGATGGATCTAAAAAGTGAAGCAAGCAGCTGACGGGAGTGTGGGTAAGTACAAGGCAAGATTTTTTGCCCAAGGCTTCTCACAGATTAAGGGGATTGATTATGAGGAAACATTTGCACCTGTCGCAAGGTGTTCTTCCATATGAACGATTCTTGCTCTCTCAGCGTAGATGGGGTGGCAATTCATCAGATGGATGTGAAGACTACGTTCCTCAAAGGAGTGATTGAGGAGGAGGTGTACATAGAGCAGCTCGAAGGTTTCGAGATCTTCAGCAGCGAGTCGCGTGTGTGCGGGCTCAAGAGAGCATTGTATGGGTTGAAACAAGCACCTCGTGCTTGGTACACACGGATAGACAGTTATTTCACCAGACTTGGATTCTCCAAGAGTGAGGCGAATCCGAACCTATACCAAATTGTGGTGGAGGGTAAGTTGTTGATCATTGTACTTTATGTAGATGATTTTATTTTGACGGGTGATGAACTATTGATACTCTCATGCAAGGCTGATCTTGCAAAAGAGTTTGAGATGAAGGACTTGGGTCTCCTTCATTATTTCTTGGGATTGGAAATTTGGCAGCGCAGTGATGGACTGTTTGTGTCTCAAGGCAAGTATGTTCGGGAGATACTGGAGAAGTTCAACATGCATGGCTGCAAGCCTATCGACACTCCTCTTCCTGGTGGATGGAGGAAAGAGGATGCTACATTGGCAGAGGTAGTGGATGCCACTGTTTATTGACAGTTGGTGGGGTCGCTTATGTATCTGGTCAATACACGACCCGACATATGCTATGCTATTAACCAGCTTTCACAAGCTATGGTTAAGCCTACCAAGCTCTATTGGAATGCAGGCAAGCATGTATTGAGATATCTCAGAGGCACATCGGGATATGGATTATGGTACAAACAATTGGATGAGGTGAAGCTGTGTGGCTTCACAGATGTAGTTTGGGCAGGGAGCCCAACAGACAGAAAGAGCACATCTGGAGGGATTTTCAGTATTGGGTCGACAAAATTTTCTTGGTACAACAGGAATCAGAGATCCGTGGCACTCAGTTAAGCAGAGGCCGAGTATATGGTAGCGAGTTTGGCTGCATGCGAGGCTATATGGATGAGGAAGATCCTGGTCAGGTTGTTCGGTTCACACTTAGATCCTACTGTGATATATTGTGATAATCAGAGTTGCATCAAACTCTCAGTTAATCCAATATTTCATGATATATCTAAACAGATTGACATCCGGTATCATCATATCAGAGATTGTGTGTAGCAGAAGATCATGTTACTTTCATACATTCCTACGAAGGATCAGGATGCTGATATCTTGATGAAGGCGCTCACCAGGAGAAAATTTGAATACCACAGGGGTAGGATAGGGGTGGCAGATAATCCTTATCTTGTTTAGAGGGAGTGTTGAGATTACAACAAGATGATGAGTTTAGTGGAAAGAAGTCACCTTCACTAAGTGGGCTCGCAGGCTATTTTTGGCGCAAGTCTATTTTTAAACTATGTCTATTTTTAGACATGTCAATCATATTCTATGAGTTGCAGGATGCTATTTGTGGATGGTTGGTCAAGTTGGAAAAATAGATGGACTTCTATTTTTAGACATATTGGGCGGAATCTATTTTTAGATTGCCAGTCTAAAAATAGATAGGTCGAATATTATTAGCTCTTAATTATATTTGGACTATAAACATTATCTTATTCTCTTGGAGCACTTCAGTTAAGTGCACAGATGTGGCACAGGAGCTGACAGAAGGAATTACGCTATTCTTGAGGGTTAAGTGGAGCTATTACTTGGATACTTCAGTTAGAACTCATGTGACAAAGTTTGGTGGAGTTATTGAGCTAGTTGACGGAGTTGTGTTCAGTTTAACTGAGTTAAACATAGTTGAGCTAGTTGTATCTAGTCTAACTGATTGATACACTAGTGATAGTGGTGTGAATTAATTATTAATTAATTCACTAATTAATAACTCATTAATCAACTAAAGAATACATCAGTTAACTACAGTGCATGGACAGTTTCAGTGGAGACCAGTGAAGAGGTAGGTGAAAGAGTAGTGTGACTATCAGTTGTGAATATACTGTTGCATGATTTGAAACAACTAGTGATTGGAGATGCCAATGAGGATTGAGCAGTCAAGGCTGGACCAATTCGAGCTCATTCAGAGCCATTCTTCAGCAGTGATTGCGCAGTAGAGGCAGGCTATCAGGTGGCAGAGATTGGAGCATGTGATTTGCTATATTGGGCTTGATTAGTGTGCAACAATTGGAGATTGTACTGAGAGCTTTGTGAGGAGCTTTGTATAATGATTGCTACATGATCTTTATGAAATATAATATACAGATAGTTGGGGGTTTTCAGCTTTAAGCTTTCCCATAAAATATTGTGTTCATATGTGTGATTGTTTATGGTTTTAATGTGCGCATGCGATTGTTTTTATTTCCGCAATTAATGATCAATGGTAGAAGAGATTATGTATTGTGCATGAAGTTAAAATAGTGTGTGATCAGGAGAATATCGATGAATAATATATCAGTTATTCAAATTTCTACACAAGTTTTATCCTCTCCATTTCCTATAAATTGGAGGTTTGGGCTCTTGGTCAGAGGTCGAAGTTTTGATAATATGTGGAGCATAATTTCATTGTTGAAGTGTGAGGCTTGAAAATTGGTGAGGTTCATTGAGGACTCTCAGCCCAAGAATCATCACACTCGAAGATAGAGAAAGAGAGAGGAATTGGAATACTAAGGAGGGCTTGATACAACCAACGATTGTAATCCTTCTTTTTATAAATTAATATAATTGGATCTACTTTGTCCATTTGATGTTTCAGTGTCACATTTGTTGTTCATTTGTCTATGAATCATGATATAAATGGCTCAGATTTGCATAGTTTAATGTTTATTATATATGTGTTTAATTGTTAGAAAGCTATACTGTTGTGAGGATTACATGGGTGCTTTGTTTGGTTGCAGGATTTGGATTTGGAGCCGGTGAGGAAGGAATTCTACCACGCCGCTTAGCACTCTCCATAAGATCTATTGTCCACAAAGAGGTAATCATTACAAATCTCACTTTTCCAATTATATATTAGTATGAACATGTATGCAGTATCTTTGTGACTTTACAACTAATCTTATAGTCTACCTTGGGCACCAGAAAATGGATATTCATCAACCACCACCCAATCATTTTACCCTTTAGCATAAATGACGACTCCGCTGGGGAGTTAATCCCAAGTTTCCAGATTGTTTGTTCCTAAGAATTTACCTCTTTCCCTCTACTCACATCCCCTTCTAATTAGTTTACATGCTCAGTAACCATCTCAGCAGCTCACAGAGTCCATAATTGACCCTGCCTAGTCATCTGTACAACTTTACCTTGAGTAATTCTCCCCCTGAGAGTGTTTCAGTGCATTATAACGCTTCTTATGCTTATATACAGTGCATTATTCCCATCATTAATGCTCTATAGCCTCTGCTTGCTAGCATTACCCAACCAAAATCTGTTGTTTACACCCCTGTTGTGTTTCCCTTTAGCTATGGAGTTATTGGCTACCAGATTAGCTTCTTTTATTGGATCTCTGTGCTTGGTTACTAGATAGCATTTTTTAGTTCTTTTTTAAAAAGTTAGTGTTGGTAGCATCTACTTTTTGAAGAATATTTTTATTTTTTATTTTTTTGAACATAGCTGAATTCATTCTGAAATTTTTTGGTTATAAAATCTATTAGAGAGGATAGATATATGTCTGAACCTCTTAAGGTTGAATTGTGTTATTTGAATGTTTGGTGCACGTATGTTTGAAATATCTCTCCCTGTAGAATAAACTCTTCATTGAATTGAATATTTAGAGCATGTTTCTGCATGGTTTTTGAGTCAGAGTCTCGTTACATTTCATATGTCCACTCCCCATATGCAATACTAATAATTAAGTACACTAAGAATCAAGTGATAATAAAATTAATCATATAAATTTTTCTGAGCTCACACCAACAGTAGTTCAGGATAGGATCTTGGGGTAGGAGAAGTGATAAAATCACCCAAGATCCCAAAACTTGAAACTAGATTCATTAAAAATGAAATCCTACTGCACTCATACTGTCATAACCACTCCACTACCACTGGAGTTAAGCGCGAGAAAAAACTAGGGTGCATGATAAGGTAGCCCACCTTCAAGTGCATTAAGTGGGCTTGCTATATGTTATCACCAAAATAGGACCTGATAAGGCTGCTGATCAGACTACCTCAGTGTAACTATTTCAAACCAATATTTTAGCTGAGGCTTATCCTCCTCAGCCTGAGAGGGCTCTCTCAAGGGTTAATGATTTTGAATAAAGATGTAAATAAATGGCTAACTCTATGGTTTATGATTTTGTAGGTTTGTTGGTTGAAATATGGAGACTAGCTACCATTGGGCTATGGAGTAAGTGACAGGGATAAAGATAACAAAATAGCTCTTCTTATAAAACTAAGGCTTTTATATACTTCAATGAAAGAGTGACACATTTAGGAAAGTCTCAATATCTTAAGGTTCAAAGGAAGTCAGAGCATGAGTGCATGAATTCTGAGTAATGATACCTCAAGATATGGAAAGGAAAGTAATTAAAAGAGATTTATCAAAGCTTAACACTTAAAGGAATTCAGAGCATGAATGACCATGAATTCTAAGTAATAAGTATTAAACATTGAGAGAAACCATCCAAAGATAGGACCTAAGAATTCAATTCACCATAATTTAACACTTAAAGGAAGTCAGAGCATGTTCCCATGAATTCTGAGTAATAAGCATTGAAACTATGGAAGTAAAACATATGATAGAAGATAAATCTCAATGAAGTACACTAAGAATCTCAACATTAGAAAAGTTAAATTTCTTCTGTATATATCAGTGCATCCAAAGCATATAAAAAGTACACTATTCTGATAACATTTTCCAACCTGGAATACATAGAAGTTTACATTATTTATAGGCACTTAGCCTTTACCACAAGTCTGCCAAGTGGCTAGACTATTTAACTTTCAACTGACACTTAAATCTAACCATAAACTAAATTCTAGAGACTAGGACTCACACCTTTTCGAAATAAGAGTAAGAGTCCTACTAGGACTTAAACTCCTAATTATTACATTCAACAAAATTAAACCAAATCTTCCTCGAAAGGAATATAACCTTTTTACCATGCTTACCATTAACAAAATATTAATACCATGATTGCATTCATGAAGTAACTTTGCCCATTATTTAGGAAAAGTTAGTTTGATGACCTGGCACATGTATGACTAGTGTCTTCAAACTCTTCCTTTAACTAAAGTATCCACTTGGAAAATCTGATACTCTTTTTCACCCTGATACTCTTTGACACCCTGATGATGGACAGCTTTAAACATGCTTAACCTTCCTCCCCCTTTCCATCATTTATCATGAAAATTCAACTTGTTGTCCAAAAACTCTGTTTTGAGCTACGAAATTAGCTTGTTTTAGTAGCGCACATAAAAGGATGATATGTGGTACTCTTTTGCTGCTCTTTACCATTAGAGGATATTTAATGATAAAAAAAAAACTAGATGTAACCTTCAAAACTTTTCATTTCCATTAGTTTAGGTCTCTCAAAACCAAAAAGAAATCTTCAGAAATTCCGCAGCAAAAACTGGGCTTCAAGCCTGACACTTGCTGTAGAATTGCCTAATACTTTGGAGATTTGAAAAAACTTAGATCTGAGCTTCATAAAAGTATATGAACATGCATGTATGTATTTTATTGATAATATAAGACAAAAATATCATGATCAAATTTTTACCTCCTTATCTATCAGTAGTTTCAAATAGCTTTGTTCATGATTCCTCTTTCCAAGTCTCCTTTCTTTGATTCTGTCTTCATCAACTCCATCTCTTCTTTTAGCTCTTTCACTTGTCTTTGAAGGCTTCTTCTCTCTACTTGTAAACATAAATTCCTCTTTCTTGTATGTGACACTATGATGCGTAAAGGTTGTGTCCTCTTCAACAGATTTTTGGCTTTTGCAACGGAAGTCTCAAAATGAGTAACTTGTTCATTTACTTTCTTCTCTACTTCATCTATCATCTCTCTATCTTTCATATATCCTTCCAACTCTTTCTTTGTCTCAGAAAATTCATCCTTAACAACTTTCAATTGTTCTTTCAAAATCTCCTTTTCAATTTTCTTTATGACCTTGTCTTTTCCTTTTCTCTGTTTGACTGTTTCTTCTTTGTCTTTTCTCTATCTTTTAGAAGAATCTGTTTCAGGTTTCCTTTGAAACTTTCTTTTAGATTTATATGTCTTATTATCCTTGATAACCTCTGTTTCACTTAGTAATATGACAGTAACTTCTTGTGCCATTTCTCCCTTTCCTTTATCTTCCTTCTATTTACTATCACCAATAGTAATAGATTCTGATATTTGTGACCTAGTGAGAGGTTTTCGAGGTTTGAAAAGAAAGGTTGAATCTTCTGAAGAGAAGTCTAGTTTCTTGACTATGAGTCCCTTTCCTTTGGCTTTAGACGTTTTAACTTTAGCTGCTTTCACCACAGGATTTTCTGCAATGTTTATAGCCTGTAGAATGTCTTCAAGTCTGCCTTTACCTTTAAGATCTTCTTCAGCATTTCCTTTAGCTCTCTTGGCTTCAGATTTGATCTTGTTGTCTGTAACATGTTTGTTAGTTTTCTTTCTAGTTCTAGTTGCTGGAGGTGATGATGTATCTTGGACTAAATCAGCTTCCTCTACCAAGTCTTTATCTGTAACCTTTAAACCTTCATGATGATTTCTCTCTAATTATGCGGTAGCATTGACATTCATTTCTTGCTTGGAAGAAGAGGTTTTAATCTTGGAGACTTTCCTTGGAGATAAAACATCTAGCTCATATCCATTCATGAATAAGAACGATGCCCAATCTCTGTTTAGTTTATTTAAATCCTCCAGGACTAGCAATTTCATCAATCCATGGTGAAAAATGGAGGTTTCATTCCTTTCAGGTCTCCCTTGCACCTTGTCTGCCATTTTCCCAAGACTTCTAAAGAGATAGAATGGAATATCTATCAACTTCTTCCCTGTGAAGTGAAGCAATAATTTGAAATGATACATATAAATTTTCTGAAAACGACCTTCACATGTAAAATATTTTTGTATGACTGTTAACAACTTGCAAAATTCATCTTTAAGACAGGTTCTAGGAATTGCTTCAGTCATTTTAATCCCTGCATGCTCTGGCTTTAAGTAGTCATCACAAATTTTCAAATCAAATTTGGTAGCTTTAAACCATTCCTCTCCAGTTCTTGGGATCCCTGTTGCTTTAGAGATACTATCAGGTGAAATTGGGATATGAAGACAACCTACCTTTGTAAATGTACCTCTGAAATTAGCCACAAAGTCTCGTGATACCTATTGATGATGCCCTTGAAATTTATGAAAGAATTCAATGCACCCTGCCTTTGTAAATAACTCGGTGAAATATTGATCCTCCAAGACTAAATCCGGAGCTGTAGGTTCATATTTGAATGGAAAAACTCCTTTATAAACCTTCTTTGGTGTAGCCATTTCCTGTGTTATGCAGCGGTGGCCTTCCTTATAACTTAGCACCTGTTTGGAAGAATACCCTTGATGACAGAGAGCAGTTAAAATGGAAATAAAATGATATAATAGCCAGGGTTTCTTCTAGGGAGCTTATTGACAGAGAGCTTCTTTGGTAGCAAATGATGAGCGTGGAAAAACAAAGCGAAAGAGATGAGAGATAAGCTTTCAAAACCGGAATGAGAAGACATAAGACAAATGATGACTGATATGACAAAGTGCATAACTTTTAAATGATGGCTTTAGTCTAGCAGCAGGTCCTTGAAATTCTCAAACACTAACCATTCATCATTACTCTTTAAACCGTTAAAAGCTGACAGAGTTTTCGTAGCACGTTTCATTTGACAGATGCCAGTTTCTCTACGGAACTACTAGGTGTTTCTGTAGAGAATTCGTTAATTTCATGCTATATTTACTGCGGACTTAGACAATTTTCTAACAAATGGCCAGATTTTGGGCTTATGATCATTTCAAAGTATATATTCAAAACATACTCCTTCAATGTCACTTGGAATCATTTCTCACCCCTTATTGAAAGTTTTAAAAACTTAAATACACCATAAAATTTATCATTTTATGATATATTACAACCTAACCAATTTGAAAGAGAATTATGACTGATTTTCAAGCATGAGATTTTGAAAATTTGAGGTGTGATAACAATGGCTCCATTAGGGATAGTATGCCCCCTATGGTATACTAATAACTAGTAGCTCCAGTGCTGCAATCCATTCCTTTAAAATAAAAACTCTGAATTTCTGCCCAATCTACTTCAAACTGTACCCACTAAAAATGCTCATTCAACCTTGAGCTTATTTTCATATTACTACCTACCTATCAACTGCAAATTTCTTTCAGCTCAATCAATGTGAAATTTCCAGTGTAGCCAATTATCTGTTTTATATTATATTTGAGTTTTTTGACTATATTGGACTTCAAAGCAACTATGATATTGTGATGACCATTGCCACTGAAATTGTAACTGATCTTCATAGTAAAAATAAAACTAAAACACTGGAGAGTAGAACTCTTCCATGTATTTAGCAACACAAAATTTATTTGATAAGCTATCCAACTTCCTTTCTAAATGATTCCCACAGACAATGTAATTTTCCTCACTATTATGATCATTCTTTGAAGTAGGCTGCTGCAAAGTATGACATAAGTAATCAACCTTTTTCTCTGCTTGAGGATTATAAAAACTATCTTCCAGTATTTCTTCTTCGTATTTGCAATGATCTTTATCTTCATTATGATATGAAGGCTAACTGTTAGTATGAATCTTTCGTCGTAAAAGATCACTTTAGCTACACATAACAAATAGCCCTAACATCGATTATGGCTGCCAAATATCTTTAAATCTGCAATTAGGTGATCCAAATAATGCTGCACAAATCCAGATCTAAGCATAAAAGACATTAAGCAGATAAAGTAAAATGTGGCTCCATGCATCCAATAGACAAGACAAAAACAATGTATTTGAAAGAATTTTTTATATTATATTAAAAAGGGGGCACCTGAGAGGAAAACAAGAAAGGTGTTTTCTGGTTCTCCTCAATGGGATGGGTTCTTGAAAGTCCTCAGCGTTTCAGATCTAAAATTCCTCTCTCTTGTTGTTGTAGAAAACCCAGACAAACATAGAACTCAATGGGAGCTCACAAGGAAAAAATGGAGAATGTGACCTAGTATAGATCCAGAGTGATCTAATGCAATGGAGGTGACTAATGAATGGGGAAAACCCTTCTATTTATAACAAAATATTGGGGTGTTCTAGAACTTGGTGCATGAATAAAATATTATTAATCAAATTCTAGAATCACCCTTTAGGAATATTTTATTATATTTGTTGGAGGGAAAAGGTCTTGTGACTTGGGTCAATTCCTTTATCTATAAAAAATAAATAAATAAATGATTTATTTATTATTTTAGGGAGATGGTGGGAATATAATTAAATAAATAATTATTTATTTAATTATTTAAAAATGATTTAGTCAAATTTAACTAGGAATATTATTTAAATAACTTATTCCTAGGAAATAATTAAATAAATAATGATTTATTTAATTAATTTCCTTGTTTTGGGTTAAATATGACCAGGAAATATAGACAAATGTTATTTCATATGGTGAAAGCAATTTTACTTAGGGTAAAATTGGTCTTACATGGTGTACTTGGGTTCATCTAATGATAATAGGTTAGATGACCAAAAAATTGGTGTAACAGATTGCCCCCCAACGTACGAGTGTTAGGAGCAAATCATATGACCGAAGTACATTGTAAGAACTCAGTCACTAAGCATCAAGAGGGGAGTGAGAGAGAGAAATGTAAGGTATTCTAATGTGCTAAAGGCCTAAACCCTGAGGAGACGAGACTTACAGGTGCAACAAGTCTCTAGTTGATGAAGTGGTACCTGTGTTAAAGGCGGCGGGGGAGGCATACCTATGCCCGCCGAGACAATAGTACAAAGAATAAGGTGCCCGAAAAACCATGGAACGCAATGATGAAACATGTGTTGGCCTAAACATGAGCCAGATAAATAAAATGATGAATCCCACATACATGTGATGCCTGGAATAATCATCAGGCTTTATATAATAATATTGTAGTACATGAGATACAAATACACCCAAATGCCCCCTACACACAGGGAAGGGCTCGCAAAATCTGACTGATACATGCAAATCGAAGAGGCACTGCAAGCGGCTGAGGTCGATATCATCAAATGAGAGGAGCTGCATCAAGGGATGAAATGAAGAAGTCATCCGGGCATGTGGGGGGCTACCTGCAGGGCCACCCCCTGATGAGGGTTGAGACATATCACACACACCCGGGGAATCACCAAAAGCTGCTACTATAGCACTGGACCATTGAGTATACAAATCACGATCATGTTGAAAGGAGCTCGAACCAAGGTACACCGCTCTCTAGACCTAGATTCTGGAGTAAATGAGTTGATGTCGACAGAAGGAGGTCCGCCATAGGTGAGGTGATGAGGGATCCCCAACTAAGGCACGAGAGAAAATAGTAGAGCGAAAAACAGGTGGATACTAATGATGATAATGGAATGGGGAAAGGTCCAAAGGGGACCATAAAAACATGAGTACAATAGGGTATCTCATGACGAAAATCAACACGAACACAGACAAGTAAGGAGACAAAGTGGTGCCCCAAGTACAAGTGTTGTAAGTGAAGAAATTCGATTTTGAGGAGAGGTGAAGAGACCCTTCGTGGAAAAATGTGTCCTGGTGAAGTATCAACGTACAAAAAACTAAGAGGTATCCAGGGCTCATGAAAAGGCCAGGTCGCACTTTTTTGGGGTCTGTTTTGTGACCTGGGTAGCAGGTACTGGGCAAAAAACTGCGACCTATCCCAGGAAGTGACCTGAAAAGTGTGACCTATCAAAGAAAGGGGGTTTCAGTGTTATTTTGGGCTGAGATCTGGGATTTGTATGGTTGAGGGGCATAGGTGCCCCCAAGCATGTGGTGCCAAAATGTATTTAGAAAAAGGGGAATCTAAACACATTTTAATGATATGGTGCGCCATTTGTTTTTGTTATGGTTATGCAGTTTGAGAAAGGAAATGGAGGATTACCAATCTCTTTTAGTACTGCATATATGAATCAAATGGACTTTGAGTTTCTGGGTTGGCATACCTGGTGTCACTATCCCAAAAAGAGGATTTGGAGATAATAAACTGATGCTCTCTTAGAAAACCTATAGGTTGGTCAACAACGAGGTCTAAAAGATTGGGTTGTTGATGTAAGATGAAGGAACGATAAGGGGTATCATCCCTTGAAGTGATATGGGACTCTAGAGGTTCTTCTAAATGTGGAAGAAGAATGGTACTAGAGGCGACATGACCAGATACACTAGGAGAGTTGTGGAGAATTGCTTCTCCTGGTCTCGCAAATATGGGTGCCCCCTTACCCAAACATTGTGTTGCAATGTAATGGCCACAAGGTGTATGTGGTTCGAATGCATGGTTTCGATGTAAGGGGGAAGAGAGAAAGTCAGGGGAGATGATTCCTTCCATAAAGTCGTCATCGTGATAGAATATGGGGTGACTGGTTGAAGAAAGACCACCTGACGTGGTGAAGATACCGGATTCATCATTATGAGAAGAGGGGTTCACATGCACATCGTCACAAGGGGTGACAGAAGAGTAAGTAGATAAAGGATCTACCGATGTTGAGCCCATGGTGATCGCTGAAGGAAGGTCAAGCGAAACAACAGGGGAGGATTCAGAGGGAATGTTCCCCGAGGGTCTCATGGATGATGATAGGTAGAAGATGGTGGACGAAGGATCCGTCATCTTGACATCAGGAGGGGGAATGTCAATGGGAGCAGTCATGTCTGGTAGGTCTGCCGAAGCAAAACGTGCAAATAGGGGATAGGTGGACTCGTTGCGCTTGGCCTCGAATTGGCGGACCGCAGCTAGAGAGGTCCGGAAGTCCTTGAGGCAGGAACAAAGGTGGGTGTAATGGCCATGGTGATCACAAAAAGCACAGGGATGGTTGGTGCGAATAGTCTTGGGGTTCTTGGCCGTGGTCGCGGAAGAAACAAAGGCTTCCAGGACCGGGGACTCAGGGAACGTGACATTAAACATGGGTTGGAGAGGAGGTAGTTCAGGACAAGTATGGGTGGCGTGACCGACAACATCACACAAATCACACTGGATGGTATGCTTTGGAGGTTGAGGAGGGGCAGGGTTTGTTGGGGCAGCTTTGTCCTTTGATTCCCCCCTGCGAGCTTTACCATTCTTACCCGAAGCGGTCGCAACAGGAGGTGGTTCCTGTTGAGGTGACTGAGGCACGGTTGCAGCAGGAGAAGTCATGGGGACTTGTTGAACTGGGGTCAAATCAAGATAAGGTTTGGGTTGACCAGGCGGGGTAGTGGCTGGAGGGTCAAGATACCAGACGTGTATACCCAGGGTCAGGTTGGGAAGGGATAGGGTGGCCAAGATAGGGACCGAATAAGCTCCGGGAGGGGGAGCAAGGAAAGGTATCTGACCAGCATGGAAATGGTCAGGAGGAATGGTGCCAAGGGTGTTGATATCAGGTGGAATCGACCTAGGAGGAGTGTGTGTAGAAGAAGGTTCAGAAGGAAAAAGGCTGGCTAGTGAGGGCGAATGGCTAGGAGCTGGTCGAGGTTGAGGTTGCTGGCTAGCCAAAGTGGGCTCCGTAAGGTCAGCCCAAGATGATTGCATCATGCAAATGTTCACCAAGCTAGGATAAGATACAGGAGGATGGTCAAAAAAGGTTCCAAGCAAGGAGGAGTCTTTATAGACGCTTAGGGAAACACTGGTCAAAGAGTCAACAGATGGCTTGTTGGTGACAGTAGAGATGGTGGACTCAGGGGAGGTCTGAGATTTTGGTTCATGGTAAGTCAACTGGTCAATGGTGACAATCTTGCCATTATGAGGGAAAAACATCTTGCGGTGGACTACGGATGGGACGACAGACATGGAATATGTGTAACTACGCCCCAAAAGAATGTTTTAGTCAAGAGGGGCGTCGATAACTTCAACGTCAACACAAACAGTCTTACCTGCAAGGGTGATAGGATAGTTACAGAATAGGCCAATGGGTTGGGAGGCATGGCCATCCCACGCACGAAGGGTGATTGTGGAAGGGGACAGGTCAGGAGATCCAAGTTGTTTCCAAACCGAAGTGGGCATCACACAGGTAGATGCCCCCTCATCAATGATACACCGAGTGACGTTGGCATTTCGGATTTTGACTAGGATTTGGAAAGCAACAGAAGCAGGTAGGGGGGGATGGTCTGACTGACGGGCATCGAAAAAAATCAATTGATCATTAGTAGGGTCTACAACGCCCACAGTAGATAGTAGAGCCTTCTTTTGGCAAGGACACGATTGGAGGAGTTCCAGTGTTGAAATGGCGGCAGGAGATTGCGCCAGATCATCTACTATGCTATAGGAATGGGCAGCCCGACCAGAGGCAGCATTTCGGCATAATGGGCCCTTAGGAATCTTGTTATGAACCTCAGTTTTGGGCGGAGGGATTTGCAAGGGACCATTGGGTGTCGACAAAGGCTCTGTAGGACCTAAATAGGGGGATTCGGAGATAGACGGAACGAGAGGCATGGAGTACTGACGAGACCAAGTTTGAAGGTTAAGGTCGACGGTGAGAGGTTGGTCAGCGGACATCACGAGAATCTGGTAATCGGAGGAACCAAAAGGGGTAGGTTGAGTGGTTGCCGGGGCATGAGGTGGTTGGGTGGCCATGAATCCTTGTTGAGGGAAAGGATCGGCAAACACAGCGGGTTGAGAAGTAGCTGGATTGGGAGGGATATTAGGGGAGGAGTGTTGTCCCCGCACGGTGGCCTAAGACTCCCACATCTACCACATTTGTGGTAATAAGGGACAATCGTGAGTGTAATGACCATAAACACCGCAACACAAACATGGCTTATTGGTGCGAAGCGGCCTGTCTGGCTTGGGCTGGGAGCCCTGTGGCTAGTTGGCAGTGGTAGAGTCAATACTGGAAGGATTGGATTCACGATTACCAAAAGCAGATTGAGTACATTTCCTCTTTCTTTGAGAAGGAAGAAGATTAGTTGCCCCCTGCTGTGCAAATACTTACCCTGGAAGTGTGGTTGCGGGGGTGGAGGAGGCAAGGGATTGGGAGGTCAAAATGCTGGAGGAGCTGGGACACTAGGCTGTGGGTACGGATAAGGGGTAGGATGGGCAACATTGAGGTAAGCAGGAGTGTGGGCAAAAGGAGGAGGCATGCCGTATCCTGGATACATGCTACTTGGAGGGGGGAAAGTGCTTGAGGGGCTGGCCCCTCTTGGAGGGAAACCATAGCCCAGAAGAGGGTGGGAAGAGGTATGTGAGAGGACTCCAACGATACCGTCGGCAGAGTGAGATGCCCCCAAGGCATTAGGGCCACCGGGCTTGGGGAGGTCAGGAAGGACGATATAAACATAACTAGATTGAGCATAGATAAGGTCATATTTCAAGGCTATTTGGAGGGCGGCTTCTTCGGTTTGGGGAAAATGGGATGCGACATATTTGCCAAGGGGGGTTAAGAGAGAGCAAAGGAACCAATCCATGTAAACCTAATATTCAAAGGGGGGAGCGCGACACAAGCTCCGTCTTCGTCGCCATTCCTGGACATGAGCGGAAAGGTGGGTCGAAGAGGATTGATGAAAAGAAGTCAAGAGTTCAGTACCAGTGTCATATTGGAGAGGGAGCTAGAAATAAGATAAGAAGGCTTGGGCAATGGTCGCAAAGGTGGTATGGGAAGAGGTGGCTTGATCAACATACCATTTAGAAGCTTCGCCGGTAAGCGTGCATTGGAACAAACAAAGACGGATGGAGTCATCAGTGATGGAATTGGAGGAACACCACATGTGGAAAGATCGGATATGGTTGGAGGGATCTTCACTAGCAAGGCCTTTGAACTTGGGAATGTTGGAGGGGAGCTTGGTTGGCATAGCAGGCTAATTGACATCGTGGCGAATAGGATCATTAATCAGTTGATTGAAGTCGGGGAGACTGAGACCGGCCATATAAGGGAGCAACGGGGCAGTTGAGGTAGGTCCCGTAGTGGTTCCACTGGAAACGGACCCAGTGGTAGAATTGGGGTTAGGGCTAGGCCCTGAACTAGACATGGCGAAGGTAAGAGAGGGAGAACCAGAAGTAGGGGGAGAACCCGAACAATCAGAGGAAGAGTCGGAGTGCGGACTCAGAGGAGGACTTACTCGATGACGACGGGAAGGAGGAATTCGACCAACCGGAAACTGAGGGTGAAGGCCAAGAAGTCTCCGAGACAAACGCCTTGGAGGCGCAATGATGACGGGAAGAAGAAAAACCGACAAGGGCAGGGAGGTGCGAAATCAAGTGAGGTCAATGTCGAAACAAGGGCAGAGAGGTGCAGTGTCAATTGATTTTAAAGTATTTGCCAGGCAGTGTTAACCAGGCTTTTCTTCACTTAGGGTCAGTGTGTGGCGTGCGTTAATTTTAATTTTTTAAACCCAGATGTTTTTAGAGTAAAAGAAAAAGTGTGTTGCATAACTGAAAATAAATCTGCAGTAAATAAGGCTGAAAGGATAGAAAATTAGCAGCTAACAATGCATCAATCTAACCCAAGAAGGCGGGTCTCTCAAAACTAGTCTATAAGAGGGAAAAATAAAAGCACGCTAAAAAGAGACCAATAGATCTAAGGTCAGGAAGGACGGGGATCTAAAAGAGAAATCTGTTGGAAAGAGGTGCAGATAACAACAAAGAGGCAGAGGCAAGGTTTTTGTTAAAAAAGAGGAGATCAGCTAAAAATAGAATGGACAAGGAGGTGGCCCTAGAAATGAACCCAAACAAAACTATATGAGGTGATTTGAAAGGGGTAAGAGCTGATCTAAAGGGATCTGAAAATGAGGGATCAGATCTAAAAGAAATAAGGCTGAAACTCTGGAAATTCAGACTTCTGAAACAACAAAAACTCTCCCACAAAAAGTGGAGGGTACTAGAGCCCTAAGGGGCAATATTCCCACTTAGTTGAGTGAAACAGATCAGAAACAGGTCTAAACAGGCGGAGACAGAGGCTAGAAAACCCTGACAGAAACTTCAGACAAACCCAGAAAAAGTTCTGGAAAATTGCAGAAAAAAGTGCAGGTCGCAGGTTTTGACCTGTTTTCAGTCCAGGTCGCAGGTTTGGGGCAGAAAAGTGCGACCTCAAGGCCAGGTCACAGTTTTTGGGCCGATAAGCGCGACCTAAAAATCTGGGTCTCTCGGCGGAAGATTTCAGAAAAAATTGTCGTCTCAACTGCGGCTGATGTTTGTCACCTGCGCAATAAGGCCAGAAACACACGGAAGTTAAAAATGTGAATGTTTGAGGGATTTAGAGGTGAAAAGAACCATAAAAATAGGAAAAAATGAAAACTGAAGAGAAAACCTAGGGTCTGAAATAGTTGGATATGCAGGAATAGATAAAACGACAGTGGTCGCAAAATAAAACCCGTGTGGAGTCGCCAATTGTTAGTATGAATCTTTCGTCGTAAAAGATCACTTTAGCTACACATAAAAAATAGCCCTAACATCGATTATGGCTGCCAAATATCTTTAAATCTGCAATTAGGTGATCCAAATAATGCTGCACAAATCCAGATCTAAGCATAAAAGACATTAAGCAGATAAAGTAAAATGTGGCTCCATGCATCCAATAGACAAGACAAGAACAATGCATTTGAAAGAATTTTTATATTATATTAAAAAGGGGGCACTTGAGAGGAAAACAAGAAAGGTGTTTTCCGGTTCTCCTCAATGGGATGGGTTCTTGAAAGTCCTCAGCATTTCAGATCTAAAATTCCTCTCTCTTGTTGTTGTAGAAAACCCAGACAAACATAGAACTCAATGGGAGCTCACAAGGAAAAAATGGAGAATGTGACCTAGTATAGATCCAGAGTGATCTAATGCAATGGAGGTGACTAATGAAAGGGGAAAACCCTTCTATTTATAACAAAATATTTGGGTGTTCTAGAACTCGGTGCATGAATAAAATATTATTAATCAAATTCTAGAATCACCCTTTAGGAATATTTTATTATATTTGTTGGAGGGAAAAGGTCTTTTGACTTGGGTCAATTCCTTTATTTATAAACAATAAATAAATAAATGATTTGTTTATTATTTTAGGGAGATGGTGGGAATATAATTAAATAAATAATGATTTATTTAATTATTTAAAAATGATTTAGTCAAATTTAACTAGGAATATTATTTAAATAATGATTTAAATAACTTATTCCTAGGAAATAATTAAATAAATAATGATTTATTTAATTAATTTCCTTGTGTTGGGTTAAATATGACCAAGAAATATAGACAAATGTTATTTCATATGGTGAAAGCAATTTTACTTAGGGAAAAATTGGTCTTACATGGTGTACTTGGGTTCATCTAATGATAATAGGTTAGATGACCAAAAAATTGGTGTAACATGACAAGTTTGATGCATCTTTACATCAATCACGAAGGATGTAACATGGTTTTCATAAGTATACTCTTGTTGATTTCCATGATGCATTCTATGGGATGTTATTTTTTCTTCTAGGTGTTGAAATGTATTGTTATGAAGAGCCTCAAAAATTTCTTCATCCATAAATTCATCATCATCATAACAATCCTCCAAATACTGAATAAAACTCACAGAATGTTTACAACAATCTTTGACCAGCAATAAGGAGGGATGACACTCTTTATACATCTCATAGAATTCATCATGAAAATTAGCAAGAGAATATAATGAACCATTTGCTAAACCTTTATACCAAGACCATGTTTTTCCTTCTAGAGTGGTCATAAAAATCTTCATAAGACAGTCTTCAGGGATCTGAACCTGAAGACTATGTACATGCATATGAAACCTAACCAAATAAAGAGCAGCGTTGTCTTTCTTTTCATCTTTGAATATTGGAATATTATCTAACCAATCAACCTTTGGCATAAGATTTGGAAAACCAGGGATATGAGACCAATTCATAGGAGCATACCTGGCATTTTTTCTTGCAATGGAACTCATCTTGAAACTTCATTTAGCAACTGATCTTCTAGCAGTGGAGTCACCTTCCAATTTGATTATTTGAGGTGTGGAGTCGCTAAGGTAGTTTTGTAGCCTCGAATAGATTCTGAGCTCCTACTACCTTCAAGAGTTCAGCTTCATAATTTTCAGGAGATGTATATCTTTTGACTCCTGGAAAATGCACCAAAATGTTATCACCAAAATAGGACCTGACAGGCTGTTGATCAGA
This sequence comes from Pinus albicaulis, assembly GCA_034641835.2. NCBI lineage: Eukaryota > Viridiplantae > Streptophyta > Pinopsida > Pinales > Pinaceae > Pinus > Pinus albicaulis. The sequence continues at coordinate 1,282,765,657 of CM076570.1, read as the reverse complement.
CTACCTCAATGTAACTATTTCAAACCAATTTTTTAGCTGAGGCTTAGCCTCCTCAGCCTGAGAGGGCCCTCTCAAGGGTTAATGATTTTGAATAAATATGTAAATAGATGGCGAACTCTATGATTTATGATTTTGTAGTTTTTTTGGTTGAAATATGGAGACTAGCTACCATTGGGCTATGGAGTCAGTGACAGGGATAAAGATAACAAAATAGCTCTTCTTATAAAATTGAGGCTTGTATATACTTCAATGAAAGAGTGACACATTCAGGAAAGTCTCAATATCTTAAGGTTCAAAGGAAGTCAGAGCATGAGTGCATGAATTCTGAGTAATAATACCTCAAGATATTGAAAGGAAAGTATTTAACAGAGATTTATCAAAGCTTAACACTTAAAGGAAGTCAAAGCATGAATGACCATGAATTCTGAGTAATAAGTATTAAACATTGAGAGAAACCATCCAAAGATAGGACCTAAGAATTCAATTCACCATAATTTAACACTTAACGAAAGTCAGAGCATGTTCCCATGAATTCTGAGTAATAAGCATTAAAACTATGGAAGTAAAACATATGAAAGAAGATAAAGCCCACTAAAATACACTAAGAATCTCAACATTAGAAAAGTTAAATTGCTTCTGTATATATCAGTGCATCCAAAGCATTTACAAATTACACTGTTCTCGTAACATTTTCCAACCCGGAATACATCGAAGTTTACATTATTTATAGGCACTTAGCCTTTACCATAAGTCTGCCAAGTGGCTAGACTATTTAACTTTCAACTAACACTTAAATCTAACCATAAACTAAATTCTAGAGACTAGGACTGACACCTTTTCGAAATAAGAGTAAGAGTCCTACTAGGACTTAAACTCCTAATTATTACATTCAAAAAAATTAAAACAAATCTTCCTCGAAAGGAATATAACCTTTTTATCATGCTGACCATTAAAAAAATATTAATACCATGATTGCATTCGTGAAGTAACTTTGCCTATTATTTAGGAGAAGTTAGTTTGATGACCTGGCACATGTATGACTAGTGTCTTCAAACTCTTCCTTTAACTAAAGTCTCCATTTGGAAAATCTGATACTCTTTTTCATCCTGATACTCTTTGACACCCTGATGATGGATAGCTTTAAACATGCTTAACCTTCCTCCCCCTTTCCATCATTTATCATGAAAATTCAACTTGCTGTCCAAAAACTCTGTTTTGAGCTACGAAATTAGCTTGTTTTAGTAGCGCACATAAAAGGATGATATGTGGTACTCTTCTGCTTATCTTTACCATTAGAGGATATTTAATGATAAAAAACAACTAGATATAACCTTCAAAAATTTTCATTTCCATTAGTTTAGGTCTCTCAAAACCAAAAAGAAATCTCCAGAAATTCCGCAGCAAACACTGGGCTTCAAGCCTGACACTTGCTGCCGAATTGCCTAATACTTTGGAGATCTGAAAAAACCTGGATTTGGGCTTCAGAAAAGTATATGAACATGCCTGCATGTATTTTATTTATAATATAAGACAAAAAGATCATGATCTAATTATTACCTCCTTATCTATCAGCAGTTTCAAATAGCTTTGTTCATGATTCCTCTTTCCAAGTCTCCTTTCTTTGATTCTGTCTTCATCAACTCCATCTCTTCTTTTAGCTCTTTCACTTGTCTTTGAAGGCTTCTTCTCTCTTCTTGTAAACATAAATTCGTCTTTCTTATATCTGACACTATGATGCGTAAAGGCTGTGTCCTCTTCAACAGATTTTTGGCTTTTGCAACGGAAGTCTCAAAATGAGTAACTTGTTCATTTAATTTCTTCTCTACCTCATTTATCATCTTTCTATATTTCTTATATCCTTCCAGCTCTTTCTTTGTCTCAGACAATTCATCCTTAATAGCTTTCAATTGTTCTTCCAAAATCTCCTTTTCAGTTTTCTCTATGACCTTGTCTTTTCCTTTTCTCTGTTTGACTGTTTCTTCTTTGTCTTTGCTCTATCTTTTAGAAGAATCTGTCTCAGGTTTCCTTTGAAACTTTCTTTTAGATTTATCTGTCTTCTTATCCTTTATAACCTCTGTTTCACTTGGTGATTATGACAATAAATTCTTGTGCCATTTCTCCCTTTCCTTTATCTTCCTTCTGTTTACTATCACCAATAGTAATAATTTCTGATATTTGTGACCTAGTGAGAGGTTTTCGAGGTTTGAAAAGAAAGGCTGAATCTTCTGAAGAGAAGTCTAATTTCTTTACTATGAGTCCCTTACCTTTGGCTTAGATGTTTTAACTTTATCTACTTTCACCACAGGAGTTTCTGCAATGTCTATAGCCTGTAGAATGTCTTCAAGTCTGCCTTTACCTTTAACGTCTTCTTCATCATTTCCTTTAGATCTCTTGGCTTCAGATTTGATCTTGTTGTCTATAACATGTTTTTTATTTTTCTTTCTAGTTCTAGTTGTTGGAGGTGATGATGTATCTTGGACTAAATCAGCTTCCTCTACCAAGTCTTTATCTCTAACCTTTAAACCTTCATGCTGATTTCTCTCTAATTCTGCAGTAGCATTGACATTCATTTCTTGCTTGGAAGAAGATGTTTTAAGCTTGGAGACTTTCCTTGGAGATAAAACATCTATTTCATATCCATTCATGAACAAGAATGATGCCTAATCTCTGTTTAGTTTATTTAACTCCTCCAAAACTAGAAATTTCATCAATCCATGGTGAAAAATGGAGGTTTCATTCCTTTCAGGTCTCCCTTGCACCTTGTCTGCCATTTTCCCAAGACTTCTAAAGAGATAGAATGGAATATATATCAAATTCTTCCCTGTGAAGTGAAGCAATAATTTGAAATGATACATATAAATTGTCTGAGAACAACCTTCACATGTAAAATATTTTTGTATGACTGTTAACAACTTGGAAAATTCATCTTTAAGACAGGTTCTAGGAATTCCTTTTGTCATTTTAATCCCTGCATGCTCCAGCTTTAAGTAGTCATCACAAATTTTCAAATCAAATTTGGTAGCTTTAAACCATTCCTCTCCAGTTCTTGGGATCCCTATTGCTTTAGAGATACTATCAGGTGAAATTGGGATATGAAGACAACCTACCTTTGTAAATGTACCTCTGAAATTAACCACAAAGTCTCGTGATAAATGTTGATGATGCCCTTGCAATTTATGAAAGAATTCAATGCACCCTGCCTTTGTAAATAACTCGGTGAAATATTGATCCTCCAAGACTAAATCCAGAGCTATAGGTTCATATCTAAATGGAAAACCTCCTTTATAAAGCTTCTTTGGTGTAGCCATTTCCTGTGTTATGCAGTGGTGGCCTTCCTTATAACTTAGCACCTATTTGGGAGAATACCCTTGATGACATGTAGCAGTTAAAAATGGAAAGAAAATGATATAACAGCTAGGGTTTCTACTGGGGAGCTTATTGACAGAGAGCTGCTTTGGTAGCAAATGATGAGTGTGGAAAAACAAAGTGAAAGAGATGAGAGATAAGCTTTCAAAAGCGAAATGAGTAGACTTAAGACAAATGATGATTGATATGAGAAAGTGCATAACTTTTAAATGATGGATTTAGTCTAGCAACAGGTCCTTGAAATTCTTAAACACTAACCATTCATCATTACTCTTTAAACCATTAAAAGCTGACAGAGTTTTCATAGCACGTTTCATTTGACAGATGTCAGTTTCGCTATGGAACTACTAGGTGTTTCCATAGCGAATTCATTAATTTCATGCTGTATTTGTTGCGGACTCAGACAATTTTCTGAAAAATGGCCAGATTTTGGAGTTCTGATCATTTCAAAGTATCCATTCAGAACATACTCCTTCGATGTAACTTGGAATCATTTATAACCCCTTATCCAAATTTTTAAAAACTTAAATACACCATGAAATTTATCATTTTATGATATCTTGCAACCTAACCAATTTGAAAAGAGAATTATGACTCATTTTCAAGCATGAGATTTTGAAAATTTGAGGTGTGATAACACTATATATTGGGGTTCCCCTCGGGGATGTCGAAACTAAATTGGGGATCTAGGTGTTTTGCCCATATAGCGAGCTCTCTACAACCGTGACCCCCCTAAAAATGTCTTTGATTTGAGGTATCTTTAGTTTCCATACTTTTTAGGGACTTACACAAGGTGACTGGGGCGGGCTTCTCTGATACCTAAAACAGATGGAACTACTCTATCTTCAGTATTTGGGAGGGCACTCGTCTTCACGAGAGTGCTTACACCTATTGTCTAAGGTTCGCGCGAAGCTTTAGAGTAACCGTAACTGTATATTTGACCAACTCTCTATGTATGCTATTATGATACTAGGTTTCATCTCTAGCAAACAATAGTACTCAGATAGGGTCATACCTGTTCTGGCTACTTGATTGATTGATTTTAGAAGTCCTTTTTTATTTTTTCTTTTATTAGGTGTGTGGTTACTATCACTGAGACTTTATAATACATCATAGTAATAAAAAATTGATAAAAGTAAAAAAGTCACTGTGGCGTCCTTCGACCCTCGTCATCTTTCTAGACGGCAACAAGGTCTCCCTCCATTAACATTGGGGGAGGATTCGAGTCTCGGTGAGCCAGTGCCTTCTCTAGAAGCGCAGTCTCTAGTGACAACCCCTAAATTTCATATAGCTCCATATCATACGGAGTTTCCAAAGGATCCTTTTACGGAAGGAGTCGTACCTCCTTACAATCCTCCTCTCACTGATCCATCAGGGCCATTGTTAATTCAGGTTACACCATTGCCAGTTATGTCTTCGACTGCATCTACATCCATTTCACAACCGGCGCCCATGGGGTTGATGCCATCGGTGGCCAACTTGGTTCAACCACCATCTTCCTTGCCAGTTGTCAGTTCTACACCAATAATTAGCAACCCCAGTAGCCAAGCTATACCCGGTCCCAGCAATCCGATCACCACAACTGTAAGTGGACCTCCTAACCCTTCGGGATCTACTCCTATTGTGACTGCGCTCGGACCCATGGTTTCCACTCCCGCTAGCGGGGCTACTTCGGTTCCTTTTAGCAACCCTTTCAATTGGAACCCATTGCTCAGTTCAAACCCCTTGGCTATTATGCCAGGGGTCAGTGTCACAAATACATATATGCCAGGGGGGCACTTCGGTACCCCTATATTCACTAGGACAAATAGGACAACCAATTGTTAATGATGTTCCTTTGAGTGGTCAAACTTTTGGTGTAGGTTCTATTCCGACGGTCAACTATGCAAATAGCATTATGCCACTGGCTAACTCTATCGCGTCCATATGGGCGAACCAACCCCAAAGTCAATTTTGGCAAGGGGGAAACTATTACACTGGAGGAATCCAATAGTTTTCCCCCCAATATAACATACCCTACGTACAACAACCATACAGCCCCACACCCCCACTCACTGGGAACTTTTATTAACGAAGTCCTACTTATCCCATTGGTAACACATTGATGGGTGGATCCTACGGTCCAGATGGTCAGCCAACACTTCCTTGCTAGATTCGGGGGAAAACACGCAATTGCCATTCTTCACAGCTCTAAACATCCCCAACCTCTACAAATTGACCAATGATCCCATCAACCAAAACCCACTCTGGCCTCGAGTACTGCACAAGATTTCGTTTGACATCACTAAATTCAAAGGGAAACAAGGGGAGGATCCGACTACACACATCACCACCTTTCATCTATGGTTCGTTTCTAACTCCATGGTGGATGATATTATCTAGCTCAGAATTTTCCCCTGCACTCTCACAGGAAACACTGACAAATGGTACTTTGAGTTACCACGTGGGGCCATCAATAATTTTGGCGCCTTAGCTACGGAATTTTTTAAGAAATTCCAATTACCTATTCGATATGAAACCAAAACGAAACTCTTAACCTCACTATGCCAAGACACCGGCACCCACATCTCCAATCACATTCATGAATGGAGACGTAGGTGGAGGTTGGTTAAAGCACCAATCCCTGATCCTCTCTTATCAAACTAGTTTTGCAAGTCACTCTTACCACCCCTTGTTAATGACGTTTGCTTGTTTGGTGCGGTCACAGAAGATCAATCCATCTGTCCTGCACAACATATAGATCTCATCTATTTTTAATTTGGCACGTTGTCTGACTTACTCCCCCATGCCCCTGGCAACCTGAATCCTGCTGCTACTCAATTAACCGTTGCACATGTCGACGACATCGTTAGTAATACCTATGGCGTAGCCATAAAACAAATCAGTGGGAAAACTTCCTAGTCATCTTCGACTGCCACCGCCCCTAACCAATCGACTACTCTTCCCACCGCTGAGGTAAAATTTGTGCAGTATTCAGAAAACCCTAATGGCAAGAACAAGAAGAATAAGAAAAAGACCTCTCCTTCTGAAGAGTAGTCCAGTACTCAAAATAATCCCAATCATAAAAACGTTGCCAATAACGACAAAGGAAAGGAGAAACCAATGAGATTCCCTTGCAGAGTTTGTGCAGCAGACCACTTGACATACAAATGTCCTCAGCTGCAGGAATGCACAGATTTTATTACAAAGAAGGATTCTTGAAGGAGACCTACTGTCCTTCACAATCCCTTCCCTAATCCACAACAGCAATAACAACACATGGTTGCAAACCCTTCACAACCCCCCCAAAGGGGCAATGGTGGTACTCATCCTTCCGGTGAAGGATCATCCGCCATTTATGGCGTGGAGAGTGTTGAACTCCAAACCCAAGCTAAAATCTATGGAAGTCCAGTCATTTAGGCTCAAGAACCTTGTACAAGTTTGAATCCACCGCCGCCGTACAATTTGCATATAGAAAGGCCTATTGTTGACCCTGCAATTCGTCCCCCTAAAGGGAAACTTCGATGCACGACTCATAACACCTCTACATGTTCTGCCCAAAACTACAACGTTGTAGAAGATTTGGCACAAGAACCATCAGCCATGTCTACACTCAAAGTATTGAAAACCTGCCCAATGCAAAGGAAAGCTGTAATTTCAGGCATTGGTGGAATCGACCCCCAGGATTATATGCATGCCATCTTCGACATGGAAAAATCCAAACCTCGCCTTTCACACCATCTTTATTTCTAGGTTTAATTTGTGTCGAAAGGGATGCCAATCCACCGCACTGTCATATACGAAGGTGCTTCAACCTGCGTTATGTCAACTGCGTGCTAGATCGCTTTGGGTTCTCCCACTTTGTCTCTATTGTTGAATTCCCTCAAAGCTTTCGATGGCCACACTTTCCTCCCAAAAGTCTAGCTTTCTAGCTTTCCCATTTCACTTAGTGGGAAAATGAGAACGGTGGACATAGAGGTTGTAGATCGTCATCTCGACTATAATCTGTTGTTGGGTCACAGTTGGTCTTACGCAATGACTCCCATTGTCTCTTCGATTTTCCGACTCATCCTTTTTCCATTGGATGGGAGGATAGTTACAGTGGATTAGTTATCCTTTTGCACCCCGATTATTCCACGTTACCAAGTAGCACTGTACCCCTAGTAGGAGGCGTTCCTGACTTGTACGTCAGTTTCGTTACTGGTCTTTTGAAGGAATCTTCCCTGATGGGTTGTTTTCCTCTCCCGTCGCCTGAGGTTCCACACATGATTGCAATGATATCCACCATTTCGGGTGGCTCTATCGATCCATGGATCCTACCAGTGCTTGAACCCTCCACTGCTTTGGTTTTGACCAATGGTACCACCCTTTCACCCATCACAGTTCCTTCTAAGGATCTCGTCGATGAAGTCCTTCCTATGGAAAAAGTTATTCGAGAGATCATGTCTCTAGAGGAACGACCTTGGGGAGTGTTCCTACATCACGCTTTGATGTTTGATTCGGACGCAGCCATTATTCAAATCCCATATTTCGATCCACTTGAGATCATTCCCTCCACTTACACGATTGTTAAAACTATCAACACGGAAGGGAACATGGGCAATCTTTCCAAGGCTATGCTCATAGATTTCTCGGTCAAAATGGATATCATGGAAAATATACAGATTGGAGATGACTGCAATCCCGAGGAAATTGCATGCTTCACATCCATTTTTAAGGAGTTCCACGATGTTTTTTCTTGGTCTTATGAAGAAAATCCTGGCATAGATCCATCTATAGTCGAGCAGGAAATCAAGATTTATGACAATGCCAAGCTTGTCTGGCAAAGGCTCCAACCTGTCCACCCTCGCAAAGTAGCAACTATCAAGACTGAAGTCAAAAAACTCTTACACACTGGTTTCATCTATCTTGTTCCTCTGACGGAATGGGTATCCAACCCGGTTCCCATAGATAAAAAAAAGGCACCATCTAGGTCTGTGTTGATTATCATGATTTGAACCCCGCTTGTCCAAAAGACAATTATATTACTCCGTTCATAGATCAAATTATCGATGATTGTGCTGGATGTGAATCTTTCTCCTTTATGGATGGCTTCCCGAGATATAACGAGATAGCGATTAGAAAAGATGATCGGCATAAAACCGCCTTCATTTGTCCTTGGGGCACATTTGCATATCGTAAACTCCCATTCGGCATGAAGAATGCGAGAGAAAATTTTCAAAGGGCTATGGACTAGACATTTTATGATATCAGACACGTTGTACAAGCTTACTTGGATGACCTTTTGTCTCACTCCAAGAAGCGAGCCCACCACCTTGCGCATCTAAAAGAAATCTTCGCTCAGAGTAGGTTCTAAAACATATGTCTAAATCTGCATAAGTGCATATTTTTTGTCGAGTCTGGACGTCTTCTTGGCTTCATTGTTTCCAAGCATAGGATTAGGGTTGATCCCGATATGGTTAAGGAAATCATTGAATTACCTGCGCCACAATCCATTCTACAACTCCAACGTTTGCAAGGGAAGGAAAAATTCTTACATAATTTCATAGTAAACTATGTCGAGATGACGAAAGGCTTCATGCGTTTGCTCAAGAAAGGAATACTGTATCTATGGGATGATCAGGCTCAACTACCATTTGATGCCTTGAAACGAGCACTCGTTTCCGCCCCACTTCTTAGTGCCCCCAACTATTCGCACGAATTTATCCTCTACCTAGCAGCCTCACCATCCTCACTAGGAATGGTTTTGGTTCAAGTTCACGATGACGATAGTGTGTATGTGATATATTATCTGTCAAAAGGTCTCATTGGATCTGAATTACGATATTCACATGTGGAGAGACTATCTCTCACTGTGGTTTTCTTTGTCAACCGCCTCTGACACTATATATTGCTGCAACATACTACCATAATTAATTTGGAGAATCCCATGCGACATATCTTGTCTTGTCAGATTAATAGAGGAAAATATTCCAAATGGATTGTAATCCTTAAAAAGTTTGATTTGTTTTTCACAGCTACCAAAGATAAGAAATATCTAGTCTTCGCCAAATTATTGTCAGACCTTCCCAGAATTGACTCGGAAGAAGTAGATCATGATCCATTTCCTAATGAATCTGTATATTTGGTTGACTCCTCTGATCCTTGGTATGGATTCATTCTGGTCTACCTCAAAAATCAATGATTCCGCCCAACTCTCACGTCATATGACCGTCATCGTATTCGTCACCAAGAGAAACACTACCTCGTACTAAACGATACTCTATATCGTCTTGGTGTCGATATTTTTCTTTAGTGTTGTCTCACTCTTAATGAGGCAGAACACATTTTAAATGGCTGTCACTCGAGGGCTTGCGGCGGTCATCTTTATGGCATAGCTTCTGCCTAGAAAATCTTGTGCGCAGGATACTATTGGCCCACTTTGTTTAAAGACTGCATTGCAATGGTTCAGAAGTGCTATCCATGTCATATTTTCACAAAGAAAATGCGTGCCCATCCCACCCCTCTTCATCTGGTTATCTTCGTTGGCCCTTTCGCTAAATGGGAAATATACTTCGTCACATGCAATCCAACTTCTGCTGATGGACACAACTACATCGTAGTTGCGGTCGACTACTTCACAAAATGGGCAGAAGCCATTCCCACTTTTAAGGCTGATGGAGAAACCACCGCTCTTTTTCTGTTCAATTAGGTCATCTATCATTTCAGTGTACCTATCTCAATCTTCATAGATCATGGTTTATACTTTCAGAACCATATGATGATAGAGTTAACTTCCATGCTAGGTTTTTGACAAGATCAGTCTTCGTCCTGCTATCCGCAAGCGAATGGTAAAGTTGAAGCCATAAATGGCATCCTCAAAACCATGATTCGTCAGTTAGTTGGCAACCATAAAAATACGTGGCATCAGAAGTTATACCCCATGTTATGGGCATACCAAATTTCAGTGAAAACTGCTACAGGCTTCACGCCATTCCAACTAGCATTCGGTCTGGAAGCAGTCCTTCCAATCGAGTGTGAGATTCCATCACTCAATCTAGTTGTTGAAATCCTACCTGGAACCACTGCTAAAGAAGAGTGTTGGCTCTCACTCGATAAATTGGACGAAACTTGTTGAGATGCCACAATGGCACTTGAAGCTCACAAGCGCTGAGTAAAGGCTCAATACGACAAATCTGTCAAGCCTTGTTCTTTCCAAGGAGGTGATCTCATTCTACTATACGATCAGAGACACGACCTCTTGGGGGAAGGAAAAATTCAACCATTATGGCTTGGTCCTTACGTCGCCACGAAATTCATTTCAAAAGGAGATTACAAACTTCAATATTGTTCACTGAGACTTTATAATACATCATAGTAACAAAAAATTGATAAAAGTAAACAAGTCACTGCGACGTCCTTCGACCCTCGTCATCTTTCTAGACGACAGCAAGGTCTCCCTCCATTAACATTGGGGGAGGATTCGAGTCTCGGTGAGCCAGTGCCTTCTCTAGAAGCACAGTCTCTAGTGATAACCCCTAAATTTCATATAGCTTGATATCATACGGAGTTTCCAGAGGATCCTTTTACGGAAGGAGTCGTACCTCCTTACAATACTCCTCTCACTGATCCATCAGTGCCTTTGTAATTCAGGTTACACCAGTGCCAGTTATGTCTTCGGCTGCACCTACATCCATTTCACAACCGGTGCCCATGGGGTCGATGCCATCGGTGGCCAACTTGGTTGCACCACCATCTTCCTTGCCAGTTGTCAGTTCTACGCAATTAATTAGCAACCCCAGTAGCCAAGTTATACCCGGTCCCAGCAATCCGATCACCACAACTGTAAGTGGACCTCCTAACCCTTCGAGATCTACTCCTATTGTGACTGCGCTGGGACCCACGGTTTCCACTCTCGCTAGCGGGGCTACTTCGGTTCCTTTTAGCAACCCTTTCAATTGGAACCCATTGCTCAGTTCAAACCCCTTGGCTATTATTCCAGGGGTCAGTGTCACAAATACATATATGCTAGGGGGGCACTTCGGTACCCCTATATTCACTGGGAAAAATAGGACAACCAATTGTTAATGATGTTCCTTTGAGTGCTCAAAATTCCGGTGTAGGTTCTATTCCGATGGTCAACTATGCAAATAGAATCATGCCACTGGCTAACTCTATCGCGTCCATATGGGCGAACCAACCCCAAAGTCAATTTGAGCAAGGGGGAAACTATTACACTGGAGGAATCCAATAGTTTTCCCCCCAGTATAACATACCCTATGTACAACAACCATACACCCCCACTCACTGGGAAATTTTATTAACAAAGTCCTACATATCCCATTGGTAACACATTGATGGGTGGATCCTACGGTCCAGATGGTCAGCGAACACTTCCTTGCTAGATTCGGGGGAAAACACGCAATTTCCATTCTTCACAGCTCTAGACATCCCCAACCTCTACAAATTGACCAATGATCCCATCAACCATAACCCACTCTGGCCTCGAGTACTGCACAAGATTTCATTTGACATCACTAAATTCAAAGGGAAACAAGGGGAGGATCCGACTACACACATCACCACCTTTCATCTATGGTTCGTTTCTAACTCCATGGTGGATGATATTATCTAGCTCAGAATTTTCCCCTGCACTCTCACAGGAAACACTGACAAATGGTACTTTGAGTTACCACGTGGGGCCATCAATAATTTTGGCGCCTTAGCTACGGAATTTTTTAAGAAATTCCAATTACCTATTCGATATGAAACCAAAACGAAACTCTTAACCTCGCTATGCCAAGACACCGGCACCCACATCTCCAATCACATTCATGAATGGAGACGTAGGTGGAGGTTGGTTAAAGCACCAATCCCTGATCCTCTCTTATCAAACTAGTTTTGCAAGTCACTCTTACCACCCCTTGTTAACGACGTTTGCTTGTTTGGTGCGGTCACAAAAGATCAATCCATCCGTTCTGCACAACATATAGATCTCATCTATTTGTAATTTGGCACGTTGTCTGACTTACTCCCCCATGCCCCTAGCAACCCGAATCCTACTGCTACTCATAACCGGAGCGCATGTTGACGACCTCGTTAGTAATACCTATGGCGTAGCCATAAAACAACTCAGTGGGAAAACTTCCTAGTCATCTTCAGCTGCCATCGCCCCTAACCAATTGACTACTCTTCCCACCGCTGAGGTAAACTCTGTGCAGTATTCAGAAAAACCTAATGGAAAGAACACGAAGAATAAGAAAAAGACCTCTCCTTCTAAAGAGTAGTCCAGTACTCAGAATAATCCCAATCAGAAAAACGCTGCCAATAACGACAAAGGAAAGGAGAAACCAATGAGATTCCCTTGCAGAGTTTGTGCAGCGGACCACTTGACATACAAATGTCCTCAGCTGCAGGAATGCACAGATTTTATTACAAAGAAGGATTCTAGAAGGAGACATGTTGTCCTTCACAATCCCTTCCCTAATCCACAACATCAATAACAACACATGGTTGCAAACCCTTCACAACCCCCCCAAAGGGGAAACAACGGTACTCATCCTTTCGGTGAAGGATCATTCGCCATTTATGGCGTGGAGAGTGTTGAACTCCAAACCCAAGCTAAAATATATGGAAATCCACTCATTTAGGCTCAAGAACTTGTACAAGTTCTAATCCACCGCCGCCCAACGATTTTCATATAGAAAGGCCTATTGTTGACCCTGCAATTCGTCCCCCTAAAGGGAAACTTCGATGCATGAATCATAACACCTCTACATGTTCTGCCCAAAACTACAACATTGTAGAAGATTTGGCACAAGCACCATCAGCCATGTCTGCACTCGAAGTATTGAAAACCTGCCCAATGCAAAGGAAAGTTGTAATTTCAGGCATTGGTGGAATCGACCCCCAGGATTATATGCTAGCCATCTTCGACATGGAAAAATCCAAACCTCGCCTTTCACACCAGCTTGATTTCTAGGTTTAATTTGTGTCGAAAGGGATACCAATCCACCGCACTGTCATATACGAAGGTGCTTCAACCTGCGTTATGTCAACTGCGTGCTAGATCGCTTTGGGTTCTCCCACTTTGTCTCCATTGTTGAATTCCCTCAAAGCTTTCGATGGCCACACTTTCCTCCCAAAAGGCTAGCTTTCTAGCTTTCCCATTTCACTTAGTGGGAAAATGATAACGGTGGACATAGAGGTCATAGATCGTCATCTCGACTATAATCTGTTGTTGGGTCACAATTGGTCTTACGCAATGACTCCCATTGTCTCTTCGATTTTCCGACTCATCCTTTTTCCATTGGATGGGAAGATAGTTACAGTGGATCAGTTATCCTTTTGCACCACGATTATTCCACGTTACCAAGTAGCACTGTACCCCTAGTAGGAGGCGTTCCTGACTTGTACGTCAGTTTCATTACTGGTCTTTTGAAGGAATCTTCCCTGATGGGTTGTTTTCCTCTCCCATCGCCTAAGGTTCCACACATGATTGCAATGACATCCACCATTTTGGGTGGCTCTATCAATCCATGGATCCTACCAGTGCTTGAACCCTCCACTGCTTTGGTTTTGACCAATGATACCACCCGTTCACCCATCATAGTCCCTTCTAAGGATCTCATCGATGAAGTCCTTCCTACGGAAAAAGTTATTCGAGAGATCATGTCTCTAGAGGAATGACCTTGGGGAGTGTTCCATCATCGCGCTTCGATGTTTGATTCGGACGCAGCCATTATTCATATCCCATCTTTCGATCCACCTGAGATCATTCCCTCCACTTACACAATTGTTAAAACTATCAACACGGAAGGGAACATGGGCAATCTTTCCAAGGCTATGCTCATAGATTTCTCGGTCAAAACGGATATCATGGAAAATATACAGATTGGAGATGACTGCAATCCCAAGGAAATTGCATGCTTCACATCCATTTTTAAGGAGTTCCATGATGTTTTTTCTTGGTCTTATGAAGAAAATCCTGGCATAGATCCATCTATAGTCGAGCACGAAATCAAGATTTATGATAATGCCAAGCTTGTCTGGCAAAGGCTCCAACCTGTCCACCCTCGCAAAGCAGCAACTATCAAGACTAAAGTCAAAAAACTCTTACACACTGGTTTCATCTATCTTGTTCTTCTGACGGAATGGGTATCCAATCCGGTTCCCGTAGATTAAAAAAGGGACCATCCAGGTCTGTGTTGATTATCGTCATTTGAACCTTGCTTGTCCAAAAGACAATTATCTTACTCCGCTCATAGATCAAATTATCGATGATTGTGCCGGATGTGAATCTTTCTCCTTTATGGATGGCTTCTCGGAATATAACGAGATAGCGATTAGAAAAGATGATCGGCATAAAACCGCCTTCATTTGTCCTTGGGGCACATTTGCGTATCGTAAACTCCCATTCGGTATGAAGAATGCGAGAGAAAATTTTCAAAGGGCTATGGAATAGAAATTTTATGATATCAGACACATTGTACAAGCTTACTTGGATGACCTTTTAGCTCACTCCAAGAAGCGATCCCACCACCTTACGCATCTAAAAGAAATCTTCGCTCAGTGTAGGTTCTACAACATATGTCTAAATCCGCATAAGTGCATATTTTTTGTCAAGTCTGGACGTCTTCTTGGCTTCATTGTTTCCAAGCATAGGATTAGGGTTGATCCTGATAAGGTTAAGGAAATCATTGAATTACCTGCGCCACAATCCATTCTACAACTCCAACGTTTGCAAGGGAAGGCAAAATTCTTACATCATTTCATAGTAAACTATGCCGAGATGACGAAAGGCTTCATGCGTTTGCTCAAGAAAGGAATACTGTATCTATGGGATGATCAGGCTCAACTACCATTTGATGCCTTGAAACGAGCACTCGTTTCCGCCCCACTTCTTAGTGCCCCCAACTATTCGCGCGACTTTCTCCTCTACCTAGCAACCTCACCATCCTCGCTAGGAATGGTTTTGGTTCAAGTTCACGATGACGATAGTGTGTATGTGATATATTATCTGTCAAAAGGTCTCATTAGATGTGAATTACGATATTCACATGTAGATAAACTATCTCTCGTTGTGTTCTTCACTGTCACCCGCCTCTGAAACTATATATTGTTGCGACAGACTACCGTAATTGATTTGGAGAATCCCATGCTACACATCTTGTATTGCCATATCATTGGAGGAAAATATTACAAATGGATTGTAATCCTCCAATAGTTTGATTTGGTTTTCACCGCTGCCAAAGAAAAGAAATCATTAGTCTTTTTCGAATTAATGTTGGACCTTCCCAGAATTGACCTGGACAAAGTAGCTCACGATCCATTTCCTGATGAATCTGTCTATCTGGTCGATTCTTCTGATCCTTAGTATGGAGATATTCTGGTCTACCTCCAAACTCAATTATTCCACCCAAATCTCGCTTCAGATGACTGTTGTCGTATTCGTCACCAAGTGAAACACTATCTCGTACTGAATGATACTCTATATCGTCATGGTGTTGATATTGTTCTTCAGCGTTGTCTTACTCTTAACGAGGTGGAACAATTTTTAAATGACTGTCATGCTGGGGCATGCGACAGTCATATTTATGGCATAGCTACTGCCCAGAAAATCTTGTGCGTAGGATACTATTGGCCCACTTTGTTTAAAGACTGCTTCGTAGCGGTCTAGAAGTGCCATCTGTGTCATATTTTCATGAAGCAAATGCACGCCCATCCTGCTCCTTTTCATCTGGTTATCTCTGTTGGTCCTTTTGCTAAATAGAGAATAGACTTCGCTACATGTAATCCCACTTCTACTGATGGACACAACTACATCATAGTTGCAGTTGACTACTTCACAAAATGGGGAGAAGTCATTTCCACTTTTAAGGCCAATGGAGAAATCACTGCTCTTTTCTTGTTCATTCAAGTCATTTTTCGCTTCAGTGTGCCCCTATCAATCATCGCAGATCATGGGTCACACTTTCAAAACCATATGATGACGGATTTAACTTCCATGCTAGGTTTTCGACAAGATCAGTCTTTGTCCTACTATCCGCAAACGAATGGTCAAGTCTAAGTCATAAATGGCGTCATCAAGACCATGATTCATCGATTAGTCAGCAATCATAAAATCACATGGCATTAGAAGCTATACTCCGTGTTATGGGCATACCGAACATCAGTAAAAACTGCTACAGGCTTCATGCCATTCCAACTAACATTCGGTCTCAAAGGAGTACTTCCAATCGAGTGTGAGACTCCATCAATCAAGCTAGTTGTTGAGCTCCTACCCAGTACCACTGTCGAAGAATAGCGCTTACTCTCGCTCGACCAATTGGACTAAGCTCATCGATATGCCACACTGGCACTCGAATCTCACAAGCACCGAGTAAAGGCTCAATACGGCAAATCTGTCAAGCCTTGTTCTTTCCAAGAAGGTGATCTCATTCTACTCTACGATCAGAGACATGACCTCTTGGGGGTAGGAACACTTCAACCATTATGGCTTGTTCCATACATAAAGTCCTTTCAAAAGGAGCTTATGAACTTTAGGACTATAATGGGATTCCACTTGATGAGCCCCGCAATGGGCTCTATCTCAGGAAGTATTTCACATAGTGTTCCACTACGCATATGATTTCTAATTTTATGTATATCAGTTTAGTATTTTTTTTGGTGTGTCTAGATATTTTTGGCTTTTGAGTGTTTTTGTCATTAAAACTCTCTTCTTTTACACAGATGTCTTCATCACCCTTACCATATGTTGGCTACGTGGATGGTGCCAGTCGTCATACATGACACATTGCATCAGCTACTTGGGTCCTCTATACACCTGAGTCTGAATTACTTGGTTACGTGGGAATATTCCTGGGCAATGCCACCAACAATATTGCTAAGTACATGTAGGTGATACAACTCCTCATGGAAGCTGCATCTCGCGACATCTCCAATCTGGTGGTCAGGTTAGATTCCCAGCTAGTCGTTATGCATTTGAAAAATTGTTATCGTGTCCGTCATCTAGTCTTATTACATTATTACTTAAGGGTACAACTTCTATAATGTCAATTTCAAATCATTACTTTTTAACACATTCCTAGAGACTCTAATACATTAGCTGATTCATTGGTGAATTATGTGTTAGATTGGCATTTTTCGCATTTATTATAGAAAGATTCATGCATGAGTGTATATTTTTTCATCATAAAAAATACATAACAATTAAAAAAAAAGATCAAAATCGCCAAAATATGTATACATATATATATGTCGTGTCTAGTCATTTTACATCAAAAAATTTTCCAAAACTTGGGTGCTTTACAAAAAATTGGCTCTGCTAAGCCTCGCTCTGACATTTATACAACTGTCCACTATTCCTCCTAAGCTTGCTACTCATGGTAGAAGATAACATCTCTGGCTAACCTCCTAAGAGGCACTAAAAACCTCTCCGGCACACCCACTGTGTATCGCTGCAGGTAAACTGGGATCTCCCTCATAGGAAGAGGTGGCACGCCCATGCTAAACCCTCGAGGTTCCTAGAAACCTCGTGCAAACTGTGTGCATCATAAACCTCTTTGGCAGCTGCTGCAACCTCTGCTGCTACACCAATCCTAGGTAGTTTCATTCCTCACCTTGCATAGTGAGGGGCTCCAGATGGATAGACAAGTGCCACATCTGTGTCAAGAAATAAAGCTTCATGTCAAAATATTTTCACCCATTAAACAAAAAATCTGCATAATCATTAAAAAGATAAAAAATTCTTAGATATTGATCATGTTCCTTCTTACCATCTGGACCCCACTGAGTGGCTAGTGGCAGTATCAACTCCGGATCTCTTGTTTATTTCATCCCTGCATAGGGATAATATTCCATCATCATGATTTGGCCATCTAGCCACTCGAATAATGAATCATCAAAACAGTGACTGATTGGACCCTCTCTACTCCACAACATCAAAGCAGACCAACAAGCCTGCATTGGCTCTCGCAATCCCATTGCATCTGTGATCATCCTCGACCTCATTGCGGGCACCCTCTCTAGGATGAAGGACATTATCAGTGTGTTGAACCCAAACTGTTGTTGGGTCTAAGTCTTACATGCCATCAATTCTTCTCGAACCCAGTAGACAACACCTTCGCACCAGTTAAAAACCTATGGCTACATGCAATCCAGTTCCAACAATACTTGGGTCTTGGTGGCCACGTGTTGACTCTTGGCTCTTGCCAAGCGAATCATCTAGATGAGAGACCTCATCGGTCTCGATACCACCCATGCTATAGGAACTCGGTTGCTTACCTACGAATTATTTTTTATGCAGTGAGATCTGATTAGATCCGTAGTGGTCCAGGGATCAACCCTGGAAGCTGTAAGATTAGGCCACGGTCCTATGCATGAAAGGCCAATCAAGTAGTATATATAATATTTATCGATCAAGAGTTCATGACCTCTGATGTGAAAGACATGTTGCTGATCATCCCACTGCCGGATGATCCATCTTAGAAGGTCTTCCTGCCCCTTCATCAGCTCTAAATGAGCATACTTCAGTAAACCGTATCTACGGAGAACCAAAAAAGTAGCAGCATCAGTGACCATTTCAAGTTCTTCCCGTTCATGCTCTCTTTCATGCCAAATACTCATGGTAAATAGCTTCACACCTACACAAGACAGGTTTCCAATGGATTAGTTTTAGGCAGAAATACTTTGGGATTGAGATTTTTTTTTTTAAATGATTATGCCAGCTAATGCGGGCCCCAGTGCAAAGCAGAGCATGCTAACGCACTGTCCTTAATAGGCAATGCATTTAACACGACCTTGACACTAGGCACCCACGTTAGCCACCTAAAATTTTTAGGGCCTATTAAAAATCCAATTTTTAGCTAGTAAAAACAACTAAAATGACAATGGAAAGCTAGATTAAGGCTCAAGCTCTTACCTGGATCTCGTGGAATAAAAAATAGTTGCTCGGATCATCCACAATCGAAAACAGAAGTTTCACCTCTTTTTTCACTCTAGAGCTTTGTCACAGCACTCAAAATAGTGAAAATGAAGGTATGTTGCCTTCTTATAGGCATTCTGGAGGTATGAATCACTCAGCTAGCCTGTAAAATTGGTAAATTTATACTATTTTTTTCACAACTATTGTTTTTTTAAATGTCACCGATGCTCTGATGAGTTGTTAGTGTTCATGTGTAGATTTGACCATGTGTGACCCAACACAAGCATTCTTTTTAGGGACTTTTTATAGCTCGTAAAATTGAAAAAACCCTGAGTTGCCTTTTTCAAGCCCGTTAAACTACTATGACGAAGAAATATGAGCCATTCTTTTCCAAATTTTTCTAGCTCATTAAAAAACAAAAAAAGGAACATAGTTTTCTCCATTGGACTCGTTAAAATTTCATGGAGAGCATCAAGTTTTTCTCCATTGGACTCATTAAAATTTCACGGAGAGCATCGAGTTTTTCTTTGTATGACTCGTTAAAAATTCACAAAAAAAATTGAGTTTACTCCATCTCCTCGTACTCATAACAAAATGAGGCAGATGTGCATTAAACATAGGTTTATCACTTTATTCGGATTCAATGGACTAACTTACGGAAAATGAACTGTGTCGGGCTTAATATTCTCCCTTCGTCATGCCCAGTTATCAAAAATGACAAAGGTACCCCCTGGAGTTGTCTTTTATGATGTTTTTCATACTCTCTAAATATGAAAAGATCACCAAATTTACCTGTCTGGACTCATTAAATTTAATCAGACAAGGAAAAAATTTGGACAAATTGGATACTTATTCTATTATACTCTGAAGGTTGATTTGGCAGCACAAAATCTTGAACATGGAAATTCCTAGAAAATTCACTCGCAATTAGTCAAACCCTACCATCTATGAGTTTATCCTTCATATGGAAATGCCCCTACTTTGGTGAATCGTGACACTTGGTGTTCATTAAGCCTAAGATTCTTGGTACCCTGTTACTGTGCCTTATATTTTTCAAGAGGATCTCGTTATCTATTGCTTCCTGTATCACCCAAGACATCATATACCAAAAATTATTTGTCATCAGTTACTCCCATTTTCTCTTGTCTATCTCAAAAAAAAAAAAAAATCATTTTTCCTGTTTCGTGTCAACTGATGTAGGACGCCTGAGTACCTGCCTTTTGACATATCTCTTCCTATTGACTTCAACATCTTATCTAGGAAGTTGATCTAGAAAAACATCAGTACCTGGGTGCCTACAGACATCAGTGGCAGGTTACCTTGTGTTTGATTGGGGGTTCTCGTTATTGGCTCCCGATCGAAGGATTCTATGAGTGTTAGACATCAACAAATTTTATTCATACTCGCTAGATTGTACTGTGCATATTGAGGACCATCATCCTTATCAGTGGTTACCCTCGCGTCTGTTAACAGTTTTTGTTATTGACTAGTAATTAGAAGATTTCCTGAGTGCTCGACTACATCTCATTCATTCACATGTGCGAAAATGTGCAGTTTAGTGAAGCGACGACCACGACCTTAGGTTGAGGTTTACATCATTTCAATTGTGTTTCCTCTCCCAAGCTACAATATTGTTTTCGGAGACAGCTTATCAGTTTGATCCTATCATGACAAAAGCTTCCACATTGTGCTTATTAGTGGACACATTGATCATATCTCTTTTTAGAGAAATCATTTTGATACAACTATTGAGAATGGGAATTCCTGACTCAAGATATGTACTATATTTTTGACATATGTTGTTGTTTTAGGTTTTTCTCAGTCCTCTAACTCCTCTCCCTCTACTACATTTATTATAAAGTATTTCAGCCATTGTATTTTCCTTTGACCTCACACTTTATGGGTCATCTGTTACAGGAAAAATCACCTCCTCATCAGCTCAGAGGAGAAGGTAACATGGAAGGAAGAAAATGACCCAGAAAAGGCCCATTTTTCCAGGGTAACGCACCCCCAGAAGTATCTAGGAAGACTTATAAAGCACCCTAGCCATGCAAAGGGAGTGTTAGTGCCTAGGGTAACACGTTGTCTTGAATAAGGGGTAGCGTTATCCTTGTTTGAATGTGAAAAGGGAAATATACTGCTGAAACTAACTAGCATTTCCACCTTTTTCGCAGAATGAGTCAGTTGAAAAGCAAGAAACTTATGGTATAAAACTTTTGTTATATATTTCCAAACACAACTAGACTCCTATAGAAGGAAAAAGAAAATGAAAGCTAGGAAACATCAATATCTTTCCCAATTCAAACTGGTTGAAAGGATTGACAAGGTTTTTCCTCTCCATTTCCTATAGATTGGAGGTTTGGGCTCTTGGTCTAAGGTCGAAGGTTTAATCATATGTGGAGCATAATTTCATTGTTGAAGTGTGAGGCTTGAAGATTGGTGAGGTTCATTGAGGACTCTCAACCCAATCATCATCACACTCGGAGATAAAGAAAGAGAGAGAGGAATTGGAAGACTAAGGAGGGCTTGTTACAACCAACTGTTCCTTTTTATAAATTAATAGAACTGTATCTGTTTTATGAATTTGATGTTTCAGTGTCATATTTGTTTTTCAATTGTCTATGAATCATGGTATAAATGGCTCGGATTTGCATAGTTTAATGTCGATTATATACTTATTTAATTGTTAGAAAACTATATTGCTGTGAGGATTACGCGGGTGCTTTGTTTGGTTGCAGGATCTGGATTTGGAGCTGGTGAGGAAGGACTTCTACCACGTCGCTTAGCGCTCTCCATAGAAACTGTTGTCCACAAAGAGTTAATAATTCCAAATCTCACTTTTTTAACTATATATTAGTATGAACATGTATGCAGTATCTTTGTGACTTTACATATAATATTACAGTTTTCTTCGAGCATCAGAAAGCCCTTAGAGGGATATTCATCAACCACCACCCAATCATTTTACCCTTTAGCACACATGAATCGACATGTGCTATGTAGTAAACCAACTTATCCAAGCTATGGTGAGGCCTACCAAATTATATTGGAAGGAAGTAAATGTTGGAAATGTTGTCATTGATGGAAAACGAGATGGCAAAGAAGGAACACCTGAAAAAAAGAGAAGTAAGGAGCAACATCAGTCAAGGAGAACAGAGGCAACAAAGGCAGTGAATTGAGGTAGAGAACTTCTTCAGCAACAGAGTAGAAGGATAATGGCCACTGAACTGAATTTTTGGCCTGTCATGAAATTGCAAGAATTTGCTTTTGAGATTGATCACCTATATTTATATATATATGTTATGGAAGAAATGTCTTTGAATTAAGTGTGTCTGGATGGGGTTAAACCCTGTTTGAATGTCTTCTTGGTCGAATCATGTGAAGAATTGATTCAGTATTATTGTGCATTTGATGAGTTAAATCCTGTGTGAACACATGAGTTCTTGATGAATGATCCTATGTAATTGAGCCGAGTCCAATAAGCAAGGGTATGGAAATTCAAGTGATTGTGTGGAAATTCTGTGGTGAAGAACCTTGTAGGATTAGTTTGTGCGAATTTCCTGTTCCCATCAGAAGACTAATGAACCATACTCTCTGTGAATGAGTGACTGTGTGTGTGCTCTGCATAAGAAAGAGGGAATTGTGAAAGAAACAACGTTATGATCCCGGAAGGGAGGCACAATTGAGATTACCCTGGTCATTATCCATATGTTTAACCCTCGCTTTGAAGAAGTCCAATGCAGATCTAAGTCGGAGCCCTATTTGTAACTAAACGCATTGTTCTGGTCTAGAGTGGGAGTAACGGAACCTAGAGTCTAATTATAATAATACATTGAAGAGTGAGCAGAACTCATAAATAATAAAGGCGGATGGAACCTTGAGCAAAGGAGAGGAACCACGAAGAGTGAACAGTAAAAGTGGGTTTCTGGTTTTTATCGCACCGCTTTCGACGGGCAAGCGGTATTCATGAAAGCACAGTGGTTCCATAGAGGATCTGACACGTGTCCTTGAGCGAATATGGAAAACCACTCTCATTACGCGCCATCACGCATTACTCTTCGGCTGAGGACACCGTGCGATATTGATACAAGCCATCAATCTGGAGGAAGGTTTATTGAATGGTGATCGCGTTCAGAAGTGGCACGGAGTTTAACCAAAGGTACGTGCATATGTATTCCATTGAATTTCCACCAATCGTATATGTGGGCCCGGAGCCAAAGGTATGTTATAAGCGGTTCAATTGAATTAAAAATCAAGATATATATTTAAAATTCCCAAGGTCCGAAACATATATATGTGCTGATATATATATATATATATATATATATATATATATATATATATATATATATATATATATATCAAATCTTATATACTGCATCCATATGCGGGTTTATATGTTCAAAGGGCGCTGGCATTTAAATGAATTAAAGATGTGAAGTCTATCAAATATATGTGGGCCCGTGAATTGAATACATCATAATATCTCATGCTAATGGTTAAACTACAAGGTGTATCTATATATATATATATATATATATATATATATATATATATATATATGGAGTGGTTTATACACAAAGGACCATGGATATGATACGCGTTGGTTGAAACTACACAATAGTTATATTAAAAAGACAGTTATATATATGCAGCAGTTACATAACTGTAATGTAGAGGAGAGCGTGCAGAACAGTTTCTTAATAGCAGCAGAAAAGGACAAAACCAAAAAAGCCAAAGACCAGAAAATGGGCTAAGTGAAATTTTTTTTATGTAACCGAAAAGGTGAAATGTAAATTTTTTTAATTGATTTATAATGTTGTGATGCATTGGCAAGTCTCCAAAAGAGAAAAAATATCCCACTGTAATGTAAATTGGTACCTACAGTTATATTTTCTGAATAAGCGGATAAAAGAGATGAGAAGGCAGAAGGCAAAGAGACATGACTCACTCAAAATTTCTTGAAATACAAATAAATTATTCGAGGAACTCATAAATAATATCAATCGGATATGCATAAAATAAGTTAGAGAGTGAGTGAAGAAAATGCAGAAATGAAGCAGTGAGGCAAAGAAGAAAGAAGAGCTGAGCAGAGAAGAAGGAGGAGCTGAGCAGAGAAGAAGGAGAAGCTGATAGAGAATCTGAGAAGATGCAGAGATGATACAGGGCAGATATGAGAATAGATGAACAACAGAGCAGATGGAACAGAACAGAGCTGATATCCAAGGTAAATCAACAAGTGTTTCTCTTTTGAAAGAGTAAGGAAGTTGGAGCTTCCCTATCAAGTTGTAGCTTGATAGATGTCAGTTGTAGCTGACTGAGGTTGGAGCCTCCTGTAGGTTGGTGCCTGCAGAAAATTGATGGGAGTTGGAGCTTCCTTGCAAGTTGTAGCTTGCAGAATTGAGGTAGGAGCCTCATGTAGGTTGGTGCCTACAGAAAATCAGTGGTGAGAGGGAGTTGGAGCTTGCCTTTGCATCACAACAATAATAAGATGTGGTTTTCTCCCTTTATGGGTTTCCACTTATATCTGGTGTCTCTGTGCATGATATTTATGTGTTGATGTGGTTTATCTCATCTGCTTAATACTTTCTGCTCTCATATTAAATCTACCGTTACATTATATTAATACTGGTTGCTCACATTCTAAGACTACTCACATATTAAGTTGAACATGAAATGAAGGTGTAAATAAGTTTTAATGAAAAAGTTTTAAAAGTCCATGAATGTGTTAAACTGATTCACCCCCCCCCCCCCTTATCAGTTTAACTAAGGGTTCAACAATTGGTATCAGAGCTGGTTCCTTTGGTGTAAGCTTAATAGCTTGAAGGAGATCTGGTTGAGTCATGGACTATCAAAATGCACCTGTGTTAAATACAACAAACTTTCCTGAATGGAGAGATAAGGTTAAAACAGGTTTAATGGCCTATGAACCTGAGGTATGGAAGCTTGTATGTGATGGTTACTGCAAAGACTCACCCACGGTGAAAGAAAAACAGAGGAATGCCAAGGAAAAATGTGTGATATATAACAATCTTCATAACAACGATCTTAAGTTAATAATGGATTTAACTTCAGCAAAAGAAATCTGGGACAGACTGCATTTCATGCATGGAGTAGACACTGAGGATTGCATTTTCAAGAAGGAGAAGAGAATTAAGAAAAAGAGAGATTCATGTCAAAAAGAAGATGTTCAACCAAATGAGGTACCTGCTAGTGTGAATGGTAGTAAGAGCCATGAAGAAATTGCAGCTGAAGAAAATGCCAAACTTGACACAACTCTGACTAAAATAGAAAGATTGAAGAATAAAAACAAAGACCTTAAGAGATTGGTACAAATATGTGATGAGAGAGAATATGAAGATAGGAAAGAAATTATTGGCCTGAAGACACAGCTTGAAGAGGCAAATAAAGTAGAAGACACTTTGCTGCAACAAATGAGAGAGAAAAATCTGGAATGTGAAAAATTGGAAGAAGAAGTAGTGAACCTGAGAAAGAAACTAGAAAAGGCCCAAAGAGACTTATTAATGAATACTCCTCAAATGAAAAGCTCTGAAAAACTGGACCAAATTATAAATGCTCAAAGGTCTCCTCTCATAAAGGCTGGGATAGGATATGAAGGAGAAACCAGTAAGTCCAAGGCAGAAGATAACAAGAAAATCATCTTTGTAAAAGCTGTAAAGGACAGTGAAGCAGCTCAGCAGATTACTACAAAAATAGAAGCCAGCAAGAACAGGATTTGTGAAGAAACAAATAGAATCAAGCAGCAACATGGTAGGACAGAGAATGAGAAGATGAAACAATCAGTTGCTAAAGGCTCATATGCTCCTGAAGATGAATTGAATAAATTTGGAAGATGTCAAAGGAGGTTCTTTCCTCCTATGAAAAATAGCACATGTTTCTCTTGTCATAAACCAGGACATAATGCAGCACAATGTAAGAGAAGGCCTATCAACTCCAACCAGCAAAAGATGCAGCAAAAGAGAAGAACCCCTCAAGCAAGCAAATGGAAAGGACAATCTTTCACCAGGTACACAAATCATTTCCATGGCTACTGTTATGCATGCAATGAATTTGGACATAAATATGTTGATTGTAAATTATGTTAAAAAAGGGGAATGAAATATTATGCATCAGCTCAAATATACTTTGATAAAATAAGATGTTATATATGCCTCAAGCTTGGCCACAAAGAAAAGGACTGTAATCTGCCATATATTTTAAAGAACTCAAGACATATGATGGAATCAAAACAGATCAATCAAAACTATGAATCAAAAGGAAGAGCAGTCATTATGAAGAACCCCAATAAAGTATGGAAAGAAAAGAGAAAGGGGGAGCCTATTATCTCAATAACATAATGAATACATCCTAGTCTCAGGGGGAGCTACTCTAGGAAGCAAAGCAAAAATCCATCCAGTGACAAATATGAAGCAACATCCCAGGGGGAGAGCAGTTCATATATAGACCCCATGAAAGTAGTCTAAGAAGAGCTCCATGTAATGAGAACAGCTATGAGATTAGGAAGAAAAAGGAAATTCCTCTAAAAGAGAACTATAGAGAAAGAAGATCATCTGAAGTATTAAGTAGCTGACAGATTGATGGAAGAAGAGAAGAGAGCAAGAAGCCATGATGATAGAGGAAACCTTAGCAATGAACATATAAGCTAAGAAGACTTTAGCACATTAAAGTGATGATCACACTATGCCCTATACTGCTAGAATTAACAATGTATCACATTAAGAAGGTTGAGTAAGAAAAGCGCCTATCATCAGTGCATTACATCTTTCAAAAGGTCCACTTGGAGAAATGCAGTTAAATGAGTAATAAATCTTTGAGTAATCAGCCCATGAAGATTCATAGAAAAGAAATTGAAGATGTCTTCCTGAAAATCTTTATGTTAGAACAATTGAATTGAATATAAAGCAACAATGATTCTAGAGCAGTCCTAGAAAGGAACATGCAATGGCTTTCTTTGGAACAGAAGGATAGAAAAAGAAGAGTGGTAAATAATGCCAAGATCAGATTCAATATATTGATGATTGTTGGTGTGAACAGTGGAAAGATCAATAATAGAATTTATGAAGGATGCATCAATTATGGGTTAATGTGCAAGCTGAATTGAAATCTCTGGCTGGTTTATCAAAGTGGCATTTAGGTACAAGCAGCATGCCTATCAACTAAATATCAAGGGTTATCAGTGGAGCAGCAATATGGTACAGGTCCTCAGGATCAAAGGATTATAGCAAAATAACCTCAAGGTAATATTCCCAGTATTATTTGCATCCAACATGAAAAGGTTAGTAGCAGAGCAAAAATAACATTATCTTGCTTACACTTGAAGTGGTATATTGAGCACTGAAGAAATATCTTTTTCTATATATAATTTCATCCCTTCCTGAAGTTGGTACATGTATATCTTCAAGGCCTCTTTCTTAAAATCAGTTACAAAACTGTGCGAAGTCTGTTTGTTGAGTTTTCAATTAAACATCTTGAATATGCTTTTTTGGAATTTCATTCTGATAGAATAGTCAAAGTATATGAAGAATAAAGGACTAGTTGTGATTACCATCTGAAGCTCATTTTTTTTTTAAATCATCTAAATCCTACTTCAGCACAAACGATTTACTAGTAATCCACCTTTAAAGAGAGATTTATTATTGACATACATACCCATTATGTCATAAATAAAACTGCATGGTTGATAAGTGAGATTGACTAATACATCGAATGTATCTAGCCTCAAGGGTTTGCTTTGAAAATACATTGAACAAGCAGAAAAGCTATTTGGTCTTTCATATTGAAAGGTATTGCCTATTCTCACAATAAGTTGTAAACTCTGGATTGATTCATTGTTCACATCAACAACAAGAACCTCTCAGTCTTTTAAAAGTAATATCTTTGTCAGCATCCTAGCTCATATCATCACCAACAGGTAGGAAAGGTGTACCACAAAAATAAAATATATATTGGGATCATTATCATAATTGAATAAGTGTGGTTCTACAAATGATTATTGCAGAAGAAGACATATTCTATCCACAATCTGCCTCAACAGAAATGTATTGGCACACTACATCAGATAGAGACTGAAGTATATTTAAAGCATTCTCAGTATTTTAGGTTAATCCAGTGATTCATCCCTGATTAGATAAAGCTTGTACAATGTGTTCTATGAAGTGTCATTATCCTCACTTTTAGCCGTATACTAGTGAAAGGAGATTGTGCTTTGGATTGTACCAATTTACAGTGTATATTCAAGTCCAATAATCTTCAAAGTTTTCTCTCAACAAGTCTTGTACATCAGTCTGGAGTAGCATGGTATCAAAGTCAGCAGAAGCGGGCCTAAACATAACTCAGAGAGAGGAAATTGAGAAAGAAAACTAGGAAATGAGCAACCCTTTGCCATTGATGTCAAAGGGGGAGGAAAAACAAAAAGGGGCTTTTAAAAGGCAAGCAGAGGAAGTGTATTGCCATCAATGCGAAAGGGGGAGACTATTGGAAATGTTGTCATTGATGACAAAGGAGATGGAAAAGAAGGAACACCTGAAAAAAAAAGAGAAGTAAGGAGCAGCATCAGTCAAGGAGAATAGAGGCAACAAAGGAAGTGAATTGAGGTAGAGAACTTCTTCAGCAACAGAGTAGGAGGATAATGGCCACTGAACTGAATTTCTGGCCTATCATGAAATTGCAAGAATTTTCTTTTGAGATTGATCACCTATATTTATATATATATGTTATGGAAGAATTTTCTTTGAATTAAGTGTGTCTGGATGGGGTTAAATACTGTTTGAATGTATTCTTGGTCGAATCATGTGAAGAATTGATTTAGTATTATTGTGCATTTGACGAGTTAAATCCTGTGTGAACACATGAGTTCTTGATGAATGATCCTATGTAATTGAGCCGAGTCCAATAAGAAAGGGCATGGAAATTCGAGTGATTGTGTGGCAATTCTGTGGTGAAGAACCTTGTAGGATCGGTTTGTGCGAATTTCCTATTCCCCTCAGAAGACTAATGAACCATACTCTCTGTGAATGAGTGACTGTGTGTGTGCTCTGCATAAGAAAGAGGGAATTGTGAAAGCAACGACGTTATGATCCCGGAAGGGAGGCACAATTGAGATTACCCTGGTCATTATCCGTATGTTTAACCCTTGCTCTGAAGAAGTCCAATGCAGATTTAAGTCGGAGCCCTATTTGTAACTAAATTCATTGTTCTGGTCTGGAGTGGGAGTAACGGAACCTAGAGTCTAATTATAATAATACATTGAAGAGTGAGCAGAACTCATAAATAATAAAGGCGGATGGAACCTTGAGCGAAGGAGAGGAACCACGAAGAGTGAACAAAAAAAGTGGGTTTCTGGTTTTTATCGCACAACTTTCGATGGGCAAGCGGTATTCATGAAATCGTAGCGATTCCATAGAGGATCTGACACGTGTCCCTGAGCGAATATGGAAAACCGCTCTCATTGCACGCCATCACGCATTAATCTTCGGCTGAGGACACCGTGCGATATTGATACAAGCCGTTGATCTGGAGGAAGGTTTATTGAACGATGATCACGTTCAGAAGTGGCACGGAGTTTAACCAAAGGTACGGGCATATGTATTCCATTGAATTTCCGCCAATCGTATATGTGGGCCCGGAGCCAAAGGTATGTTATAAGCAGTTCAATTGAATTAAAAATCGAGATATATATTTAAAATTCCCAAGGTCCGAAACATATATATGTGATGATATATATATATATATATATAATATCAAATCCTATATAATGCATCCATATGCAGGTTTATATGTTCAAAGGGCGCTGGAATTTAAATGAATTAAAGGTGTGAAGTGTATCAAATATATGTGGGCCCATGAATTGAATACATCATAGTTTCTCGTGCAAATTGTTAAAAATATATGTATATATATATATATATATATATATATATATATATATATATATATATATATATATATATATATATATATATATATGGAGTGGTTTATACACAAAGGACCATGGATATGATACGCGTTGGCTGAAATTGCACAACAGTTATATTAAAAATACAGTTATATCTATGCAGCGGTTACATAACTGTAATGTAGAGGAGAGCGTGCAGAACAGTTTCTTAATAGCAGCAAAAAAGGACAAAACCAAAAAAGCCAAAGACCAGAAAATGGGCTAAGTGAAACTGTTTTTATGTAACCGAAAAGGTGAAATGTATTTATGTTTTTAATTGATTTATATTGTTGTGATGCATTGGCAAGTCTCCGAAAGAGAACAAATATCCCACTGTAATGTAAATTGGTACCTACAGTTATATTTTCTGAATGAGCAGATAAAAGAGATGAGAAGACAAAAGCCAAAGGGTCATCACTGTTCACTCAAAATTCCTTGTGAAATACAAACATTCATGTGAGGAACTCTATAAATAATATCAGCTGGATATGCATAAAAGAAGTTAGAGAGTAAGTGAAGAGAATGTAGAAATGAAGCAGTGAGGCAGAGAAGAAAGAGTAGCTTAGCAGAGAAGAAGGAGAAGCTGATAGAGAATCTGAGAAGATGGAGAGATGATACAGGGAAGATATGAGAATAGATGAACAACAGAGCAGATGGAATAGAACAGAGATGATATCCAAGGTAAATAAGCAAGTGTTTCTCTTTTGAAAGAGTAAGGAAGTTGGAGCTTCCCTATCAGGTTGTAGCTTGATAAAATGTCAGTTGTAGCTGACTGAGGTTGGAGCCTCCTGTAGGTTGGTGCCTGCAGAAAATTGATGGGAGTTGAAGCTTCCTTGCAAGTTGTAGCTTGCAGAATTGAGGTAGGAGCCTCCTGTAGGTTGGTGCCTACAGAAAATCAGTGGTGAGAGGGAGTTGGAGCTTGCCTTTGCATCACAACAATAATAAGATGTGGTTTTCTCGCTTTATGGGTTTCGACTTATATCTGGTGTCTATGTGCATGATGTTTATGTGCTGATGTGGTTTATCTCATTTGCTCAATACTTGCTGCGCTCATATTAAATCTGTTGTTACATTATATTAATACTTGCTGCTCACACTCTAAGACTACTCACATATTAAGTTGAATATGAAATGAAGGTGTAAATAAGTTTTAATGAAAAAATTTAAAAGTCCATGAATGTGTTAAACTGATTCACCCCCCCCCCCTCTCAGTTTAACTAAGGGTTCAACAGTAAAGCATGTATTACAATAAATTAGAGGCAATATCCAATATGGATTAAGGTATAGACAGGATGAGGGATTGAAGATGCAAGGCTTTGCTAATGCAGATTGGGTAGAGAGTCAATCTGATAGGAAAAGTGCATCAAGTTCTATATTTAGTGTTAGGCATACATCTATTTCCTAGTACAACAGGAAGTAGAGGTCAGTGGCACTTAGCTCAACAAAGGTTTAACACATGGATGAAAGTCAATTAACATGTGATACCATATGGATGAGGAAAAAAATTGTGGGGATTTATGAATTTCTTATATACCTCTTTTAATTAAAATGTGATATTGAAAACTTAATATTTTACATATCTTTGAAAATTATTATTTAAAAACTCATATAATTTATAAAATTTATTATTAAGTTAAATTTTTTTATCTATACTCATATATAATTTCTACATTTTAATACTTAGTTAAAACAACTATTTATATATGAAAATAAATATTGAAATAAGAAAAAAAATTATAAAAATGTATTTTGTTTTTAATAATAATTTTTAATAAATATTAATATATAATATAACCAATTTGCATTTAATTATTATTATTTTATTAATATCAATCTACAATTAAAAAAAAACTATATAATTGCAATCTACGCAAAATGGAATGGAGTTATTTATATATATATAGAATGAGAAATAAAACATATCATATGTTGAGATTTCTTTTTATTAAGTTTGGAGAAAATCTCATGAATGTGACAACAATAGGATTTGCTGCTAAATTGATTCCATCTAATCCTGATGTGGAGTTATTGCATCCTATTTTTGTTGTGAGTGAATTTATGATTCAGTTTCTACACCCAGCTATAAAATATAAGCCCGTAGAGGAAAATAAGCATGAGGAATGTGACATGAGTGGAAGAGATGTGCAGATGAAAAACTCGTCTGTTGTAATTCTCCTGTTTGATAAATGAGATTTTCGATGCCTCTATTTGGTGGACGTAGCCCAGATTGGTTGGGTGAACCACGTTAAAATATTCTTGTCTTCTTTGTTTATGCTGTGTGTGTTTATTGTTTTTCCGCTGCGTAACTCTGACAATTGGTATCAGAGCTTTCGTTGTTGAGCTGGTACGTGCGTTGAGTCTACAGCCTGTGACAGAGAAGCCGAGAGACCAGGTTTGTTGCGTGTGAGTAGCGTATTCTCTCATGGTAAGCACGTTGCTGTGCGTTGAACGCCGTTATCTGGAGTTTCAAACGCGCAGAGGGAGGCAACTTGCGTTAAGGCTGTCGATGGACAGGAAGTCTTGCCAGCATCCTGCTGTTCATATGCGAGATTACTGAGTGGAAGGAGCGCAAGACCAGAGCCGAGTTCGTTTGCGAAGCGGAAGTGAATCAAGGAACGTAGCATAAATTCTAGTCACCGCATTCTGAAGTGAACGTTTGAAGAATGAGCAGTTTTTTGAAACCGAAACCATGGGGTTCGCATGGAAAATCTATGAGGGCCTCAATGTGAGTCAACACTCTCTACGTAGAACACAAGCAATGAATCGTCAACGTTGTGAAACCATGACCTCCTGTGCGTTGAACGGTGACTTTTGAATGTGTGGACTATTGAACATGCCATTTAAAAAATCGATTTGCAGTTATATAATTATGATGAAGAGTGCGGTTGAATGTTTCGTGGAGGCTGGGTAAGTGTTTTCTGCCGCAATGGAATTGAGTGAAGTGCCATTTAAAATCATTTTATGATATGCCCTTTGCAAATGAATTTGTATATTTAAAATGCCATTTATTTTAAAATTGATGTGTATTAGTATATCGATTTGAATGGTTTTAAAAAATCGATTTGTATAAGGTGGCACTTTATGAAGTCATTCTAATAAGGTCGCACTTCATTGATTTTAATTTATTTTTGTTTAAATCGATTTGTATGGTAAATTGATATTTTATTAATCGATTTAAATGGGTCTTGTATGGATTGCAATATCGATTTCAATTGTAATATGCCAGTGTATTGAGCCAAGGGCATATATATATATATATATTTTTTTTTAAGGGAAAGGCATTTTTTAATCAAAAATAATATTTTTGATTAAAATAAAATCTTCATTTATTAAGATTTGCGATTGGAGATTTTGTGACACAAGCTACTAAAAATGGCAAAAACACAAAGTGATTAATTTGAGATCGAGAAATTCAATGGGAAAAAAAACTTCGAGATCTGGAAAGTTAAGATGCATGATCTACTCGTGCAACAAGGCGTGGCGAAGGCGCTTTTGGGCAAAGCCAAACAACCTTTCGCCATGACAGATGACGAATGGAGTGACAAGGATGAAAGAGCACTGATTGGCATTCGATTGTGTTTGGTGGATGATGTTTTTTTTAACATCGTGTTAGAGAAAACTACTGTTGGTTTGTGGAAAAAGCTTGAAAAGTTGTACATGAAAAAATCCTTAAACAATAGGATTCTTCTGAAGCGACAACTGTACAGCTTGCGCATGAAGGAAGGTACATCAATTACTGATCATTTGAATACCTTTAATATTCTCTTGGTGCAGTTAGAAAGTATAGAAGTAAAATTTGAATCAGAAGATAAAGCTGTAACTTTATTATGCTCATTGCCCGAGTCATGGGATCATTTTGTTACTTCTATAAGTCTAAGTTCATCAGAAACCCTTGAGTTTGATGATGTTGTTGGAGCTTTGTTGTCTGAAGAAACAAGGAAAAGGTCAAATTCAGAAACCTCTATATCAGAAGCAATGATGGTCAGAGGTCGTTCTAAAGAAAGACGCTTCAGTAAGCACAACAACTCACGATCAAAATCGAAAGGGAAGAAGAGTAAGGTAAAGAGCTGGTTTTGTGGAAAATCGGGACATTTGAAGAAGGACTGTTGGAAGAGACAACAAACATCCAAAGGAGACTCTTCGACAGAAAAGAAAGAAGCAAACACGACAGATACAGGTTCGACATCTGTTTCAGGTATGAGTGATGAAGTGTTATCAGTTAGTTTGTCTAATCATGATCAACATTGGTTGTTAGATTCTGGTGCGTCAAATCACATGTGCATTCATAGAGAGTGGTTTAAATCTTATAAATCAATCAATGATGGAGTTGTTTACATGGGAAATGATGTCTCATGTAATATTGTGGGAATTGGAAGCATCCAGATTAAAATGTTTGATGGGACAAATAAAATTTTAATTGATGTAAGACACGTGCCTGAACTAAGAAAAAACCTCATTTCACTAGGAGTACTAGACACAAATGGATATAAAACCTTTATTCAAGGTGGAGTAATGAAAGTTTATAAAGGAATTTTACTAGTAATGAAAGCAAAGAAGGTTGGAAATCTTTTTCAGTTAGAAGGAAGAACAGAGTCAGATCATGCTTCTACAGTATCTGAAAACGACAGTAATTCTATTCATCTATGGCATCAACGATTGGGCCATATGAGCGAAAGAGGATTAAAAATTTTATCTGATCGTAAGTTACTTCCTAGTTTAAAATCTTCTAAGTTAGATTTCTGCAAACATTGTCTATATGGGAAACAAAGCAAGCAAAAGTTTAAAACTGGAAAACATACTAGTAAGGGAATCCTTGATTATATCCATTCTGATGTTTGGGGTCCATCTCCTACAATCTCATATGGAGGATCATCATATTTTGTATCTTTTATTGATGATTTCTCTAGAAAAGTGTGGGTCTACATGTTAAAGAAGAAGTCTGATGTATTCACAGTTTTCAAACAGTTTAGAGAATTAGTTGAAAACATCACTGGAAGAACCATTAAATGTTTAAGAACTGAAAATGGTGGTGAGTTTACTTCAAAGGAATTTGATAATTATTGCAAGGATGCTGGGATCGAAAGACATAAAACCACTGTATATACTCCTCAGCAAAACGGAGTTGCTGAACGCATGAACAGGACTCTCTTAGAGAGAGCAAGAAGTATGCTTAGTAACGCCAATTTGCAGAAGGAATTGTGGACAGAAGCGGTTTCTACAGCTTGTTACTTGATAAATCGATCACCATCAACTGCAATAGGATGAAAAATTCCTCAAGAGGTATGGAAAGGTCATCCTTGTGATTATTCTAAACTGAAAGTTTTTGGTTGTGATGCATATGCTCTAATTCCGAAACATCAGCGTTCTAAATTAGATCCTAAATAAAAAAGATATATCTTTGTTGGATATGGTGATGGGACTAAGGGATATAGGTTGTGGGATCCTACTACTCACAAGATCATCATTAACAGAGATGTTAAATTCAATGAATCTTCACTTGATAATCCAGATGTAGATGATAAATTGAAACAGGAAAATGTACCTAAGTTTCAACATATTCAGTTTGAAACCAGTTCAAATACTAATGATAGTCTAGATGAACAAGTTTCAGATGCAGATCATGAAGAAGT
The DNA here is from genome assembly GCA_034641835.2 of Pinus albicaulis. Lineage (NCBI taxonomy): Eukaryota > Viridiplantae > Streptophyta > Pinopsida > Pinales > Pinaceae > Pinus > Pinus albicaulis. The sequence goes on along the minus strand of CM076570.1, from coordinate 1,282,729,824 downwards.
TCCTACAGATAATAATCAGCAAATTGTGGAAGAACTAGAAACATATTTAAGGAGGTCCACGAGAATCAGACGTCCTCCTAAAAGGTATGATGATTATGTTACTTCAGTTGCTTTAACCACTAATGATGATGAACCTTTATGCTATCAGGAAGCTGTAGAAGGTTCTAATAGTGATAAGTGGAAAGAAGCTATGAAGGATGAGATGAAGGCATTAGACAAGAATGCCACATGGGATCTGGTGGAACTTCCTAAAGACAGAAAAACTGTGGGATGTAAATGGGTTTACAAATTGAAAAGGGGTGTTGATGATAAAGAAGATAGGTACAAAGCGAGGCTGGTCGCGAAAGGTTTTTCTCAGAAAGCAGGAATTGACTTTCATGAGATATTTTCACCAGTTGTAAAAATTGTTTCAATTCAGATTATGTTAGCATTAGTTGCTTTACTTGATTTAGAATTACAACAACTAGATGTTAAAACTGCATTTTTACATGGAGATTTAGATGAGGAGATTTACATGGAACAACCGGAAGGGTTTGTTCAAAATTGCAACAAGAAATTTGTCTGCAGGCTCAAGAAATCATTGTATGGTCTGAAGCAGTCGCCTCGACAATGGTACAAGAAATTTGATTCTTTCATGTTGAGTCAAAATTATATAAGAAGTGAATATGATCATTGTGTTTACTTTAAGAAATTGAGTAATGGCATGTTCATTATCTTAGTGTTATATGTTGACGATATGCTTTTAGCAAGCAAAAGCATAACAGAGATCAACAGGTTAAAGGCTCAGATGGCTAGGACGTTTGATATGAAAGATCTAGGAGCAACAAGACAGATTTTGGGCATGGAGATTTTCAGAGACAGGAGCAATGGTAAGCTGTGGCTATCACAACAGAAGTATATTGAGAAAATAATCTTGAGGTTTGGTATGAACAATGTGAAGCCTGTTTCAGTCCCTTTAGCTTCCCATTTTAAGCTTTCTTCAAGTTTATGTCCTAACACAAATGAAGAAAAGGAATATATGTCTCGAATTCCATATGCCAATGTAGTAGGTTGTTTGATGTATGTGATGGTTTGTACACGACCAGATATTTCACATGCAGTTGGGGTTGTCAGTAGATATATGGAAAATCTAGGAAAAGAACATTGGTCAGCAGTGAAATGGGTGCTTCAGTATTTGAGAGGCACAAGTGATTATTGTATCACTTATAACAGAAGTAGTGAATTTGTTTGCGGATATGTTGATTCCGATTTTGCAGGTGATTTGGATAAGAGAAGGTCAACTTCAGGATATGTCTTTACTCTTGCAGGTGGAGCTATTAGTTGGATGTCAAAGCTACAAAACATTGTTGCTTTATCCACTACAGAAGCAGAATACATAGCTACTTCACATGCTTGCAAAGAAGCGGTTTGGTTGAAAGGTTTGTTTGGTGAGTTTGGTAGGTTACAGGACAACATCAAGTTATTTTGTGATAGTCAAAGTGCAATTCACTTGGCTAAAAATCCGGCCTATCATAGTAAATCAAAGCACATACCTATTAAGTACCATTTTGTAAGACATGTTATCACTAAATAGGGTGTCTCTCTCGAAAAAGTGCATACAAAGGAAAGCTGTGCAGACATGTTCATGAAACCAGTTTTATTAGAGAAGGTACGATGGCATCTGGCTTCTCTTGGCTTGCAAAAAAGATAAAAATAATAATGGAACATGGTATCAGGCTAATTGTTGTCAAGGTGGAGATTGTTGAGATTTCTTTTAATTAAATTTGGGGAAAATCTCATGAATGCGACAACAATAGGATTTGTTGCTAAATTGACTCCATCTAATCCTGATGTGGAGTTATTGCATCTTATTTTTGTTGTGAGTGAATTTATGATTTAGCTTCTACTCCCAGCTATAAAATGTAAGCCCGTAGAGGAAAATGAGCATGAGGAATGTGAGGTGAGTGGAAAAGATGTGCAGATGAAAAACTCTGCTGTTGTAATTCTCCTGTTTGATAAATGAGATTTCCGATCCCTCTGTTTGGTGGACGTAGCCTAGATTAGTTGGGTGAACGACGTTAAAATCTTCTTGTCTTCTTTGTTTATGCTGTGTGTGTTTATTGTTTTTTCTCTGCGTAAATATGACATCATATATATATATATATATATATATATATATATATATATATATAAGTTGTGTCCAAGTGATTTTCTTTTAGTTCCTTAAAAAAAGGAAAAAATTGAAATATAATTTTTAGATTATAGAAGTAAATAAACTAAGAATATAACATAAAATAAAAAAAATGAAAATCATAAATCATTAAATAGAAAATTCACTAGGATTCCACTGAGATTAACGTCACCACTTAACATGATATAGATCAAGGCGTTTTAACACCTTCAAATTTCATGTCAGAAAAAAGAATTTGTAGAAGGGGCGAGGATTTTATTTCTTTTAACCCTTGATCGAATTACGAACCACAATTGAAAATGATTTGAAATCTCATTTTATTGAGTTAAATACAATTTCTTAACTTAGTTTCTATATCAACATTATAAAAAAAGTTCACCTTAAGTAAGGAAGAACCTCGGCTAAGGTTGTATGAAAAAAGGAAAATGAAGATACTCTAAATTAAATCCAATTTCTCAAACTAGGTTATATGTCAACATCATAGAAAATTTCCTCAACAAAAAATATGCCTCAACCGAAGTCCTATGAAAAATATAAAGGAAATAAGTTGTTCAAGGTTTTTCAATAGCTTAAAAACACACACAAAAAAGGAAATTTTACATAAAACAAATGTATCTCGGAAAAGAAAAGTAAAATTGTGACAATAGCACATCAAACCACATTATAATCACAATGATTATGGGGAATTTAAGAAACCATAAAAGGACTTATTCGTGCCGATGGATTCATGGAGATGAAGTGTGAGATAATGCTAGAGTATATAAAAAATAAAACAAAATTAAGAGGAAACCAAAAGGAAAATGTTGATCAACTAATTGGTTAATATTTAATACATTTAATTGGGAAGTATTTAGGGCTTAAGGTTAGAGTCATATTAGTAAATTTTAACCTATATTATATTCATAGTTTTCAATTTATATTTTTGTTTATCACATACAATTTATATTATGTATGGATATAGTTCGAGTAATTATTGCAGGGTCATTTTCCTCTTCATGATACTTATTTCTACAAATGGATGTGAGAAGTCATTATTCACATAATATCATCCTTACCCTACCTCCCAATTGTCTACATATAGCATCTTGATTTCCTTTCCTATCTAGTTCTATGCAAGAGGATTGAAATATGTGAAACATTCAAAAACATCTAATTAATGCTTGAGGAAGTACACTAAAGTTGTACTTCAAGATAGGTTAGTCATACCTTCACCTTTTCAAAATTTTCTTTTGGATGATTTCCAGGAATTCATCCTTTTCAAACTCAATTAGAATACTTAATGTTTAAGAAACCTCATCCCCATACACTACCTGTTGAGATGTCATAAATAATGGTAGTTAAAGTTACTAAATATTTTTGTTCTAAAAATGCTCACCTCATCAATATGCGTTAGAAGTATATATTTTGTAGAAGAAATAGAAAATACACACCTCTTGGAATAATCATCTACTTTACTAGGCACAACATTCATTCCATAAAAAAGTCCTATAATGATTATTAAATCAAGTAAGAACTCCAAATAATGGTTGGTACCTGAATGTATTATCTAATAAATGGACAAATGAAATTTTCGTATTTCTAATCTTTTTTCTTGATATTACTAGGTAAATTGATATTATATCAATAAAAGGATATGTCATGTTATGAGTTTTCTTCTTCATACATCCATATTCTTCATGATTTTGTTTCGTATAGTAAACCAATATAATCTTCTCCATTTTTTATTTCTTAGTTTCATACAAAGAAGCCTATTATGTATATTTCGGATTGCAGTCTTTTTAGTGTTGGTCTTTCTTTCCTTTAAATTATTATTTCAGTTTGTTTCTAGTCTCATTTCTTTAATTTGTATACAATTCATTCACCCTTTAAATATGGTCAAAACTTCATTGGGTGTTTTTTCCAATTTGAAGTAAAAATATGTGATTAGGATAAATAAAAAGACATAATAATCAACATGCTTGATATATTCAGTGATACCATTTTCCCTTTTTAATAAGTTAATTTTTTTTTATCTCATTCTAATTATGATTTTCTATGTCCTCCATTCATAGTAATTGAATGGTGTAAGGACTATCCATTAAGAATGATCCATTCTATCATATGGCATCATATGTTCCATGGTATATGTCTTCCACTTAAAAACACAAATAATACTCCCTTAGCTTAAATCATGCTTTAATTCCATGTACGATGGTATATTTCTTCCACTTAAAAACACAAATAATACTCCCTTAGCTTAAATCATGCTATAATTCTATGTAAGATTTGATTGATAAAATTGCAAGGGGATTTGTAATACAATGAGTAATCAGTACAATTAATAATTTTAGAGAGTAGAAGAAAAGAAGAATTAATGGAGAAAAGTGATTCCCATTAATGTGTAATAAATAATTTATCTAACCCTGAAATAGAATTATTATATTACAATATAGTTTAATTCAATAAAACAAAATATAGCTCATGCAACTATGTTAGGATTAATTCGATGAAAAATAGCGGGATAACATACATGTGCTAATTAGACTATCACCTCAATATAAATTAAATTGTTCATAAACGCTGATAGGAAACTACACATATCTCACGATACATCTCACATTATCAATATTTAAATTTATAAAAATTAATTTAATTACATATTTATTTTAAATTATTATTATTTTTATTTCTCACACGTGGATTGATCAATTAGAAATTTCCATGCTATAAAGTATGATGTAAACCATGAAATTCATTGTTCAAATCCCATGGGTGAAGGGAACAAAATTATTAGTGCTATTTTGGTTTATGAACTCATAGTTTCGGAAAACCACAATATTTTCCCATATTATTATGTACGATGAAGCTCAAGTGTGCTTTAAGAGAGAAAATTATAATTATGCATGGGAGGGAAAATGATACATGTGGACCAAGAAACTATAAATCTAGGAAATCCCCTTCATAGACTCATGGTGCACTTGATTCTTACTTATATCAATTAAATGGGTTTTTTCCAAAATGGTCTAAAGCAACAATATGCCAATTTCAAACGTTGATAGTTTAGCTAGGATAATAATATTATTATTATTGAGTAAGATAAATTAAACTCCCCTAGTATTATGTACTATGAAACTCCCCTAGTATTACGTATTATGAAGCTGAAGTGTGCTCTAAGAGAGAATTATAATTATGTGTGGCACGAAAACAATGCATGTGCACCAAGAAAGTATAAATCTAGGAAATCCCCTTCCTGGACTCATAGTGGACTTGATGCTTACTTATATTGATTGAATGAGATTTTGGAAAAATGGTATTATTTGGCAATATCTCAGTTTCAAACAATGATAGTTTAGGTTGGATAAGAATAATAGTACCCTTTATTGAGCTCAGCTAAACTCCCCTTGGAAAGTCTTGACTCTCTTACTTTCGACAAGTATCTTTCTTCCATCCATATGGTATTAAATTTTAAGAAGTATTAATGAAGATAAAAATCCAACACCTCATTTTATAAGCTATATGCCGTTGTCACTATTTTGACTAAGTTATCTATGCTAGCTCAGGCTTTTTATACCAAGTGAAACATGTCGTAGTATAAAATGTCTAAAAAAAATTAGGACCAAAAAAGTGGTGCGGTATCCTTGATTGCAGGACTAACTAAGATAGTATATTATAAAACTTACATAGTTAGTTTCAAACTATTGTTAGTCCACCCAATACCTACCAAAATAGTTCAAGATACTAAACAAAGGGTTGCTTTTAACTCTCCACTTCCATATATTTAATTTCTAACTTGTAATTTCATTTAGAGACAATGTTTGAATCTTTGGAAATTAGAACTATCATTTTCTAAACTTTTTTTTCAATATTTTTACTTATTTTAATATGTTGTAGTAACTTATTAGCATGATATTTTCATTGGTAGGATTATGAATTTTAAATTAGCTTGAATTTTCTTTCTCTAGTTTAATTTTTTTGAGATGTTTCATACACATTTTCAAGCTTATTGTGGTGTTAAAAACTCATTATTTACATTTATTATTTTTTGTCTAGTATAATTAGTAACATTGAAATACATGACTATAGTTGTTGGCTTAGCAACATTGAAATACATGACTATATTTGTTGGCTACTAAATCATCTCAATATCATTATGTAATTGTATAGAAAATTTTCTAGTTATTTTTCCTTAGACTCTACTAAACCCCATTTGCTTGATTATTTCGATTTTTTGATCTTATAAAGGAGAAAAAAACTTATTATTCATACATATTAGTTTGCTAGTTGAAAAGTGAGATGCCTTATTTTTACATTATTGAACAAAATTATCATTCCTTATCCTTCTCACCCCTCTAAAGCGATGAAGGAGGTAAGTAAGTATCCAAGTTGGGCACTCCTGAGAGAAGTTGTACACAAATTTATCACATCCCCTTCTACTTTCCATTTCCTCAAGCATAAAACCATAAAAGGCACAGGTAGCCTCTATCTTACTTGATTTTATTAAAAATAAACTAACCTGATTTCTTGATAGGTGGAACATATCTTAATGTATTGATTTTACATATAAAAGAAATTAAGCAATGAACTAGATTGAAAACAAAACTTACATTTTGGAGAGTAGAAGATAAAGATATCATCTTGGTTATAATCTCCAACAAAAAAAACTTTTAAAACTGTAAATTTATTGTAAGCCATAGAAAATTAGAGAATTTTGTATGTTCTTAATATGTGAAGTGTAGAATGTTTAACAACATTTTCACAAAAAAAAATTCAAATTCTAAAAATTCTAAATAATTTTAAAATATTTTGAAAATATTTTAGTTAAAATAATTTTTTTTATAAAATATAATACAGACATTTAAAAATAAAATAAAATTAATGAATATTATTCTTGGAAAAAAATCATAGACAATTAATCCATGAACAAAATTAACCTATAAAATTCTTGAAAATTTTCTAAAGAGAATATGTATTAATAAAACCTAATAACCAAAAACCGACAGATTAATTCAATATCATATCTATATAAACCCATCAATCATAGTTAGAAGCATTATACACCTGAATTATAGGAATCACACTTACATTATAGAATTGAAGTAGATGACACGTACATACGAACCCAATATGATACATACTTTGGAAAAAGGGTCATAGATAAAATGGAGTAAGAGGCTTTGCTTTACTTTACTTATAAGACCATTTCACGTGTAGCGTGATACTATTAGTAATCAAATTTAATTATTTGCATTAGTCCATCTATCGATTAACCTAAAATTTTACATCATCGTTTCATGAAATTTGGTCCCTCAACTTATCAAAACAAGCATTTATTTTGACAACCAATCAGATTTTTTCTCATATTATTTGGTCTCTTTCTGAGGAAAAGAAGATATATAGACTATATAATTCAGGGTTAAAAGTATTTGTTTCATTACTATTTTCAAAACATAAATCGCATTAGTTCCTTGGCATGGAATGTTTGGTTTGCGAGGTTTGGATATATATATCTCATATTAGTCCCTGCCTTAGCAGTACCATAGCAATCGGTAGATGTTGACCGGCAATTAATCGAGTGGTTGACCGAATTTTTTTGCAGTTTATTACAGTTTAACCAAAGTCTTAGAGTGGCAATCCAAATTTTAACCAATGTTTCTTGCTTGGAAGAAATCAAGCTCTTATTGCAGCCTTCCTCATTCCAAAGCCTATCCAAAGTTGTATGTTGTCGCAATTTTATTTATATCCAAAGTTTTTGTATTTTGTAACAATTTACTTATAGCTAAAGTTTTTTAGCGCCATATGCCAATCCTACTACTCCTCCCACCGCTTGTAGTTCTCCCTCAGCATGTAGTTTTTACACTATGCTAGATGCCAATCCTACTACTCCTCCCTCAGCGTGTAGTTTTTACCCTATGCCAGGTGCCAATATTATTACTCCTCCCTCCGTGTGTAGTGTTTGTGTAGTTCTTGTTATTAGAGATGTTACTTCTTGAAAATACAGAGACACTAAGGTACATGGACATGTATAGGGACAAGCTAAGGGACACGCTAAGATAGACACGGGTAGCGGGTAGATCAATGAAAGAAACCAATTTTCCTTAGGTTTTGCTTCGAGCACCCACAGGGTTGTCCCTGTTATATTCCTTACAAACCTCGAGCCCAAGTGGAGTAGTAGTTACTGTTTGCAATGCAGGATTTGGGAAAGTGCAGGGAGAATTATGTGCCTCTCTGGCCCTTGACATTTCTGCACAGAGCGGTGGTAGTGTATGCAAACCGACCATCCATAATCTATGATCAAGGAGTTGTTCGCTTTACGTGGGTTGAGACTACGGAGCGTTGTACTCATTACTCCTTTTCAGATACGGAAAGGGGACGTGGTCTCAGTTTTGGCACCCAATGTTCCTGCTCTTTATGAGGCCCATTTGGCCGTTCCAATGGCCGGAGCTATTCTCAACACCATCAATACTCACCTTGACGCTCACTAATGTCGCTCTAAGCTCTTGCTGGTCGACTACCAATCACTGCCCCTCGCCAAGGAGTCCCTCTCCCTTCTCGAATCGCCTCTAGTCTTTCCTCGCCTTGCAACTATTGGATAAATGGTAATTTCAACCTACCCTCTGAGAACAATTAATGAGTAGGAGTCATCTAGAGGTTTCTAGGTTGTTTCTGGAGAGTTCATCTAGCTTCTTGGAGAAGCTATCTCCACCGACATTCAGGAATCGAGAAGCTTCTCAATTGTGTATAAATATCTATTCCTATTAATGCAAATAACAAGTTAAGTTTGAGTGTTCCGCTGCGTTCTCTTTCATGGTATCAGAGCAGATGGTTTCGGCTTGGTGGTTGCAGGGGTGAGTGCCTGCACTGTGTTTGTGTGTGTGAGGAACCTAGTTAGAGGAGTAAACTGTGGTGAGCAGCTGTGTGCCCGGTGGCCTGAAGTGCCATGTGGGTTCCGCTTAGTTGCTGCGTTGTGAGAGTTGAGAGTGCTCAGTGAGGAGCTGTGTGAAAAGTTGTTAGCTTGTTGTGGACAACCGATTTGTTGAGCGTGGAGAGCTGTTGCCCCCTGTGTGTGGGAGCTTGGGCGATATCATCGATGATATCGTGGAGGCGTAGTCGAAGTGTTATAGTAGTCGACTGTTCTTCCCTTTGTGGTTGTTGGGTGTTGCATATTTGAATATGCGTAGTGAGAAATTGTGAGCACTGTTTGAACTTTGAAGCATTGTTCATAAGCGGGATTGATGTCCTCGTGACCTATCATCCATCTAGAAGCCAAGTTGGAGTAGGTCAGATCCGGGTGAGAGCATTGTATCGTGTGGACTGTCGAGGAAGAGCGCTAAAGAGCATTCTCCAAGGTGTGCGGTCAGAACGCATTGGAGATCGATTTGTGTTGACGCTGTTTTGGAGCCTGGAGTCGGCGTCGAAGGGTGCAGCTTTGTTGAAAAAGGCGTTGCGTGGAAACTGTCTGTGGAGTTGCGTGTGAGGGGCAGAGTACTCTCTGCTTGAGGCCATATCTGATTGTCTGCACGAGATGTTGAAAGTTGGTGGCGTGGTTGCATTTTAGTTCCTGCAGCTAGCGTGGTTTAAAAAAAAAAAAATGCAAGAGGAAAAGGGTATAATTGTATTTACGGTGTTGTTTTACCATTGATATTTTAAAGTTGGTTATATGCCATTTTTTCCCTTACAGTCTTGTGAGATAGTCATTTTAAAATCCTTTAAGAGACAAAACTTCAAGAGAGTAAATTTTTAAGTAAAAAGTAAATTATGGTTTTTTTTGAAATTTGAAATTGGGCTCGTAAATTGATAGAAATTGCATCTTCATTTTAGAAGATAGAGCCACGTGATGAGTTTTGTGATTTGGTGAATTTTCTGGTTTGAGTGATTTAAGTGAAAAAAATTTCGAAGATTCAATGCCTTGTGAGCTGTTGCAAAATTGTGTGAAGCCCAAGTGGAACAAACCATATTGGCAAGCCACTGGTGAATTATAATGTGCATTTAATCATTGTTCAGAGAGAGATATTGTTATTCGGCTATATGGGTATGACTGCTGTGATACAAGACTATCACAGAACAGAGAACACAGCGTAGTAATCAGTGTCAAATGGAGCCTCGTGCTTAGTTATGATGTAAATGTTTGTTTGGGTTGTTATCTTTGGTGCGGCATTTTTATGTTGAGTTGAGTGTACGCCGAAGATTTGAGCAGCATTGTGAAGTTGAGTGCAGTTTTTTCATGAGACTATTGACTCTCAATTATTGGGTTCGTAAAGACTGGAGCCTCAAGTGTTAAACAAATTGTGATTACTTTAATTGCTGCTACTTGGAAGAAAGTGGAGTTGTTGTTGTGGAGCTGAATCTAAATTGTGGAAGAACGTGCAGCTGGAGTTCACTGAAAGCATGGGTCCGCAAAGAAGACTAAAACAACAGAGGAGAAACAATGAGACGACAGAGGCAAAATTTGGAATATTTCCAACCATAGAATTTATGTTTAATGAGGAATTTATGCTCAATGAAGATATGAATCTAGATCAACTAGAAAATTTTACAGAAGCTGATCTAATACTGAAAAGATTAATGCCAGTACTGCCATCATTTTCAGGTAAAAATTTTGAACTTTGGGCTATTAAAATGGAAGGATTGCTAGGTTCAGTAGATTTATGGAAATTTGTTCAAGAAACTGATATGAATTCTGAAAATAAGAGCAAACGTGCAATAGCCTTGTTTCTCATTATATCAGCTCTAGATGAAAACACCTGTCAAGCATTTTAAATGAATTTGGTGAAGTATTTGATCCAAAAATGTTTTGGCATATTCTTGAAATGAAGTATAGCATGAAGTGGAGTCAGAAAGACAAAATTGATGAAATTGTTGTTAAAAATAGTGAATGTGTTGAAAGCATCATAACTGGGATCAAGACTGAAAGTATGTCTCTAGATGACAATAAAGCAGCATGTGATAGTCAGGAAATTTCATGTGATGCAAGAACTTGTGAAGTCAAATATGATGATAATTATGTATCTCATGAAGAATGGTTATGTTTGATGCATGAAAAGAAACTCATTGATGAGTTGTTGTTTGGTGAGAGGATATGCCTATCTTCATATGCAAATCAAATGCAAGATGATATGTTTGCAAAAATAGAGTTGATTAAAGAGGTTGAAGGTATGAATCAACCAACTATGAAAGATGAAGATTTACAGATTGCAGATAGCAAAACTGTGGAGGATTCAAAAGCTCATGAAGTTGTAGAAGACTTAATAATAGTTGATGAATTGAAGAAATTTAATAGACCCTTTAAAGAAGAGTGTGCAGATATTGACAATGAGGAAAAGGCAATAAAACTTGAAGAAATGGAAAGCATTGAGGACAAGTGTAAATCTCGAAAACCTCCAGCAATGGTGAATGGAAAGAATGTTAGCCTGCAATCAAGAAAGGGGAAACTTCACCACTATCTAATGGCAAGAAAGGTGAAGATGAAACTGCGCCTGAAAATAAACAAGTATGGACCATTTAGAAAGAAGACAAAAATGAAAGTCTTGTTCTCATGTATTGTTGTAAGCCTAGCTAAGACTTAGACCAGCAGGCATGACACTTAAGAGTGTTTATATGTATAGTGTACTTTGTGTGTTTGTATATGGTTGAAATTAAGAGGGAGTGTTGGATAAATAGTAATTTCAACCTACCCTCTGAGAAAAATTAATGAGTAGGAGTCATCTAGAGGTTTCTAGGTTGTTTCTGGAGAGTTCATCTAGCTTCTTGGAGAAGCTATCTCCACCGACATTCAGGAATAGAGAAGCTTCTCAATTGTGTATAAATATCTATTCCTGTTAATGCAAATAACAAGTTAAGTTTGAGTGTTCCGCTGCATTCTCTTTCAACAGCTGCTCACAGTCCATGGGCGAAATCACGTTAGGAGGCAGCAGCATAATGAATGCATATCTCTACGATGCCCAGGCCACCGTTGAAGCCTTTGCGGGTGGGTGGTTCCACACTGGGGATTTTGGCGTGGTACATGGAAATAAAATATCCTTCAAAGGATGTATAATCTCAGGTGGAGAAAACATCAGCAGTGTGGAGGTCAAATCTATTTTGTACACTCATGCTCTTGTTTCCGGGGCCGCTGTAGTTGCCATGCCCCATTCTAGGTGAGGCGAGAAGCCCTGTGCCTTTATCAACACAAAATACAACAATGATACCATCATAAAAGAAGAGATTGTCTCGTTCTGCAGAGATAAGCTCAAGACTATGGTATTCATGTTGGATCTTCTGAAGACATCCACTGGAAAAATACAGAAAACCCTGCTGAGAGAAAGGGCTAAAAATCTCTCTCCAACTTCAGCAGCCTGAGCGCCTGCCCGAGCTGTCGGCCGGAGCAAGCCAACGACATCGAAGCAGATAAATCGGCCACGAGTTGACGACCATGGCAAGCACTACATTGTTGCTTGAGCCAAACTTTAAGTACAGGTCGGTCGTTGGCCACCTAGATACACAATTTCATATGGGCAGTCGATCCCAAGAATAATACAGGCCGCCACTATGATCACCCTGAATATTACGCAATTTGGTTATGTGAATACAACTTAGTTTGCGAATGTGAAATATTTTTTAATTATTAGAATATATGATTTTTCCAATGGCATTCAATCCCAATAATAATACAGACCTTCACTGCGATCAACCTGAATATTATTCACTTACTTTGTTATGTGAATATTACTCTGTTGCTCAATGTGAACGGATTTTTATATTAGAATATAAACAAAAATCATATATAAAATTATGTGGAGCTGAAATTTTCATGAAGTTATATTGAACCATATGCCTTCAGAGTTGAACACATTGTATTCGGCAATACTAGAAAGATCACTCGAGAACATTATATTCGGAAATATTAGAAAGACCATATATTCTTCTTAGCAGCGCATTTTCCCTCATAGAGCGAGCCAAGAGGGGTCTCTGTGTGAGCTGTTTATTTGAGCTAGCAGTGCCTTTTCCTTAGTAGAGCCAGCCAAGTCGTACACTTAGCCCCAGCAGGTGTACCCTTGACTCTCTCTTGGAAAGGGCCACTGGTGGGCATTTGGGAAAGGGAGTTGTTTTTAATGCGATTTTTTGAAGTTTCAAGTGCTGGAGTCTGGTGAAAAAATTTTGGTTTTTGTTACTCAAACCGGTTTTTTGACTCTATATATGGATTCAGCACCCTTAAAAACTTCTAAGGCACTTAGATTGTGCAAAGTTAGAAATCAAAATTCTATTTTCAATAAATTCCTGCCGGAATTTAGAGAAATTACACCGTAAAAAGTCACCATAAAAGCCTTCAAAAAGTCGCACATCATATAGCACTTCTTGTGCATAGTGCACCTTGGGCCTTGAGTTGTTGCAAGGAAGGAAAAATGGTAAGGTCGTGGGCCCATACAGGTAGACAAGTGGTAAAATCATAGGCCCATGGATTATTTGTTTTTTTTTTTGTACGTGACAGTTTTAGCATGGTGTTTACACAGGTGTTTTTTTGCAAAAGGTCTAAGAGAAAGCGGGGTGGTTTCACTGTGGTGTTTTTTTGCAAGAGGTCTGACAGTTTATTTTTTAATAGACTAATAGAACGAGGTAGAAACAATGCATATAATTCAGGTAAGACCTGTTATAATTTGAATATTGAGTTACCCTTGTTTTAAATTTTTAATCTTTCTATTGGATGCCTTTTATAAAAAAAATTATGGCAGCAAAGACAGATTTAATACCCGGACTTAGCGAAGATGTTGTCTTGGGTGAAGATGTTCTTCGGTTGTGTAAATTACCATGGAGAAAAAGGCCACCTTTGAGTATATTAAACCACCAGTGGAATAAATCCATATCACCATGGAGAAAAAGGCCACTTTTGAGCATATTAAACCACCAGTGGAATAAAGCCATATCAGAACTTTTTCCAATTTATCACCACTGTGTTCACAACCCTCAAAATATTTTGTTCAATGCTTTCATTCTCTCCCATACTAAACTAACCAATTTCCCCTCCGGTCTTCCTGCCTATAACCTTTTAGGTCTTTGGGTATACAAACCCTTTAACCACAATGGCAGTGTTGTTGAAAGTGAAATCACAATAGGCTACCAGAGCATCCATTCTCGCAAGTACGGAAATACAACTTTCCAAAATTTGCGTGTGACAATCATCGTGTATTTTCACTCGCACCATTAGTTGTAACATAAAAACTCAAACTTCCCCATAATATTTACAATGTGTGGATGCTTGATTTAAGAGACTTCAACCTTAAATGGGAGAGTCTCTCGGCGTTGCCAAAGTTGGGTAATTATGTGTATGCTACCTCTTCTTTAAATAGAGATGAGAGAAGCTATATATGGCAGCGAGAATGCAATGATTCTTCAAGGTCAGAGGGCTGGAAACTCAGTTCATTGAGCAGGGAAAAGACATAGACATTACTTCATTGGATTGTGAATGGCAGTGGGAATATGTGAATGTTAATATTGGGTCCACCAGGACCTTGAACATCGATATAATGTCAAACAAACTGCCATTGTATATTGAGATTGAACGATGGGTTCAACTCGGGAGTCTTAATCAGACGGCTCTTTTTAGAGAACTTTATCGGAGAAGTCCGATCGACAATTACATTCTCACAAAGTTCGGTCTTCTTAATTATGTTTTGATTATTTTAGATGGTATATGCAGCAGTATTAATGAATGCAGTTTGTGTTACATGAGAGTTGAGGGTAGTTAAATCTGCACCGCTAAGGTGGAGTTGAATGAGGAGAGGACCAGGACTATGGAGGAGAGGGAATGGCGTGAACCATCAGCGCTCCAAATATTCGCAACAACTAAGTGGAAAGAGGAACAAGCTACACTTTATGTTTTATTAATTGTTTTCGTACTTGGCAGGGACTTCAGCTGCCTGCAGCTCTTGTTACATATGTCTTGTAAGTTACGAGGCACACCACAAAAAATTCTGCCAAACTACTTTACATGCACACAAGATCACATGGATTTGTGCATGTATTGGCTCATCTTTCACGTTGATCTTGATGAGTTGAGCATTATAACCCTCATAGCATGTTCTTGTTGCCTACTTATTTTTTTTTCTTTCGGCCAATTCAAGAGTCGAAACAACAACTAGAAATAAGTGCACATAATAAGTGAATTGATGATATCCATGGAAAACCAGACCACTATGTAATCCAAGGAGGAAAAAGAGTTATTCTACGGGTTAGGTGTGATGCCCATAAGAATAGAAGCATGCTTCGCAAGTAGTTCAAGTCTTCTTGTTGCCTACTTTTTTTTTTTCTTTTGGCCAATTCAAGTGTCGAAACAACAACTAGAAATAAGCACACATAATAAGTGAATTGATGATATCCATGGACAACCAGACCACTATGTAATCCAAGGAGGAAAAAGAGTTATTCTACGGGTTAGGTGTGATGCCCATAAGAAGAGGAGCATGCTTCACAAGTAGTTCAAGTCTACGATAGGCCACCCCACACATTCATTTTGCCGATTACTAGTAATATATTCAGATCAAAGGTCTCACAAGAATTCAAAACTTAAAAGTAGAGCACTTTTCAATACTATGGTTCAGTTAAATAAGATTACATTGGGGACATCAACATCAAATGACCTTAGTGACACTAAACTAAAATTGGACTAAGTGAAACTGAACTCAAACACTTTGATGGATGGTTTCAATACCTAGCAGATGGTTGGAATTAGATTCTCAAACACCCCCTCTTAATTACAACCGCATAAATTTTTTAATTATGATACCTGCTAGTCTATGTCTCAGCGAGTCTTACGATTTAAAAATTTACTTCAACTAGATTTAGTTTTCTTCTTCTCTTCTTCCAGATTCTATAGTCTCCAAATTGTTTCATCATTTTGTTCTTGTTGTATTCTTCAAACCTCAATTTCTTCATTTTCTGGTGCAGGTCTTCTATTGTTCCAGGCTCTTTAAGCATGTCCTAGAATTCTTGAAGAAATGACTTGCATGTGGGTTGCTACCACATATTGTCTTCTATAGTGCACTTTTCATCATCAATCTGCTACAACATAAGATGAGAATAATATGTTATCTCTTCAAAACTCCTATACCTGATAATTTCATTGATGTGTTCATCATGCATGTTGTCTTCAACATTCATATCTATAGCCTCTGCATGAGCTCATATAGACATGGTGTTTCAAGCCATGTTTCAATGAAATTTAACTCTTCTTCATAATCAGTCTGTGTACCTGCACATTGGAAATCAATGGTAAGTGTAAAAACATCTCCAAAACCACATTGGTTTTGTTCATTTTGCTCTACAATGAGAGTTGTCTCCTATTGCACTTCCTTCTCTACTTTTGCCTCTGTCTCTGATTTCTCTTTGTGGGCTTCCTTCTCTGCATCTGCCTCTATATTTGTTTTTGTCTCTATCTTTATCTCTATCTTTGTCTTTGTTTTCTTTTTGTGGGCTTTCTTCTCTGCATCTACCTCTATCTTTATTTCTGGCTTTGTCTTTGTGGGCTTCCTTCTCTGGATATGCCTCTATCTTTATTTCTGTCTCTGGCTTTATCTATGTCTTTTTCTTTGTCTCTTCTTCACTAAACTGTGCTGATGAAAACATGTTGTCTTCCACTGACTCAAGTGGGATTTTGTCACTGAATAAAATCATGTCTATATGTTGTTTCTATTGCATCATCTACAACCATTCATGATTAGCCAAAAATTCTTTATCAAAGTTTACATCAACAATATTAATCACTGGATTTACCATAGTAGTTTTACTCTCATCAACAAGCTCGATTTTTGGATTCACCAAATCATCTTCAACAAGTTCTATTGCTGGAAACATAAAATTTTCATTAGCAAGCTCTCTTGATGGAATCATCAAATCTTCTTCCACTTGTGGCTCTTCACAGTGGGGTTCACGAGCATATTCGCGCTCTCTCACTTGTGCTTCTGCACAAAAATCATCCACTTATGGCTGAGCACAATGGGATTCACCAAAATTTCCATTTCGTTGTAGATCTGCTGCTATAGATCCACCTTCATCTCCAACTTAAATACTCCCCCTTGCAGCAAAACACCCCTCAAGCATATCCCAAACCTCCTTGCCTGTCTTGGCATTTGAAATCAGGGGAAGAATGTTGTCATCATTCCCTCAAGCATATCCCAAACCTCCTTGCCTGTCTTGGCATTTGAAATCAGGGGAAGAATGTTGTCATCATTCTTTTATACATTTTAATGCAAAGGAATCCTTTTTACTCTTCACTTCAAGATATAAAATCATATCAAACATATCATTTTCGCTTTAGCCTCTTGGCTTTTCCCATTTGTTGAGTGTCGGCTCATTTGTTGAGTGTTGGCTCAGTACAACTCAACAAGTAACACAAATTGTAGACATTGCAACTAAATGAAATAAAAATGGCATTGCTGCTTGGATTTCACAAAAACGAATCTATGCTCAATACCTTGCTTCAAAAAATTCAAAAATTATGTAATAAGGCAACACTTTTACAAGACTTTCACATTACCCTTTTTAAATCTCCTTTTCAAAAAAAATATCCTTTCACACATTCACTTTCACAAATCTTTCACACATGAATTTTTTTTTAAAACTCGTGACATAAGCTCCTTTCACAATAAATTCCTTTCGCATATTCACTTTCACAAGGCTTTCACACATTCTCTTTTTAAAAAAAAAATCATGCCATAAAAAAGTAAAACCCTTCTCTTTTTTAAAAGAATTATACGCTCCCTCTTTTTTAAAATCATTTTACCCAAATTACTTAAGTCCAGGCATTACTAAAAGGAGATTATGCTTTAAGCACTTACGATAATACCTTTTTCATATATCAATTATGAGAATCTCGCTTTCCGTGTTTGATTCCGACTAGAAGTTTGAAGGGTGCAATACTTCTCGTAGAATGCAGCGGTTGTGCCTGCATAGATGGCGACAAACACAGCTTGGTGGACGTTGATTGATTCTGAAAATTATCATCTGTGAAGATGGCATCTGAAATATCCTGCGTGAGTCGTCGGCGCACAAAGGCATCTGTACTCGCTTGGTGCAAAACTACTAGTCTTTGGAAGGGCGATGGATGAATGTATAGATTCTCGTTGTTTAGTTGGTGTTTTTATGAACTGATGGGGACTGCGCTTCTCTAGACGCCTTCTTCTCAAACTCGCTACTTTTTTTTTCTTCAAACTCTATGAATTTGATCTCTGTCCGTTGCTCAGGCCATAACAAAGGTGAAAGTGCTTTTTTATCATGGCTAACTGTCAGACGCATAGGAGGTTCTTGAAAATGCCAAAATAAAATTTCAACTGACCCAAACCTACAACCACTCATTTTCTCTGGCATTGGAAACGGAAATTACATCATTGCGCATTTATCACATCTCTGCTATGCTGATCGGACTGAGATCATAATGGCATGAGGTTTCACATCATCAGCGCGATTATCTCGTTCGGATCCACGCTAATCTGCATGATCCTACCTCTACGCATCTGTTCCTCCATAAAACGCGTTGATCGATGTTTTCTACAATTAAAAATAACACTCATGGGCTTCTCCTATGCCGTCTGTTCTCGTGTTGTTTAATTGCAAAAGGTGTCTTCAAAATTCTTCAAACTTATGCTATTCTCTCAAAGAGTCTTATGCAGGTGGTCTTTTCTCTAACTTAATTCAAATTGTTGCTTTTTCGAAGGTCTTAGGCAAACTAGCTCTGATACGATGAAAAGAATTGAAAACTGAAAAGAAGTGAAACAAAAAATTAACAAAAAATTACTCTTCTCAATATTAAGATTCAGTTAAATAACATTACATTTGAAACATCAAGATTAAATGAATGTAGTGACACTAAAATGAAACCTAACCAAGACGAGGTCTTACAAGTATCTTAGTAGGTGGCTCATATCATCATTCTTAGCAGCACATTTTTGGGGCCTTTAATAATTCCAGTTTCTTAGCTCCAGCATCAACTATCGGGGTGAAAAGTTAATTGTAACTAACAATAAGAGGTAAACCTAAATAATGGATTATTAGTCTGATAAGAGTAAGACAAGCTTACCTTTTATTTCAGAGTAGTTTACATCAAAATTATACACTACTACATGAAGACAATTTTAAGACAATAGAAATCTTTTGTCTTAAAAAGTCACTTTTTATTTTAGTAATTTTAAATTAAAATTTAATATTGTGACAACCTCATTAAAGATTAACTAGTATTAACTAGTAAAAAAAAATTGTCTATTTTCTTTCTTTAGTCCTTGACAAAGAAAAATTTATTAATATGAATTATGAAGTGAACTACTAATTTATTTTATTTTAGAATAATAGGAGGAACCAATGAATAAAGAAAAGGATTCTTCTAAACTGTGGGTGAAAAGAGTTTCCCAGAATAGGGGGTGGTTGGGGACAGTTGGAAAACAGTTACCTCTCCTCCAGGGATAAAGTTAGAACCCAGGAGAGGAGAGGGGGTTCTGTGAACTTTGGTAAGAAGGGGAAAATATTTTCTAGAGCTGGGAGAACTAGTTGAAAATAGCTTTCTGTATCTCTTGAAAAACCAGAATATTTGCTTCTGACTGGATTTGGCCTTCCAGAGGTCACAACAGAGGGTTTCCACTGTTAATCCGTGGCACCAACTGGGATTCTGGAGCTAGGGGGCAAGAGGAGGACGTCATAGCCTCCCTTGATGGTTGGGAGGACCTCAGTTTAAATAAATCAATATTTATTTCAGATAAGTATTTAGAACCTAACCATAAGAAATTCACAGTTCTGAATGAAGGCAATAGACTGTTTAAGTTTACAGCTAAACTGTGTTTTCAGTAGGGTTTGGTTATTAAAAGAAGAATATTTCTATTAGATACTATGTGTAATCAGTGAAATTTGTAACTCTGCGAAGAGGAGGGTGAACACTCTTTATATATATATATAATGTTTCTCTTTTCCTATTATTTAAAGTTCAGGATACTATCCCTGCAGAGTGTGGCTTGTATAAAACTGCTAAAGGAAGTTAAATTTTCTAGAAGTTCTAGATGCTTGACAGTTGTACCAAGTCAAGAATTAACTGTTTGTGTAGATAGAAACATATTTATTAAAAGAATACCAGTGTAAAGTAGATACGGGTATAGTAACTGTGCATAGAGAAAAATGGGTGTAGTGAGTACAATAATTATCATAGATATTGCATGCCACATCTCAAAAAAAATAACACAGTGAAAGCTCAAGGTGCGGGGTTCGGGTCTAAACCCCACTCGGCGTCCTTTGTTTCCTTTGTACAAAATACAAAACCATAAAACTAAGAATAGCTCTTTTATGCTTCATGATGAACCAGAACCAGATGGTTAAACGCTACTCTGTAACAAGAAATGGTAAACCCCTTTACAAATTTTAGAAGGGAAACCCTACGAGAAGCAGGCACAACAAGAGTAGTGATTTAAACACAGAACGAATAACCGTATAACCAGAAAGATACATTAGCACAGTGTGAAACTTATCCATGATACATACAAGATGAAACGAGAAATTATTAACGGTGAAACCCTCGAGTTATGTCAAGAACAACCTGTGCACATTATAATTAAATAGAATAAATGCAAACAACAGTAGCATACAAGAGTCCTCGCCAAGCCGTAGCACATGGCAATAGATTAGCGTGTGACGAGTCTACTGATCGAAAAATGAAAATGATAATCAAACAGATATATATCCATGCGGAAAATTGGACAACTTGAAAAAAAAAAACCTTCCAGAACTATAAATAAACGTAACAAGATCAACAGGGTATTACTGCCCAAAAATTATGTAGATTCAACAGTCAGATAAATAATAAGCCTCGTCCATGGCAAAAAGGGCCAGATAACAGTTAAGTGTCCATAAAAGAAAACAACGTGAACAAAAAAAAGGAACAGCCGAGCTTCGGCTTGTAAAACCCTATTCAGTTTACAATAAACCCTCGATACAGTATACCATAAACCCTAAGCCGGGTGGTGATAAAACACCGGAAACCCCCTTGAGAAAACCTGGACAAAAACTACCAGAGGAAATGGGAATTTATACTATTATGTACTTGTAAAAAGGAAGAGACAGGTAAGAGACAGGCTCAGCCGTGACCGGAAGGAGCCGAGGAAAGAATTTGGAGGAAGGGTTCGAGAGATAGAACCCACTAACCTTCAAGACAAACAAAAAATCAAACCCATTAAAAGTAGCCAAGCTGGAGCGAACCCCATGCCAGGTAATGCCTGGAAAGGGGGCTCAAAGATAGGAGAGCAAACAAAGTAAGTTGAATACCTGTAGGAAAAGTTGCTTAACATTACTAGACCTGCGAAAGAGAAGGCGCTTGGGTGAGTTGGCCTAGCGTTCAAGCTTTTAACAACCCTGTAACTCAAAGAAAACAACATGCCGAACCTATAATGAATTTAAAAAAACAGTATCTGAGCTTCTTACCTCATGAAATTGCCAAGATTTGTCCAAGGGTTTCGAAACTCCATCGAAAGAGAGAAGCCCTGGTTGTCAGATAACAAAAACTCCCCATGAGAAACAAAACTGTGGGAAATGCAGTAAGGATTCGACGTAAACAGATGAAAATCAAGTTGAGACAGAGATTGAGTACCGAGAGGTTGGGGTTCAAACTTAAAACCATGAGCGCGACGGAGAAAACAACCCAGGGCGGCATTTTGCTCACGCGCCACGGAGGTGAGCAGCTACAGCTTAACCAAAGAACTAACAGTAAACTCCAATCCTTTTTCCCTCGCAAACCCCCGAGGAAAATGAGGCGCGATATATAGCTGTCAACCGAAATAAAAATCGCTATGTAAAAACCCCATGGGAAATGACAGCTACCCTTCCCGGAATGTTAACTCAAGCCATGTGTCAAGTGAAATTGGAATATTACAAGTTTGACATTTATTTATCTGTAAACAAATCAGTTCGATGTACAATAATAACACTCAGACTTAAGCTCCACCATAATGATAGATTAAGTACCTCGTATGCATTGAATAGAATATGCATATATATAATTGTACCATATAAGCCTAGGCCGAGCAATAGCATTGTCAACCTTAATATTAACATTATAAACTATGTCAATGCGAATCTTTGGGCCACATAAAACACATATATTATTGTATTGAAAGTACACTGTTTCCAAATTGACCTGTGCAACGATGAGACTTTGGTGCTGTATAGAGATACACAGTAAAAATAATATATTTTTTTTAAGGGTATTTTATTATTGGTCTAAGTTTGTGACAAGTGGTATCAGAGCCGGTTGCTACACTGGTGCTTTAAGGGTCTGCTAATCGTGAAGTTGTGTATGTGTTTAGTGCACTGAGAGGAAGCGAGAGAAATGAGGGAAGTTACGGCGTCACAGTCACAACCCGAGGAACCTCAAATTCCAACGGTTATGAATCCAGAAATGTGGGTTCAATTAACTGTGGAACAGCACCAAAGAACAAGTCGAATGCTGGAAGAACAACATCACCAAACTGCATTTCTGCTAAGTACAGTACAACAATTATAAGAAGAAATGATAAGGGTATGGAAGGATAGTGAGAGGCTGCTACAGGATCAAGAGAAGATTTTGAAAAGTTTGTCGAATAAACAAAATCAGGAGACGGGACACCCCAGTGCTGAAAAAGAATTCTCAACAGAACAGGAAGAGCAGCAAACCAGGAACAACACTACTGGCAGGACTAAGAGGAGTCCCTCCCAAAAGAGCAAAAATAGGAATTATAATGAGGCAGAGTCGGGAAATTTGTCCGACCAGCAAGATCTTAAAAGACAGAAGGTGGAACTGCAGGGGGAGTTTTGTAAAATTAAACCACCAACATTTGATGGGGAGGAAGAAGAGGCAGCGGAAGCTTGGTTAATCAATATAAATAAATATTTCCAGGTATATGAATATAACACCAATTTGAAGGCCAGACTGGCTATATACCAATTGCGAGAGAAAGCCACCCTGTGGTGGGAAGAGGTGAAAAATGTTCGCAGTATTAATGAGTGGGATATTACTTGGGAACTATTTCAGCAGTAATTTAAGGACAAGTACCTGACGGAAATATTTTATGATGACATAGTCAAGGAATTCCACGACCTTAGGTTGGGTCAAATTACCATGGACGATTATATCACAAAATTTACCTCCCTGTTATGCTATGAACCTTATCTTCGAGAAGAAAAAGCCAAGGTGCAGAGGTTTTTGAGCAGTATACTTGCTCACATGAGGGAACAGATAGAATTTGTTAACCCCCAGACTATGGATGAGGCAATCTGTAAAGCATGAATGTGCTATCAACATAATAAGGCCAAGGGTGAAGGTGGGAAAAGCTGGCAGCCAAAGAAAAATTAGAAAAGTCACTCCACTTTCAAAGGTGGTAAAAGTAGTAACTTTAAGGGCGCAGCCCGGAACGCTATTAGTAAGTAGTTTGGCAAAAATCATCAAAGGACTAAGTGGCCAGTGGAGGAAAAGCCCACCGAAGCATCAAGCAAACCAGATCAGGGGCAGAATTCTAAATCTCCCCTACAGTGCTGGGGCTGTGGGGAAGCTCATTACTACAAAAAATGTCCCCAGTGGAATAAAAGTGAAACTGTAGCAAATCTGCAGGAGGCATCTACGGTAGGGGATGTGGCGTGTAACGTACCACGAATAAATGCAGCCTTGGAGGATCGACAAGTTGATTTTCAGCCCACCATGATAGAAGTGGAAGGTAAGCCCTAAAGTAGTGGAATTATGCAAATTAAAGGAACATAAATTTAAGAACTCATGGTTAGTTCAATTAGCTACTGGGGCTAAACGCAAGGTAATTGCGAAAATTCCTAATTGCATGTTGGAAGTAGCCGAACAGCAGTTGCAAGCAGACTTAAATATCCTACCATTAAGCTCGTATGATGTGTTATTGGGGATGGACTAGCTGGAAAAACACTGGACCCTAGTGGACTGCAAAGAAAAGGTAATTTACTACAGATTGCAAGATGGCACACGTAAAGAAATTCAAGGAATTAAAAGGCCTGTACAACTACGTCCAATAATAGCATCCCAAATGGGCAAGTGTATCAGGAAATGTTGCCAGTTGTACGCAATCCAAGTGGGATATGCAGATTCCAAGGAAAAGGAACCAATTATGGAGGATATTCTTGTAGTGCAGGAATTTTTAGATGTTTTTCTAGAAAATATCCCTGGGCTGCCACCCAAAAGGGATATTGACATCACTATTGAATTGCTGCCCGAAGCCTCTCCGGTGTCAAGAGCTCCTTATAGAATGAGTATACCAGAGTTAACAGAGTTGAAGATACCGTTACAAGAGCTGTTAGATAAGGGCTACATTTGCCCAAGTGTGTCTCCTTAGGGAGCACCAGTTCTTTTTTTCAGGAAAAAGGATGGAACCTTACGCATGTGCATGGACTACCGACAGCTTAATAAGCTGATTGTTAAGAACAAATACCCTTTACCCAAAATCGATGATTTATTCGATCAGGTGAGAGGGGCTAAGGTGTTCTCTAAGATAGATTTAAGGTCCAGGTACCATCAGATTCGAATTAAGGATGAGGATATTTGCAAAACTGCATTCCACACTCGATATGGGTATTATGAGTTCGTGGTACTGCCTTTTGGACTGACTAATGCGCCAACAACCTTTATGAGGTTGATGAATGGAATTTTTCATCAGTTTTTAGATAAATTCGTGCTTATATTCATAGATGACATAATGATATACTAAAAAAGCGAGGAAGAACACAAGGAACATCTGAGAATAGTTTTAGAAATAATAAGGAAGCATCAGCTGTATGCTAAGTTTATCAAGTGCAATTTCTTTAAATCATAAATCCAATACTTGGGACACGTAGTGTCAGCAGAAGGAATAGCGGTCGATCTTTAGAAGATCAAAACCATTATAGAATGGCAAGTACCCCAGAACGTGGCAGACATTAGATCATTCATT
Organism: Pinus albicaulis; assembly: GCA_034641835.2. Taxonomy (NCBI): domain Eukaryota; kingdom Viridiplantae; phylum Streptophyta; class Pinopsida; order Pinales; family Pinaceae; genus Pinus; species Pinus albicaulis. The sequence continues at coordinate 1,282,704,756 of CM076570.1, read as the reverse complement.
GATCTAGATGGATATTACAGAAGATTTATTGAAGGGTTTTCTAAAATTTCCTATCCCATTACATCTTTACAAAAGAAGGGCAAGCCTTTCAAATGGACGAATGAATGCCAGAACAACTTTGAGAAGCTGAAATAACTCCTAACCATAGCACCAGTACTAAAGGTAGCTGACCCCAGTAAATATTATGTGGTGTGTACTGACACAAGTAAGGAAGGAGTTGGTGCAGTACTAACTAAAGAAGGTAAAGTGATAGCTTATGAGTCCAGAAAACTGAGAGAACATGAACAAAAATATTCTTCTTATGATTTAGAACTTACAACAGTAGTGCATGCCCTCCGAGTATGGAGGCATTATCTGCTGGGTAAAATATTTGTGCTTAAGACAGACCATAGCAGCTTGACTAATTACTTTAAGCAAGCAGATTTAAACTCTAGGAAGGCAAGATGGAATGCCTTTTTGAGTGAATTCGACATGGATATACAACATGTTAAGGGAAAATAAAACCGAGTTGCAGATGCATTGAGTAGGAAATTGCATGGCATTTATGCAATGTACTACAGTCAATCCAAGAGCCAACTGTCAAAACAGTTAAAGGAAGAAGCACAGAAGGACCTTGAATAAACATTCTTGTGGCAGCAAATGGAGGAAGATAGAAAGCAAGGCAAGACATCCGAATATGGAAAGAACGAAGACCAGGTGATGACCTTTCGCGGAAGAATCTTTGTACCTAATCGTGCGGGTCTTAAGGAATTAAACCTTAATGAATTCCATCGCAGCAATTATGCGGGTCATCCGGGATATCAAAAGATGCTCACTGCAATCAGAAATGTATATTATTGGCCAGGTATGCATAAGAATATTGCAGAATATCTAAGAAAATGTTTGGAATGCCAACAGGTTAAGGTGGAGCATCGGCACCCTGCAGGCCTATTGCAGCCTATACCTGTTCCTGAGTGGAAATGGGAAGTCATCTCCCTCGATTTCATCATGGGTTTACTCCGGACAAGGAGGCAGAATGATTCAATTATGGTGGTGGTGGACAGATTAAGTAAATCTGCCCATTTCATACCGGTGCAATCTACTTACAAGACAGTACAAATTGCAGATATATTCATGAAGGAAATCTTTAGGCTTCATGGCATGCCAAAGACTGTGATTTCAGATCGGGATGTCAAGTTTACATCCGGTTTTGGAAAACTTTGTTCTTTGGATTGGGGACACAGATACACTTTAGCACTACTTATCACCCTCAGACGGATGGGCAGACAGAGCGGGTAAACCAAGTTTTGGAAAATATGTTGCGCATGTATGTGATGCAACAATATGTCAAGTGGGAAGATTACCTACACTTGGTGGAGTTCGCATATAACAACGGGTATCAAGAATCTCTGAAAATGAGTCCCTTTGAAGCCTTATATGGAAGGCAATGTCGTACACCTATAAACTGGGGCAGCCCTGAGACAAAATTATTTTTGGGACCAGAAATGTTGGCAGAAATGGAAGCTGAGGTAAAAAGAATAAGGTAGAATCTGAAGGCTGTGCAAGATAGACAAAAGACTTTTGCAGACAAGAAAAGGTCCTACCACGAGTTCAGGGTAGGGGACCATGTATACGTAAGAATTAAGCCGAAAAGAAGCACCTTGAGGTGGACCTCTTGTGCCAAACTGGCTCCCCGATACTGTGGACCTTTCCAAATATTAGAAAGGGTGGGACCGGTAGCCTATAAATTGGATTTACCCAGCCATATCCAAGTACACAATGTGTTCCATGTATCCTTGTTAAAGCGATATGTACATGATGAAAAACATGTAATTCATTGGAAGAATGTTCAGGTAGGAAGAAGGGTAAGAAAGAGAATCCTAATTGGAAAATTTGAAAATATATATATGAATACTAATTGAAACACACTTTGTTATTTCAGGTAGAACCAAACAGAGAGTTTCTGGTCGAGCCGCAACAGATACTTGATCGAAGAGAGATCGAACTCCACAAAAGAGTAGTTATCCAGGTGAAAGTGCAGTGGAAGCACTTTGGACCGGACGAAGCTACTTGGGAGGACGAAAAATTTATGTAGGAAGCCTACCCAGAGATCTTTGCAGAGATGGGCTGAAAACACCGAGGACGGTTTTACTTCCAGGGGGGGAAGATGTGACAACCTCATTAAAGATTAACTAGTATTAACTAGTCAAAAACAATTGTCTATTTTCTTTCTTTAGTCCTTGACAAAGAAAAATTTATTGATATGAATTATGAAGAGAACTACTATTTTATTTTATTTTAGAATAATAGGAGGAACCAATGAATAAAGAAAAGGATTCTTCTAAACTGTGGGTGAAAAGAGTTTCCCAGAATAGGGGGTGGTTGGGGACAGTTGGAAAACAGTTACCTCTCCTCTAGGGATAAAGTTAGAACCCAGGAGAGGAGAAGGGGTTCTGTGAACTTTGGTAAAAAGGGGAAAGTATTTTCTAGAGCTGGGAGAACCAGTTGAAAATAGATTTCTGTATCCCTTGAAAATACAGAATATCTGCTTGTGATTGGATTTGGCCTTCCAGAGGTCACAACAGAGGGTTTCCACTATTAACCCGTGGCACCAACCGGGATTTTGGAGCTAGGGGGCAAGAGGAGGACGTCATATCCTCCCTTGATGGTTGGGAGGACCTCAATTTGAAGAAATCAATATTTATTTTAGATAAGTATTTAGAACCTAACCATAAGAAATTCATAGCTCTGAATGAAGGCAATAGACTGTTTAAGTTTATAGCTAAACTGTGTTTTCAGTAGGGTTTGGTTATTAAAAGAAGAATATTTCTGTTAGATACTATGTGTAATCAGTGTAAGTTGTAACCCTGAGAAGAGGAGGGTGAGCACTCATTATATATATATATATATATATATATATATATATATATATATATATATATATATATATACAATGTTTCTCTTTTCCTATTATTTAAAGTTCAGGATACTATCCCTGCAGACTGTGGTTCGTATAAAACTGCTAAAGGAAGTTAAATTTTCTAGAAGTTCTAGATGCTTGATAGTTGTACCAAGTCAAGAATTAACTATTTGTGCAGATAGAAACATCTTTATTAAAAGAAGACCAGTGTAAAGTAGATATGGGTATAGTAACTATGTATAGAGAAAAATGGGTGTAGTGAGTACAATAATTATCATAGATATTGCATGCCACATCTCAAAAAAAATAACACAGTGAAAGCTCGAGGTGCAGGGTTCGGGTCTAAACCCCACCCGGCCTCCTTTGTTTCCTTTGCACAAAATACAAAACCGTAAAACTAAGAACAACTCTTTTATGCTTCATGATGAACCAGAACCGGACGGTTAAACGCTACTCTGTAACAAGAAATGGTAAACCCCTTTACAAATTTTAGAAGGGAAACCCTGTAAGAAGCAGGCACAACAAGAGTAGTGATTTAAACATAGAACGAATAACCATATAACCAGAAAGATACATTAGCACAGTGCAAAACTTATCCATGATACATACAGGATGAAACGAGAAATTATTAATGGTGAAACCCTCGAGTTATGTCAAGAACAGTCTGCGCACATTATAATTAAATAGAATAATTGCAAACAACAGTAGCATACAAGAGTCCTCGCCAAGCCGTAGCACATGGAAATAGATTAGCGTGCGACGATTCCACTGATAGAAAAATGAACATGATAATCAAACAGATATATATCCATGCAAAAAATTGGACAACTTGAAAAAAAATAACCTTGCAGAACTATAAATAAACGTAACAAGATCAACATGGTACTACTGCCTAGGAATTATGTAGATTCGACAGTCATATAAATAATAAGCCTTAGCCATGACAAAAAGGGTCGGATAACAGTTAAGTGTCCATAAAAGAAAACATCGTGAACAAAAAAAAGGAACAACCGAGCTTCAGCTTGTAAAACCCTATTCAGTTTACAGTAAACCCTCGATACAATATACCCTAAACCCTAAGCCAGGTGGTGATAAAACGCCGACAACCCCCTTGAGAAAACCTGGACAACAGCTACCAGAGGAAATGGGAATTTATACTGTTATGTACCTGTAAAAAGGAAGAGACAGGTAAGAGTTAGGCTCAGCCATGACCAGAAGGAGCCGAGGAAAGAATTTGGAGGAAGGGTTCGAGAGACAAAACCCACTAACCTGCAAGACAAACGAAAAATCAAACCCATTAAAAGTAGCCAAGTTGGAGCGAACCCCATGCCAAGTAACTCCTGGAAAGGGGGGTCAAAGCTAGGAGAGCAAACAGAGTAAGTTGAATACCTGTAGGAAAATTTGCTTGACAGTACTGGACCTGCGAAAGAGAAGGCGCTTGGGTGAGTTGGCCTAGCGTTCAAGCTTTTAACAACCCTGTAACTCAAATAAAATAACATGACGAACGTGTAACGAATTTAAAAAAACAGTATCTGAGCTTCTTACCTCATGAAATCGCCAAGATTTGTCCAAGGGTTTCGAAACTCCATCGGAAGAGAGAAGCCCTGGTTGTCAGATAAAAAAAACTCCCTGTGAGAAACATAAATGTGGGAAATGCAGCAAGGATTCGGTGTAAACAGATGAAAATCAAGTCAAGACAGAGATTAAGTACCGAGAGGTTGGGGTTCAAACTTAAAACCATGAGCTCAACGGAGAAAACAACCCAGGGCGGCGTTCTGCACGCGCGCCATGGAGGCGAGCAGCTACAGCTTAACCAAAGAACTAACAGTAAACTTCAATCCTTTTTCCCTCGCAATCCCCCGAGGAAAACGAGGCGCGATATACAGTTGTCAACCGAAATAAAAATCGCTATGTACAAACCCCATGGGAAATGACAGCTACCCTTCCCGGAATGTTAACTCAAGCCATGTGTCAAGTGAAATTGGAATATTACAAGTTTGACATTTATTTATCCGTAAACAAATCAGTTCGATGTACAATAATAACACTCAGACTTAAGCTCCGCCATAATGATAGGAGGATTAAGTAACCCGTATGCATTGAATAGAATATGCATATATATAATTGTACCATATAAGCCTAGGCTGAGCAATAGCATTGTGAACCTTAATATTAATATTATAAACTGTGTCAATGCGAATCTTCGGGCCACGTAAAACACATATATTATTGTATTGAAAGTACACTGCTTCCAAATTGACCTGTGCAACGATGAGACTATGGTGCTGTATAGAGCTACACAGTAAAAATAATTATTTTTTTTAAGGGTATTTTATTATTGGTCTAAGTTTGTGACAAATATCAATTGAATTGTCTTAAATATTAAATTTAAAACGGAAAGAGTTTGAGACAAAAAGTTCTTTAAGACAAAACTTTATTTTTAAGACAAACATTTTGGGACAAAAATATTTTAAGACAAAAACAGTTTAAGAGAAAACATTATATTTAAGACAAAAACATTTTAAGACAATATATTTTAAGACAATATATTTTAAGACAAAACAAATTAAGACAAAAATATTTTAAGAAAAAACTTTATATTTAAGACAAAAATTGTTTGAGACAAAAATGTTTTAAGACAAAAACAATTTAAGACAAAAATATTTTAAAACAAAACTTTATATTTAAGACAAAAACAATTTGAGACAAAAATATTTTAAGACAAAACTTTATATTAAGACAATGGCCACTTAAGACAATGGCAATTAAGACGAAATTCATTTAAGACAATCAACAATTAAGACAAAACCATATCAATTGAAGACAATATTATCTAGCATGACTTGAAAAATTGACTCTAATAGTGCACCCTAAGTCTGCCAACATGTAGGCTACTACTATCTCGCCCTATATTGAGGTTGCTATTTCACTTATCATTCATGTTATCTTATATAAAGACAACAATTTGTTGGGCTCTTCGTTTTGGCAGGGTAGCTGACTCTAAAGAATGCAACAACTTTTCCTAGCAAGATTTCTCAGACATCAATCCCAACCCTTATGTCCCTTTGATTTCTATTTATATTATTAGAGACAACTTGTATGTCATTTCATTCAACACTACTACACAGAGGGGGTTTTTAAAATAAAATAAATATTTTGTCTTGAAAATTTTGATACAAGGCGCTAGTAGAAAAGGAAAAAGTAAAGGATTAGGGGTTTTCCTTTATGTTGTTGATGGGTTCTTCAGGAAGTAGAGTGATGGAGGCCGAAAAAAACTTATGGGATTTAGGGCAATGGAGGCCGACAATAGAGGTGCTTGGTGAGAGGATTTACATACGCACTTTCACTGAAAATGGATAGGCAATAACATAGTTGGAGTACTTTTTGGGGTCTCCATCGATAGTGTATTAATTTGTGTTTTTTGACTGTTTCATTTATTTTGAATGTTACTTCTATTTGTTGGTTGCTTCTATCAATAGATTGTTGTGCTGAAACTTTTGATGGTCATTGACAACATGGATTAGATTCACTTAAAGGATGGTGGAGAGAAATTACAAAATATTTGCTGGTAGACAATATGCAATCTCTACGACAAATTTTGCGAGAAGCTGGCGTCGAGGATAAAAGATAGGATTGTGGAAGCAATAGTCACAAAATTCACAAGGGAGGTAATTTTGGTTGTAATTGTGGAGGTAGATGGATTAAATGTAGCATTTAATGGTGCAATTACTAGTGTTGTTTGGTGCAATGCGTCTATGCATAATTATCCGAGCTAGATTAAGTTTTTATCCTGATTCTAAATGATATCAAGGATATCTACTGGTTATTTTGTTTCAAGGTACACTAATAACAATTTATTTTCCACTCTAGTTGTTGATATACTATGTGGTCTATTTGAGACACACTAGCTGGTTGTTTACATTGTCTTTCTTCTGAACCTTTTCTCCTTTGGATCTTCATGCTCCTTCCCTGGTTTGGGAATGTTCAATTAGGGGATTTTTGAGGATCTTAGCTGCTACGTGTTGTTCTTTTCTATGGTCTATCCAAGACATACTGGTTGGTTTTTTTACATGGTATTTCTTCTGAAACTTTTCTCCTATGGATCTTCCTGCTCTTCTCTGGGTTGGGATTGGTTGATAGGACAATTTCTGAGGATATTTACTGCTACATCAGTGCATTAATTTTGATTGGTGGAGTTGGTAACATATTTCAATTTTGAATTCGATCATGAAGGAGTCTCTTGGGGTCATTAATTGGTCTAGGGGGGTATTTATTTTCCAAGTCGTTCATTGATTATATGAGGTGGTTTGCGCCATTATTGAAGATATTTGTCAAATGTGTGATTGATTAGATTTTATGAAGGAAATTGGTCGATGATGATTGGTGAGTATATTTTATTTGAAGGGGTTTCCTAGTGGATTGATTTGGTGAAAACCTACATTGAGTGGTGTCAATAATTGATAAGTGACATTAATTTACCTTGTCTACATATTTTATGAAGGTTTTTTCAGACACTACTACATAAGGTGTTTTTTAGTAATTCTCTCTACTTTGGTGCACATATAGGCGAGATTGCAGAGTGTCAATGGTGTCCATTGTACAACTGGCCTTTACATCTATTGATAGGATTTCACTTGATATTGAAGGAAACTAGGGTGGTGATGTGCCATTACTCGATGTGTTGGTACATGCGACTATTGAGGCGGAGAGTCGTGGTTGCCCCAAGTCGGGAGTCTATCCCTTCGAGACATCTTCTGTACATGCAACTATACACGTGGATTCTAATTTTTGGGTATCACCACTGGTTATTGAACCCAATGTCATAATCAATGGAAATTGTTTTTCCATCATTCATGGAAAAAGAAGGAAGTTAATTAAGGTTGATTTGGATTATCAATAACTTGTTTTTAATTCCGATGTTTTTAGGTCCAGGTGGTAGGATTACAACAACTAGATTTGATGGGTAAGTGGTTTTATCTACCAATGGTTGGGTCTCAGATGGCATCCTGGATTAAAGAACATTGGTACCCTATTCTTAAGTACCCTCCTATTTTCAACATTTTATACAATCAATGGTTATGCTTCCACTTTATTAATGATGGAAATGCTGTGAAGATTTTGGGATCATATTGGGTTCATGGTTGTGGTTTCCTCTCTTGAAATCATTGACATGTGGGATTTGATCCATAACTAGAATTTCCATGAAAGAAATTGGTTTCAAGCTAAACTCTTTGATTTACCACTCGGGTCATGTGTGTTAGGGTCATAAGTTTTATTGTAAAATGTTTTTCCTTATCCTTTAATTTTCAGTTTTGAGTAGTTGAGCCTATGACTATTGCTACTTCCATAGCCTCTATATCGTTGTTTGACATCTTTGAGTTTCCTACATGAAAGGTTCATTCAAATTATGAAAAGGTATCAAGTTAATGGGAGTCATGGTCGCACATGTTTTTGTCATGTCAGGTCAAAAGGGGTTTAGTCATTTGTCTATCAGAGTTGTCTAAATTGAGCTCATTTGTAGTGAGAGTTCTAATGGTTACAAGGTATGGTCATTTGAAACATCCTACAATTCTATCCCTCATTCTTATTTACCCTATGCTTATCCATTTCACCTCCTATTTCCCTATTTACCCATTTACCTTCCATTCATCCCCCTTCATATAAATTTAAATCCTACACCCTTCCTATATACCATTAACCTATCATCATATTACATTCATTTTATTTTCCCCTTTCATTCTAAACCATTCCCCATTTTAACATTACCATTTCCCATACTCATATCATATAACCCTCATGCATAATACCCCATTCTCATATATAAAACTCCCATACCAAAGGGATATCATACCCGTTATAATTAATCATTACCTATGTTGTGATTCGCATACCAAGTCAGGTGGAGCACTCCAAAGCATCACAATGCTACTTAGATTTGCTCGCTTCACAGCATTGTGCATACTCTATTTTTTACACCCTTTTGAAACGAAAATTCCGACCACATAAAGGCCAATTATGGAAAACTGAGAGAGGTTTTTCTTAAGGACGGGCCAAGTTACAAAAATTTCTTCCAATTTTCATACAAGTGTCACAGATCAGGCATTATGAATGCATCTTTAAAGCTCATTTTTTGTAGTTTGTAAATTTCCTGTTTTGAGCCATGGTTTTGCAAATAATTTTTTGAGAATACGAGGAAGGAATTGGAGAAACAGAGAGAGGTATTTCTTCCCAACACTATCATATAAAATAACCTCCTTCAGTTTTGAAAAATATGTTATGGTTTAGAAGATATACCCAAAACAAAGTGTGTTACGCAGGTGTTGCGCAACCCTTGCCTACTGAGTCTCACTCATGTTTTGGAGATTTCAGATATTTGAGAGGTCAGCTTGATTTACACCTGGATGCCATCTCATCCCAGCTTTCATCAAAAAGGTTTCAAACATAAAGGAAAGACGACTTTGTGCTACCCAGTCGCTACACAGAGCCGTTAGTTCATTGACAACTTTTCTATGATTTTATGTTGTTTCTATTTTCTTTACTGAAGATGAATGAGATTCGAATATAAATATGGTTTCAAATATGATATTTATTTAGGGTGAAGTTAAGTATTTTAGGATTTCATTTGCTATTTTTGAAAAAAGTGTAAACAACTATAATGTTTCTATTTTCCAATTATGATGTTTCTACTTTTATAGTTGGTGTTGATCCTCTCCATGGATCGAACATATTTTGTATGTAACTGCCTATTACACGTTGATATTCTACCTATATAATGAATAGAAGTAAATGAAGAAAGGGTTGCTTGGTTGGTTTGGCAAAATACTTTGCAAGAGTGTTACTGTGTTCTAATATTAATAAAATGTCCATACACGAGGCCACTTGTTGTTGACTCCCTCGTTGATTATTCCAGGTAAAGATACTATTGTCAACCTCCACTAGGCTAGAAGGAAGAAATTTTTTCTTGAAAGTTTTCTGCATCTACATATAGCCTTCAAATATCACCCTTCTTCTCATCAAGTAACTTGATAATATTAAAGTCAATTCCAATAACCCATGGAGAGGGATATATTAGGGAACCTGTTTCCAATGTAGAGTTAAAAATACATGGCTTATCATTTAGTAAATTTAGGCAAAAGTGTTCGATAAGTGATAATATTCTTCTGATACTGCAATCTAGAACTTGACTATTAGAATCCGAAATGTAGCGAACTGATGAATAAAATGTATTGAGGGGGGGTTGTAGGAGAGCCCTCCCACTTGGGATCTCATGGTTCTTGGATCTACTGGAGTGGTGCTACTGAATTTTTTCATGTTGGTGTCCCTTTTAGCTGGTGGGACTGAATAAAGGAGGTAATCATCTAAGTGTTTCCTGGAACTGGGTGGGGGGTCGAGGTGGGGAAGGTGGTGATTGTCTTAAACATAAGTATGTAAATTTGAAACACAATGGCTCTCTCATTAATAAAGCCAAACATCACTGGTCTGGATATGGTAAAATTAAATAAAGAGAGTTTTGGGACTCTCTTAAAGAGGTTTTCATAGTAACATATAGATGAATTTATCCTCCTCTTTTTTTACTAGATTTTCTTTCCACAAACTAGCCATATAGGACTTGGACATTAATGATTCAATTGCTAGTTCAGTTTTCACAACCTAAACCATGGCAGATGATCACTTCATAATAAATCCATACCTATTTGACATATCGGGCTGAGAAGTTTATTCGTTGCCTCTCAATCAGCTAGTTAAGTTATGTATGCTTGTAATTGTAAATGGATCTTCCACCTAGCACAAGCTTTACTTGTAATTTATTAAATCCATTGGAATTTTCTTATTTTTCACCGGGTTTGTTCTAATTGTGGAGAATATCCAATATTTGACAACTAATAGCCTCTTGATACACCTTTAGTGAGATATGCATAGCTCTCACCTATCACTGTAGCTCAATGAAATGCCATCTAGTAGCCCTAGCAAAAAATAGTCCAATTTTATACCAAAGACACCAATATAAATGGTGTAGTTGTGAAGGCAATGATCTCCATTGGGGATTCCCATTTTTGCTGCAACATACAAGAAGAATATTAGTATTGGAGGAAGAGATAAAATATCTCTGCAAAAAACACAATATCATCACTCTCCTAATGCCATTAATTTTTTTTAACTCATTAGAATGCACGTAATGTATAGGGATTCATTAGAATATATGAAATTTTCTCTCTTTCAAATAAAAAAATAGGTTCATTATGCAATTAATATATAAAATAAGGTTCATTAATAAGGTTACTTAGAAGGAAATCCTTACATAACTCTCTCTTAGTTCCTACCAAGCATGACAATTTTTAGTAAAATGGATGTTCACCCTACAATATTCTATCCTCATGGCCTAAGATAAGGCATCCCTCTATGTCACCCACAGCTATTGCACTAATGGTACATTATTAAAGAGCAACAAACTTATGGATCATTCTTTGTGTTGAGTTTCATGGATAGTATAGGAGAGTTTGTTGATTAAGTTTTGTAGTTTTTCACCATACTCCTAAGAAATTTCTCCAACCATTTTCTTAATCTCCTTCAACTTAGTGATTTTTTGTTGTTTAGTGTTTAACCTCTAGAACTTAGTTATAAATACTGCCTTTAACTTGTACAAGGCCTTAGCTACACCCTAGGGATAAATCTATATGAACTTCATGCACCATTAGAGAAGCTTCCCCCACAATGTGATTAGGAACTTTATCATCTTATAAACTAGCATTGCAATCCTTTTCACCATCCAAATGAATCCACATAAGAACCAATGTGTTTTTTCATCACCATTACCCTTTATAAAGTTCCTGGAACTACTATAACCATATTTTTGGTTGGATTTTTCACCAAGATAAAACCTTATGGACATGTTTGAATAATTAAGCCTACTCCCCAACTTGAACTAAAATTGAAACATAACATATGCCACTTCTACGTCTATTCCCACCTTCATTTTTTTTCACTACTACTATCCCAAAATACTAAAAAAAGGTTGCTTCAATTCAAAAATAGAATACAAATTTGGGATTACCTCTAGGCTTTTAAAATTAATAGGGTGGTTAGTTTGGATTGGATCCACTTTTCTTAGGCTATATCATGTCTACTACTTGACCTTCCTCTAGCTCAAACAATTAGAACACATTACTAAGTGTTTCTTCCTCTTCTTTCTTTGTGATGATATATCTCTCCATAGGCTAATAAATACCTTACAAACTGAGGCTCCCTTTTATACAATCATGATCCATCTAATTGAACCTGCTCACCTCCTTGTGGCATCACTTTTTTTTTCTCTTCCAAAGTTATAGACATATTCTCCCCGCATATTCTTCTCTCCAAGCTCTTTCCAATTATCAAATCCCCCTATTTCAACAAATGTTTGGTATTCTCTTGACAACTTTGAAACCTTTTGAACTCTTTTACTTTTGCCTCTATGTTTTCATCCTCACTAATACTCATTTTCATTACCATGGTATTGTGATGAATCCCCTTCATTCTATTCATCCACCACTTCTTAATTATTGCATTTTGATTAAAATCCTATTTTCCCCTCTTTAATGCATGTGCTTCCTCCATTGCACCTTATTCCCTTAGTTATTCAATATTAGTAAATTCTAGGTCACCTCCAAGCATTCATGGTTGCGCTTCCATGGTTGGAGAACTAAAAGGCACATAATCCTCTTTGACCACAAAATTATTTATCCTTGTCACGATCTCCTTAACCAACCTTTTATAAGCTACTTTCTTGTACTACTACTCTTCTCTTGATTTTAAATAACTAGTTCACCTATACTACAATCTTAATATTCTAACTCTATATGGTAATTAACCCAAATATCTATTTCTCTTGAGACTTTATAATCAAAATACTACAACAAACCCAAATTATGGGATAATTATCCATGTCTTATCCTTCTCAACGTTTATAACCAAGGTATATTGGAATATGGCATGCTTCCCCACCTTTTCAGTCTAGAATTTATCAGTAATTTTCATAGGTAACATCATCAATAGCGAGAGAAATTGAAACAATTAATTTCCTTGGTGTAGAGGTATTTTAATTTTTAACATTTACATAAATTATAATTTTCTCTAGAGTCTACAACAAATTTGTAGTGGAGGAAGGAATCTATATTTGTTAGTAAGTGGAGGTGTCTTTATAGTCACCTATTTGAGTAGACATTACATCATAGATCTAGCAAAGCTAGGGTTAGGCCAACCTGTAGAGTTAAATGCATCATATAGGTGACTTGTACTCTTGGTTTCTTCCACCACCTCCAGTAGCTCTTGTCCCAGAAGATCAAAGAAAGCTAGGTAAAATTCCACTGACCATCCATAAGGGCCAGGGCTATTGTCCTTCTTGAACCATTTAAGAACTACCTCAAGTTCTCCCATCATGACTGGATTTAAAAGTTCCTCTGCAGAGTCCTAGTCCACAAACCTAGGGAAGTATCCAGCGACCTTGATGGTTTCTACCAGTGTGGCTTCGTGAGGGGCTTTGAAGAGGTTCCTGAAGTGTGAAGTGCCCAAGTTGGCCAGTTGTTCAAAGGATGTAGCTGAAGTACCATCCATATTTTCAAGTTCCCAAATGGTAGTGATGGCCCGTCTACCTCTGGCATATTGCCTAAAGAATTTAGTATTTTCATCCCCTACTTTTAACCATATTGCCCAGCCTTTGAGTCTCCAAGTTTCCTCCCTGACTTTGAGGATTTTGAAGTAGTCAGATTCCAATTTGATAAGGTGATATTTGGTAGCATCAGATGAAAAATCACAATTATTGGGATCCTCAAGTAGTGGGGCTTTCTCCTCTGCTATGCCTATGTGTGGCAGCTCTTGTATTTTTCCACACGCCTACAATTTATTTGGCGCTTTCTCCTGTGCTATGCCTACGCGTGGCAGGTCTAGTATTTTTCACATGCCTACAATTTCAGAGAGCCAAAGTAATGAAACTCCTTCAGCGCCAACCTCAAATTTTCGATACCCAAGAATTCTTCCATCTCAGAGCACTCCTGAACATCTAATACCCAAAGCTATGCCAGCTTCACCAACCCTCGTATGTTCCTGAGCTGTTTGCATTCACATGCATGCAACTCCTCCAAAGATGTCAATGTCTCTAGGCTTGGAAGCTCCTCTAGTTGTTTACAACCACTTATGTCCAATTTTTGAAGCTTTGTAAGACCAAAAGGCCCTCCTATTTTTCTCAATACACCATAGAACCGCATCTGTAGAATTATTAGTGATGTTGGCAATGCTACAATCTCCACCAGATAATTATAATACTTAATCTTCAGGTTTTGAATTTTGGGGCAAATACCTTCCTTCAAAAAATGATAGTTCTGTTACCTGAGTTTTATGGGTTACACAAAAACTCCCCACAACTATCATGTGTACTTTCCATCCCTCATAATGATAGTTGTGTAAAGGGATGGAAAGTTTAATGAGGAGAACACGATGTGGTGCTCTCTTGAGAGGGATCTTTAGATCCCACCAGAAGAGTAGCTTTTAGCTCCAAAGGAGGAGCCTCATGAAGTGTTGGAGAAACAAATATTTTGAGGAAAGAGAGTGGAGACATTCACTCAAGAAAAACCATCCAAAGAAGGTAGAAAAAGAAACAGGGAAGCTGATATACTTGTGCAAGATGCGAGGGAGAATGTGGGAGCTCCTTCAAATTTGCACAGGAAAATGAGGTCACCTGAGAGGTACACTGGCTACATGGCTCTTATGGCTGAGCTTATAGAGACTAAGCCATCTTATTTCAATGAAGAAATAGAGCAACCTATATGGGTTGATGCAATGGTGGAGGAATACAAATCCATTTTAAAGAACAACGTTTGGGAAGTGGTCCCAAGACCATCATATAAATCAAGAGTGGGTTCAAGATGGATCTTCAAGGTGAAGCCAATAAGAGACAGAAGCATAGAGAAGTATAAGGCCATATTTTTTGCCAAGGGGTACTCTCGAGTTGAGGATATTGACTATGAGGAGACCTTTTCTCATATAGCAAGGTACTCATCCATTAGATCAATTCTTACTCTGGCTACGCAGATGGGGTGGAAGATTCACGTGATGGATGTAAAAACAACATTTCTCAATGGGTTTATTGAGGAGGAGGTGTACATCGAGCAACCAAAAGTTCTTGAGACAATTGATTGGGATTCTCATGTGTTGAGACTCAAACAAGCATTGTACAGTCTCAAACAAGTACCTCGTGCTTGGTACACCAAGATCGATAATTATATCACTGGTTTGGGCTTCACCATAAGTGAAGCATATGAAAACCTCTATCACATCTTGGTAGAAGGTAAATACCTTATATCTTGATGATTTTATTTTAACTAGTGATTAGTAGTTGATGATATTTTGATTAAAACTTCATTAGTAGTTGTAAATCTACACCATAATTTCTACAAGGATGGTGGAGGAAAATTATAGAATATCCGTTAGTAGACAATATTCCCACTCAAAAATATCTATGACAAATTTTTCGAAAAGAAAACACTAAGGATAAAATATTGGATTATGGAAGAATTAGTCACAAAATTCACAAGGGTAGAAATTTTGGCTGGAGGTGTGGAGGTAGATGGATTAAATGTAGCCTTCGCTGGTGTAGTTGCTAGTGTTGTTGGGTGTAATATTTATAAGCATAATTATCTGAGCTAGATTCAGTTTTTATGTTGCTTCTGGATGATCTCAAGTATCTCTACTAGTTTTTTGTTTTAAGGTACACTAATAACAATTTGTTTTCCATTCTAGTTATTGGTTTACTCTGTGGTCTATCTGAGACACACTGGCTAGTTGTTTACGTGGTCTTTATTATGAACCTTTGCTCCTGTGGATATTCCTACTCCTTCTCTAGTTTTGGATTGGTCGATCGGGGGATTTCCGATGATCTTAGCTACTACCTTTTGGTCTTCTTTGTGGTCTATTTGAGATGCACTAGCTAGTTGTTTTATGTGGTATTTCTTTCGAACCTTTTCTCTTGTGGATCTTCATACTCCTCTTTGGTTTGGGATTGGTTGATTGGGGGATTTCCAAGGATCTTTACTGCTATGTAAGTGCATTCATTTTGGTTGGTGGAGTTGGAAACAAATTTGAATTTTGAATTTGATCACAAGGGAGTCTCTTGGGGTCATTAATTGGTCTAGGGGGATATTTATTTTCCAAGTTGTTCATTAATTATATGAGGGACAATCCATTAATGGTTTGCATTGTCATTGAAGATCTTTGTCGATTGTGTGCTTGATGAAATTTTCTGAAGGATATTGGTCGGCGATGATTCGAAAATCTATTGTATTTGAAGGGGTGTCCTAGTGGATTGAGCTGGTGATGATCTACATTGCATGGGGTATATAATTTATAAGTGACATTAATTTTCCTTTTTTACATATTTTATCGAGGTTTTTTTAGACACTACTACATAAGGTATTTTTTGGTAGTGTTATCTACTTTGGTGAACATATAGGCATGATTGCAGAGTGCCAGTGATATAAGGAAATTGGGGCGGTGACATGCCATTACTTGATGCATTGGTACACAAAATGGTTGGGGAGTGGGTGTTACAAATTGCTCCATTATATTTATCATTGAGGTTCGCTATTATCATATTCGCATGGAAATTATACATTTATTTTTTGGTAAATTGCATTAGTCTGGAAGAAGATCCACAGGGGAACTTCTATGGTAGTAAAAATGGAGAATCCAAATTGGTCCATGGTGGGATTGCAAAGCCCTGAAGACGATTTCCACCAGCCAGAAAAGCAGGGTCGGGGCAAAAATGCCAGGCAGCTTACCTGGGTCTGGCTGCTGAAAGCTCATAGTGCCACGGGCTGTGTCACCTGGCTCACGCAGGGGCTATGGAGCCTTCTCTCCACCGTAAATAGAAGAGTCACTTTGAGAAAGAATCAAAATCCTGTGACAGAGGAGGACAAACCAGGGTAATGTAAACTGTATAGATTCATTAGAGGGTTTCTCTTATTTTCCATATTGATGCTAGGGTTTGAGATTGCAGATTTTATGAAAGGTTGGCACTTCAGCTGCCCTCATTTCGAATTTTCTCCAGCGCTAGACTTCTAGGGCGTTTTGCATTCCATTTATTCTGAATGGGTATTTGTCAGGGCCACTTATCTTGCCCCTCCTCTTCAGGCATTGGCCAACATCTACATTGTGTTGTTTCTTATCCAGTCGACAGAAAAACTGGTGTTGGTGATGGGATGCATGTAGATCCACATCAAGAAGATTAAGCCATTGCCCCAATTCGAATTCCCAAGTTTCGTAGCGGATTTGGAGAAAGGTGCGTCAGCAGAGTATCCAATGGTTCTGGTTCAGATTCCCATGTGTAACGAGATGGAGGTAAGAATAAGCCTAAGCTCTTGTACAACAATGTGGGTTATTTTAGTCTCGTTAACCTACATTATGCAACAATGCACGTGTTTTGTTCTGTATTTTAGAAGAGAGGCTACGTAATGCTAGGTTTGCAATTTAGATTTGTTTCATGTGTTCAAAACCTTTTTTATTCCATTTTGTGTTTTTTTGTACATTTATAGATTGAAGCATAAAATCATATTCAATATATATTGTATTGATATGTTAGACAAACAAAAGCTACAGTGGAGAAACCTTTTCTACATAGAGGGTTTCTAACAGCAAGAAATCCTAGCTAATAACAAGATTATATCATGCTTTGATAAAACTGTAAGTGGAGATTACATCACAAAATTCAAATGGAAAACAGGTCTATGAAGAAGCCCAAAGACATGGAACTGTCCTTTTTTTATTTATTTAATTTTCAATATACTATGCTATAGAAATAAGGAGCAGCAAATCAGAACACGAACAATAACATCTATTGTAGAGTGAAAAAAATGTTGATTGATTCAACGAGCGTGATGGTACAAAGTATTTCACATATTTACAGTCTTTGCTCGCTGTCACTGGAAGTAAGGTTTCAGTGCTCCATCTATGTCTGTGTCCTGTGGGACTGCAACTTTATCTAATTTTCATCCCCACTCTCTTCCCTCTAGGGAACAAACATTATCAAAATCAAAGAAGGAATTTTTGTACCCATTTCCTTAAAACTATTTTTTGATGAATCCTTTTGCCAATGTGGCCTCAATGGTTAGGTGGCTACAATTTTTGGACAGATCATGTATGGTGTGGATTTTTTTAGGTTGTTACTGAAAAAATACTCGTATATTAAAAATTTCAAGTATTGTATAAGGCATCCCTCTCTTTCCAACCAAGCCGGAATAGCCAACATACCAAAATGGGTACCATATTAAGAATGTCTGATGTTCTTCTAAAGGAAAAATCTATAGCAGGTACCTGAATCAATGTGGGTCTTTATTTTCATTGTGTGCGCTTTTTAGACTCTGGCTTGAATGGGTTGTGCCCAATTGGATCTATGAGAGTATTCATCTCTCTCCAATGTTCTGTCATCCCATACACATTGACTCAATGGGCTATGGATAATGTCTATGCTACCTATTTGGCATTTTTTTCTCTCTTTTGGAGGTGTTGGTGAGCTGACCTGGAGGCTTGCAACATTGGATATTTGTCCCTCTTCCATTCTAAAACCAACTTGGCTTAGCACTCTAGACCGAAAAATGATAAATTAGTGTATGCATTAACTGGAAAATGATCGAATTAGTGTTGTCCTGTCAGTGTCGAGGGTGTATTCTATGCCTCATATAGGATTCTAACAAGTTATGTTGTAGTAAATCTGATATATTGTTGTGTCAAAAATTTGCTTTATTTTGTTTTGATTATCAATGTTTCAATGATTCTTCTAACCATTTGTTTCTATTTCTAATTCAGTAAAATTACGAAGCTCACACATTGTGTTTGAAGACTGTTACTGAGTTTATGATTGACCTCTTTGTATTTTTTTCTTTAGATGTGTTGCTAAAACATAAGTTGATTTTATCTAGTCTATATTTACACTGGAAGCGTTATCTTTGCTGGAGTGGGGCGAGAAAACACTGTTCACCCCACCCAATCAAAACCTTTTCTTATTGCCCTTTTGTCGCATAAAAATTGACAACAGTCACCTCCAGCTTTGTCCTCCCATTCGGACTATTGGTCACCCAGCATCCATTTAATGCACCTTCGGTGTTCCCTTTGCACCCTTGTGAAAATGCTAGTCTTATAGTTGTTCAATAATTTGTGCAATACACTCAAGTTTCCATATCCCTTTGGAAAATGCTACTCGCTCAATTGACCTAACGGGAGCCCCAAAATTGGTTGCTACTCGCTCAATTGACCCGACGAGAGCCCGAAAACTAGTTGTAGGGGAAAAATGTAGAGCGATATTGCCATAAGCCACACATGGAGGTTTCCATAAGCCATTTTCTGGCGAAAGCCCATAATCAAAGGGGGGAACTGGAGAGAATCATGGAGATTGCCATGGTGGGAGCCCTTCACCATAATCAAAGGGGGAAACTGGAGCATTGTGGAGATCTCAATGGCAGGAGCCCATAACCAAAGGGGAAAATTGGAGAGTAGCATTGAGATTGCCATATGCCATAGTAAATATTTTCCAGAGGGAGTCCATAAGAAAAGGGGAAAAACTGGAGAGTAGGGTGGAGATTTCCATAAGCCACAATAACTTTTGTCCCGAGCAACATGGAGATTGCCAGGAGCCACAGTAACTATTGTCCCTCATCATCTTGAAATAGCTAGTGCGACTGCATGATTTTCTCTCATTTTCTCTCAGCATCCATGATGTGCAGAGTCTGGAATGAAGTGCTCACGCAAAAAAATCCAAAGCTCAGGTCTCGTGCTCTCCTCCTTTCTCTCATTTATCGCTTTTCAAACACGTCAAAAAATTAAATATTTCTAAATGTATGAATCAGTTGAAGGACTGAGATCTCCAATGCCTTTAAATCCCTTAGAAACCTAGTTAAGGAACCCTGACCAACCACAGGAATAAATTTAAAATCTAGGGTTTGTAGGGTTTGTGAATAAATGTGCTTTGTTGGAGGATGTTGCCACTTCCATACCCAATTTGCAGGATTTAGGTATTAAGGCCTTGAATAGGGTTTGCAAAAGCTTAGCCCAATTTATAGCGGGAAAATCATTAATTTTTCCTACTGGTTCTCCTTCTTAGACCTTGAATACACTCTATAGTCTTTTACGCACTCTATAGTCTTGTACACAACTCCTCAATAGTTTTCCACATGGGATATATTCAAAGTCTGCAATCCTTTGCTACTCCAGAGGCTCTCTAATTTCAGGATATTTTTTCAACTCCGTTATCTCTAGTTGGTACAGCAAGTTCCCTATCAGCTTCAGGTGTTGTGAAAACTGACGGTAGTTCTTTTTATGCATCCACGCTGTGCTGGCCACTTTGACGATCAAAGTGATCAGTTTCACGGTGTCAAGTCTCGTCAACTGTGCCACATTTGCGAGCTCCCCCACATTTTGCGATTGAAGTAACGCCCTGATGATGGAAATGAAGAAATCCTCCCAACAAGATATACACACTAAGTATATATCACTTTCATAAAAGAGATATACACAATAGAGTTACATACACTGCACTTTGAAGTTTGAGGTATGGTCCGGTTTATAGGTATAACAACTGACTTTTTATTTTTTATTTTTTATAATATTGGTATAAATACTGTGATTCCCATGAACAAAATGTACTCTCTGGCTCCATTATGCTCCACCACTTGTGGAGAAAAAGAAGGAAAGAAGAGTTTGGTAGTCCTAAAGTTACCAAAGTTGGCATAGATCGATTCTATTATAATCTTTTAGCGGTTCTATACATTAATAATGATTTTTCTGCTAAATTATACAATTTTAAATGTTTCATTATAATGACTCTGAGCAGAATCAAGATCTTTCTCATGATATGCAAAGTTTGGTTAACAGGTATTTTTTTTAATGTTTGTCTATTATTTTGAGGATTAGTAGATAATTATGTTTGAGATATCGTGTTACATATAAACATATTACAATGAAAAATGGTTTTACATACTAACAAAATCACATCGCATTACTAATCAACAATTAATGATGAGAAGTGATTTTTTTTAGTAAATATAATTATGTCATAAACATAATATTATGAGTCATATATAATATATTGATGAGATTAAAAATTACTCAACCAGAACTACCCAACAATTTTTCAGTTTCAGATTTCTGCTGTTGACATCCACTCATTATATAAGCAGGTATCTTAAAAGATAAATTTAAAATGTAACTTATTAACCCTTCATTAAACATACTGTGCTTGTAAAACATTGTGCCACTCGCATTTTCCTCTGTTATCTGCCACAGTGGTATAAAAAGATAAAAATTAACAATTTATTCTCCCAAATTGTTACATTTTTGCTGGGATGGGTTATCTTCTTGTCTTTTTGTTTAGATCATAGTAGCTTCTAGCCTTCTACTGAGTAAAAAGGGGGAACATGTTGTGTGTGTCAATATAGAAACAACACAATATTGATCCAAATACAACAACTATAATGAAGATAGTCAAGATAAAACTTCTCTCGTCAATTTTTGTTATGTCTGCAGTCAAAGCCAAGATGGCCAATCAATTGAAATGTATATGATGCATACAAGTTATGGTCATGGTAGTGTATCTGTAAGTAAAATCTACTTAATCTAGATGTGTGCCATCTATTATGGGGGCATGAAATACTGTATTTTGTAGTGCATTTGTTTTAATAAGAACTTAAAAGCACGCAGGATTGGAAAATTACAAGGGTATTAATATCTAGGAGCTAATTTCTTTGAAGACAAAGCTCATCCATATTCCTACTTTACAGCATATTCTCTATCTTTGCTCTAGGTGTTTTTAGTTATTAAAATTTAAATGTTCACTTTTTCTTTTGTTGTTAAAAAATTTCCCTAGCTGGTTTCAGTTGCTGTCTTATTTCGTTGGGTATTGCATTTTCTGTTTCAAAAGGCTATTGATTAAGGCCTCTGTTTACATTATATTTGGAAGTAATGTGGTGAGGCAAATTTAAGTACTATGTCAGAAAGGACTGCCTAACTCATGCCGTGTTTTGGATGTTATTATTTTTCTTGTAAATGGATGTAATATAATCCAACTTCCCATATTATTTTGTCTCCAAGACTGAGTATTTTGTACATATTTCAACCTGTGCTGTTGCAGATAACTTAGTGCAAGGTGCATAGTATTTAGAGTAACGACAATTTGAACTGAGGAACTTTTGTTTCTGAAAGCCATGCAGAGCCCCCCTAATCTAGGTGCTTTTCACTTATTTATTTTTGGTCCTTCAGTTCAAAAATAATTTCAATTATAACATGGTTTTAAGTAAAAAGTTTAATAAATTTATTTGCCTTGTGAAGAACACCCCACAGGGCTGTATTCTAATGAGCACGATGTTTCTTATTTTTAATAAAGGTTTTGGTTGGGCTTGGATCCTTTCTGCTATCTATCGAATTTATTTGTACAATGATACATATTTGATATTGTTGAGTTTTTGGAACGTCCTGAGTATCTTATCATCCTTTTGTCATTGCGCATATCCCTATATGGAATTCCATTCAAGATTAATACTTATTCCCCCTCCAATGCTTGTGATGAAGGAATATGGAATGCATTGATCTAATGCAATGCAACTATAGTCCGTAAAACTAAAATTACATATAATTAAATTGTATGTCAGAAATAGCACACATAATCATCCTTTCATGACTTATTGATCAGTCAATAAGTAGCACATGAAGCTAATTAAACCGTTCTTGCCTTAAAAGGATTCCTCAAATATCTTGGCTCTGCTGTTTTAGTATTGTCCCTGTATATTCATATTATTTTTCTATAGTAAATACTTATTTTTCCTTGAATGTATAAGATTCTATATTTCCTTGGTTCATCCTCCATAAATGGTAAATATTTCTAGTGAGTATGGGCTTTCTTTAAAAATCCAGGAAAACGTTAATCCTAACGGTTCTCCACATTTGTGGATGGCATTCCTGGTAACCCATCAGCGTAGACTAGTGCTTCTAACCATAGGGGATTTGAACCAGGCACCTGCTGGCTTGTAACTAGCCAAATTTCCATCAACATTCACAACAGCAGGTTCCGCCAATCCCTTGGGATTGTATGGACTAATACATATGCAAATATCAAATTGGAAGGGTCATATGTAGATGATGATTTTTTATAGTGATTTCCATTCTATTAAATGTTGTGGTGTATAAATTTAGCTTTCTAATCTTGGTACAGTTCAAATAAGGAAAAGACCAAAAAAGGAACGGGTGGTGGCTTCACCAAGTTATGTGGTCTTTCTCCAGAGCTACAATCAGTCCTTGGGGTATCTGAGTTATCCATAACCCAGGTTAGTAGTGCTTGTGCCAACTTTACTATTGCTTACTTTCCACATAAAAGTATCAGTTTTTCAAGGTATGCTTAATTGTATTAGTTGACTTCTGTTTTTTTGGTTTGGATGAATCACGTGGCTAGGTTGAAGCAAATTTGGGTTTAAATTAGGGAAAATGATTTGCAAGATCCACAAAACAAGCAAAAATCCTGTGTGATGACAAATTACGCTTGGTGTTCATAAAAGATTTAGTTGACATGTTTGAGCTGAATAAAGTACTTTCAAATCATATTTTGTGACTATATAATGGAAAGACTGAATCTAAACTGAGATAAACTACACTCTTTAATTATGGAAAAGAAAAATAATTCTTGAAGCAATTTATAATGAAAAAAAAGCTAAATCTGGTGTTCTCTAAGGCTAGAACATGCATAAGCCCTCTACCTATATATATATATATATATTTGTTGCACCTCTCCAACAAGCTCTCTCTTCTGTGCCCAGGAACGGAGGGAAGGAATAATAGGGATGCTATATGGATTTAACTTCAATGCTGCCGAGCCCTCTGCCACACTATCATAAATGTTGTATGGATCTGCTGAAGGGTGCCACACTGAAGATGTTGCAACTGAATATGCTATTAAATGAGAGTACTTTGGATTAATATATAAAGCTAAAAACTTCCTTAGGTGCACTATAATAAGTTTATATAGATAATTTATGTCAGGATTATGTAGAATTATCTAGGAGGCATCAATTTATTTGAATATTCTATATTTAGTTTTGACTATTTTTATAAGAGTTATGTTATTTATAAACTAATTCTTGTTTGCACCTAGTCATTGTAAGTCTCCATTGCATCAACCTTACTATAATGTGAATCAAAGTTTTAAGTTCTAGATGAAAACTCTCTCTCTCTCTCAATGCATTTGTATGAAGCTTTTCTAAAGTTAAAGAGTTGAGAGCTATGATTAATGAGTTTTCTTCAATTTCATTTATGTTAATCATGTTAGCATTTTCTCTAGGTTACAAAATTTCCTTCCTTAACTGTAGGAGAATAACTAATAAGTAATTCCATATTTGTAAAACTATGTCAGGCTTAAGCAGGAATTTTGGAGACATGAATTTCTTTTTTGGGATAATATATTCCTTTAATAGGCATAAAGTATAGAGCTTTAAACAAAAAAAGACATGTCGAATGTGTAGACATCTACATGTTCAAGCTGAATTAGAGAGCCTATTCTATCCGCTCCTGATAATTGATAGGTATATGGGTAGGATATGCTCCAAGAGTTACATTAATCCAAAAAGAAACCCAAAAACTTCAAATATTGAAAATCCTAACTACCATACCATGCAAGAAAACTAGGAGCAGTGTGAGAGGGAAAGCACAAGCCAAGCGATGCTATAGATCGGGCTACCATGACTATAGGATTCAACCACAAATTTAAACTCTAGAATATGTTATCATGGGCTAGTTTCATGAAGTCATACCTATCCTTGAATTATATATATATATATATCTGCTGGTGCAGTAGAAAAAGAATGTGGTAATGAAAATTCTTGACCATGCACCTTAAACTATTGAGAAAAGAAAATGACTTCTACCCTCAAGATTCTGATACTTGCCATTGGTTGAGAAAATTAAAAACTTCATGTAGCCATAGTCCAATTACATATGAATAGGAGAACCATTGCAGTATTCTCCAATTACATGGGAATAAAGACTGATAAGGCTGACGTCAAGGGTTCTTCACATGGGAATAAGTCTCACCTCAAGTTTTAACTTTGAACATCATCATAAGTTATATGGAAGCAATGGAGAATTCACAAATCCCAGACAATCTCCTGAACATGAAAAAAAAGTTCATGAAAAGCCTTTACTAGGAAGTGGCAATTTATCAAAATATCCTTTACTAAAAATAGCCTCTTACTAGGAAGTGGCAATTTATCAGAATAGTTCATGAAATGCCTTTACTAAATATAGCCTCTTAGTATTCTTGGCCAACATCTACTTTAAGCTTCCAAAACTCTGAACACCTGCCTGAACATAAGCATAAATATCCCCTCAATCTAATAGATTGTGTTGTACCAAAACTGGGTTGTAATGACAATTAGTCACCCAGTGAAGTCCCTAAGCTCCCTAAAATATTTTATTATTTCCTTCAAAAGAAAAATAAACACTTAGAACTTACGCTTATCTGCCATTAAAGTTTTTTCTTCATTAAAAACTTGAGGTCGTTCCAGAATTCACAAAAAACAGATTTCTGATCAAAAGTAGCTTGATCTTAGCATGTAAAGAGATGAATTTCAAAAAAATCAACCATCTCCATGATCACTTTCAAAATAACATTGATAAATTTAATCCTATGTACCTTTTATCAAAAATAATGATTTCTTTTGAAGTATGTGGAATTTACATGGTGCGTGATCCTAAGGGTACTCAAACCGTGGCACGTATATCATTTACTTGTAACCTAGGCAACACATAGTAAGCCTCTACTATACAACAATGTTAGTATTCGCACATTACATTCTTGATAGTTACTCACAAACCGTTGCAGTCCGCTAACAAAAAATGGTAGATGATGTAATGGTTGTATGTATCTCACACATTTATTTTCTAGGAATTTCTTTACCTGCATATTGGTAGGAAGCATACCCTGCAGCTCCAGAGCAAATAAACTTATATAGTGTTCTAAAGGTGTACCAGCGGATAATGTTATCAATGATCATCAGTTAGTATTGGACGATATGTGATGGCAGTTGTGAATCTGCACTTCGTTAAAAGGAATAATGAATTAAATTGACATATGGGGAAGTAATAGAAACTTGCATATATATGGGGCAATGCTAGAAAAGTCTGCAGTAACCCCTGTTAATAGACGTCCCTTAAATTTATAATTGTATACTATACCGTCTCTGAACAAGTTTTTAAGAAGTAACAATCAAAGACAGACTCTAAATGCTAAGAGACACAAGATGACGACACTCAGAATACCAATGGTTTTCCACACTGACACATCTACTAGAGGTCAATAATACTCCATCAAGTTTGTAGTCAAGGTTATCATGTTATTACAAGAGCTAAGATGATAGAATATTGGATGCCATATTAAGCAACATGAAATATCTAAAGACAAGCCACATTTATGAAAATCAGTGAAATTAGCTAGGCAAAATTAGACATGCAATAGAATGGAGATGCAACTAGAAATAAATTCTACTAAAAGTGACATTTAAGGCATAAGTAGCAGCCTTTGCATGTGCTCATGCCAGAAGTAGCAGCAAATATCAAGAAGTGAGAGAAACTGGTACCATTTTCCAGCCCAAAACCAAATAAAATTTCAATGCCATCAACCAAGGAAGGACCCTGGATCATTAATATCAAAAATCATATATGGGGGTACATTTCGAGCAGAAAAAAATGGATTTAGCAGTTTCTATTTCTTTCACAAGTGAATTGAGAATCCATTAAGAGCAGTATAATTCCGGTACAATTAATTACTATAAAACTATAAGAAAATTATAACAAATTTGCAGCATCAAATATGACAAAGCTGAATTTATATCCCTTAGATTTCTTCTTTCTATAGCCTCGAACAAAGGGTTAAAGAGAAATTATAGGTGCTAGATAATTCAAATCCTATCATTGATTGGGCTTCCAGAAAAATGCACAGTGAATTGTGTCCACTTGCATCCTTCACTACAGGATCGATATTCGGGAGGCAATTACTTCTTTCAAATGGATCTTTCAGTCATGTTCTTAGGGAATTTGAACAAAAGGCAAAGAGTTGTCTAAAGAAAATCTCTTGTTGCCGGTTGGTTCTTTTGGTAGTTGTGAGTTCATGGTTTTGATACCTATGAGTTCATGGTACTTATGAGCTCCTGGTACTTTTGGTACTTATGAGTTCATGGTTTGTGAGGAATTTCTGCCATAGTCATCTACTTGCTTTTTTCATTATTTTTCTTTGACTGTAAATGTTTAATTGGATTGTTTATTTTTTATGTCCCTTTTTTTTGTAGGGCAGGGGTATGTATCTATAATGTTTTGAACAACGGGGTAAGGGTGATGTAAATTCATAAGTAAAGGTGAAGAGGATTGTTGTTAGTTTTTTTGTATGCTCCTGGAAGCCAGATCAGTCACATTCAGGACCAGAATATGTATATTCACTTCTCATGAATATGATGATTTTTTCTTTTGGGATTAAATTATAATTATGTGTGTGAGAGAAATGGGGTTATAATGGGTGGTTGGGAGGAATGAATGGTAAGCTCCTCACCCAGGCTCAATTCTCACAAGTGACATGACGAACTTAGATGTAATAGATGGAATACTTTAATCATTAATGTAATAGATGAAATATGTATATTCCATATTGATGTAATAGACAAAATATGTATATTCCCGATATGATATATAAGAAAACAATAACAAAAACAGTAGAACATAAATTCGAAAATGCCTGTTTATCCATAATTTCATACCATCTACAATAATACCTTAAGAGCAGTCTGCATGCACAAGAATACCAGCAAAAAATGACAAAATGATATCAGCATATAAATCAAACAACAAAAAAGGCACACAGAGCTACGTGAATGCAAGCATGATAGAACTTATGAAACAATTACTTTTCCTTTAGGGGTAAGACATGGCCAACAATTTGACAGAAGGAAAACATAGCAAAAGACTACAGATATGACACATCAGAGAATGCAATGCCAAGCCAATGGAACATGGTTTATTGCACAGATTAAGAGGCTTATAAATTTATTGACTTGACATCCTTCTAAATTGCATATCAATTCTAACCTGTTTACCTACCTATGGACCTATCAGCATAACAGAATTCTAACATGTTTATCTGCCTAAAGGTAGCTCTGAAGCATATGGTTTGTGCACAATATAGCTACACATGGGTCAAAGCTTGAAGGCGATTAGCTGCATCTTGGAAGTTGGATGATTTCAGATTCCAAAAGAACGAAATGCCAGCTCAAACACAAGGTTTGTTGGGGTTCTGTTATTTTAAAATCAATAGCAAAATTTGACTTATTTCAGAAGCCAATGGAGAGTCAAAACAAAATTTTGATGTACGGTGTGCAAGAGAAGAGATCTTGGATATAAAGGAGGTCTAGTCATAAACAATCTTAAGATGTCCACAATTTTGTACATCTCCAGGACCGTTTCTTTCAAATATGATACTACAGGGCTTCAAGATTACTGTATAGCATTATTATCACTATGATGTGTCTGAGTGTCACTTTTGTTTCACCCTATTAATTTTTCATGGTCAATCTGCCACAAGATGGAGTTCTAAGATAGTTTTATACCATGTCTTCAATTTAATAAAAATATAACTTACTGTTTGTGAACCGACTATATATGGTGGGTTGTGGATGCATGTTTAAAAGCCTACACATCTATACTCCATTTTATGGCATCTTCATTGTTTAGATGCACTGAAATCTTAGACATAATTTAACCATTGTGATTGCGAAAACTGTTAATAAGCATTATACATGATTAATTGTGCAAGCATAAAGTCTGTTCCAAGTGCCTACTGTATTAACAATTTATATACGAAACTTTATTGTATTTGTAAGACACTGAAGTACTCGGAATCATTTATTGATATTTTCTTTGGTTGTATTGAAAATTGTTGGAATACAATTGGGTAAATGGAAGGCAGTCTCATCTCATTCTTGTTGTTTGATTGGATATGTTATGCTTTTCTTTGATTGGTTCTGATTTTGCTATATAGTTGCTGAGTTGATATTACTTTTTTAAATTTCAAATGCACAGGCTTCCTCAGATGTTAAAGTGGAAAAGGTAAGAAATAAACTTGAGAAATAAGCAGATGAATCTGAGGAATAATTTAAGAAATCCCTTGACGCTTTCAAGGAACAAGCTTCTAGAATGCAGGCAATTTCAAAAGACTGTCTATGCTAAAAAATAAAATATAGTGTTAAAGGATATGATAGAGCAGTTGAAACTACAGTCATAAAATATGAGACCATTTTTAACTTCAACTGCGAAGGAAATCCGTGTAAAGGGAAAATAAAATTTGTCAATTTGGGTTGAAAATATTCCTGAGACTATGAAGGATGTAGCTGAAACTGCTTTTGGTGTTCACCCAGATGATCTTAAAAACCAGTCTAAAGTTCATGACTTTTGCCTTGGTATTCCATATGGTAAGAGTCCTAATTTTTTCTCTATTATGGTGTTTATTTTTATGATATTCATTTTCCAGTTAGCACTACAATCTTGCCATGGTAGATATGATATTGAAATGAGAATGCAAAAAACATTACACAACAATAATACTTGGAAGTATCATTTTGAGCAAGCAAACTATGAGAGCTCTTTTTAGTTGCTATAAAATCAGTTGTTGCAATTGTTCACGTGATGCAGGTGCACTTCTTTTTGTTGGGGGTTTTATTTCATTTCTCATAACTGGAAGCATTCCTGTTGTTCGTTTTGGGGTCATCCTAGGTGGGATACACCTAGCTGTGAGCATTTCAAGCCTTAAGTCCCGGAAGAAGGGTGATTCATCCATTCCCTTTG
Organism: Pinus albicaulis; assembly: GCA_034641835.2. Classification (NCBI taxonomy): domain Eukaryota; kingdom Viridiplantae; phylum Streptophyta; class Pinopsida; order Pinales; family Pinaceae; genus Pinus; species Pinus albicaulis. The sequence goes on along the minus strand of CM076570.1, from coordinate 1,282,674,971 downwards.
TGAAAGGACAATTTCTTTAGAGACCTCTCTAATAACAACCTTATTTTTTCCATTTATTTTAAGCTTGATAGTAACAAAATTTTGATTGTTTATATCATGGCCAATAGAATGCTACATTTGAAAATGGACATATAAGCTATTTAATATGTTAGTGACATGTGACTATATTAATATTATTATATTGAGGCTAGGGGTTAGGTAGTTAAATCCATTGTTGAAATGATTTGTATTGGCAAAAAATTACCAAGGGTTTGGGTATTGGTACATAGGAGAATTGGTGAAAATATTGGCAAATTGAGAAAATGTGGCAAGCATTAAAATTAGAAGACATTTATTTTTCTCAAAACTGAAAGAGGATTAATGTCATTCTCATCTCTCTTCCATTTTATACGCTGGAGATAAGTAATTTTAATACTGATATGAAATGTTCAACCTTTATTTGCTGATGAAGAAACCTTTACTCTGACTTTCAAGCAACTGCTAATTATGAAGCCTTACTGTAGGATGAAGAGAAACTCTTCCTAAGACTACTCCTACTGTAAGAGGTTCATACTTGATGAAGTAAGAATTTTGATAACAAATGATGACTTTCTTTACTGTTGGACTGCTCTTATATCACAAGAATTCAACGAATATTTTGAAGAGAATTCCACTGAGTATAGATTTAAATTCTACTTCTCATAGTTGATAAAACATCTTTAGGAGACATAGCAACTTCATCAATCTAGAGGTAGGCTTGGTTGGGACTTCAAGTAAGCGAAATAAGCGACCAACAGTTGGTCCAATTCTAGGCATTGAAATTTACTCAAGATCTGTTCATAATAATTAAGAAAACATACCTCTAAAATTTGCAATGTCAATTTCTGGAGAACAACGATTTTGATATTATTGACTCATTACTATATGAAAACTAGCATCTACAAAGTTGGTTCAAAATGCAAGTTCCACCATCCAAAAAATAGGTTGGAAACCTTAAAATAAGAGGATAATGTTGATGGAAGTGAGGTACTCAAGTTAGTCTGTGTTTTCATCCATTATTTTTTGTCTTCCATTTAATACGATATGTAATCAGTCCTTAAATTTATATGCTCTTGCCTTTGCAGGTAAAACCTGTTGTTGTTTCACTACCAGAGAGGCCTGGGAACCTAAGTGCACTGTAAGATACTCAATGATGAGTTTTTTGTTTTCATGTTCTACAGTTGTTTCTAATCAGATTATATTATTGCTTTTGGAACTATTGTTTTACTGAATTTCTTGTTGTAGATCTCAGTTTTTTATCAAGAGAGGTATTTGCAAGTATATGGTGCAAAGTGTAAGTTTGATCTTCCAAAGCACAAAGGGGAATCTTTAAAAATATTATAGCACAAAGGGGATAGGGTTGCTGCTGTAACTGTAGGAACATAGGAACAAGGAGTTTCTGGAGTGGTAAATGGAAAAAAATGGTCACACCTATAAAGCTTGCTATCATGCACAATTCCAAGGGCTTACCAATTAGACCTATGAGTATTTGTTTGGATTTATCTATTGCTTAATGTATGGATAAAGGAGCCTATCATCAGTAATTGCAAATTAAATTTTTGTCATTTCAAAGTCACTTTGAGTTCTTCTGTTATATGGTTATTAGTGTTGTCTAGATCTCTCCAATGATGAAAACCTAGGTTGGACTTCCCTTATGTGTTCTGCTTGACGTAATTCATTGGAATCTGGTTGGCTTCATTACCTTCTGTGTCTATACTTGTGGTTTTGTATTGAGATTGTTTGGGCTTACTATCAGTGTTTTTCACTTCTAAGAATGCTTTGGTTTTTCTTTGCTCTAATTATGTGTTGAACATTTTTAAAAAATCAATGCCTATTGTACAATTTCAAGGACTACCATAACTTCTCACATAATTCTTTAAAGGGTGCTAGCTCATTGGAAGAGCACCTGCCATGCAACAGGTTGGTGGTTTGATTCCACTGTACCCTAACATGAATTATTCAATGATATTGTAGATTTTTTTAATTAAATATTTTTATATTCATTTATTTTAATGGTGAGATATTTTTCTAGATTCATTGTTTTATATTGTCTCTACAGAGACAGTAGATAAGATTAAAGACATTGTCTCCATAAAGACAGTATGTCTTTAATTCCAACTATTGTCTTTGGAGAGACAAAAATGAAATTGTCTCAACTTAGGACAATTTACCCAAAAATTGTCTTAAAAACCCCCTTTGTGTTGTAGTGCAACGATTGTCTCTGGAGAGACAAAAATGCTTGTGTTATATATTGTCTATATAGAGACAATATTTTAAGACAATACACAAGTTTTGTTTTGTCTCAAATTAAGACAATTTACCCAAAAATTGTCTTAAATATTTTCTTAAAACCCCCCTTTATGTAGTAGTAATATATAAGTAACACAACCACTATGGAAAAGAGTAGGACACTCACTGCTACACAGATACTTGTACTACATAACAAAACCAATTAATCCTTAAGCTCCTTTACATGCTTATATACGGAATTAAACTTACTTACATATTCTAATTCAATGGCTCATCAACCTACTCACCTAGTTGGTATAGGTATAATCCTCATCACTTCTCTCGCTACCTCGTGTCATATGCCCTATCCTGACTGATGCAAATTGATCGAATGTAAAATCTCGCAGACCTAAGAAGTTATCTTTTCTCTTTATGAAATAGTTGGTTTATAATGAATAAGTATTCTTTCCTTCTCATTTGAGAGGGATTTCAATTGAGGGAACCATAATGGGATTTCTTCTGCAATGAAGCGAGCCTTTTCTTCTCCATTAATTATTTTGGCACAATTTGCAAAGACTTGTTTATTCCCTATTGAAACCTAACATAATGTTTAATTATAAATCTTGTATATTCCATTCTAAAAACTAAAATAATGTTTAATTATAAATAATGTGAGATTGTAACTTCCAATATCTAAATTTATCTACTATGTGCACTTCACTATCACAAGATTCCCATATATATTTTTGAGATAAAAAAATATCATCTCCATTGAAAAAATTGGTTGCCTCTTGAAGCTCTACACAACATAAAAATGATAGATGGACAAGAGACTTTCGAATTTTATGGTAAAAAAATGGACTCCACATACTAGGGGGAGATGGATTTCATTCAAGCTTGCATGCTCACCCAATAGTTCATTTTTTAATTTTTAATTTCAATCATTTTTAATTTTTTTTATTTGCCAGAAAATTATTTGGAAAAAAACATAATAGCATGCATTGCATGTGGGGAACATGTCTAGTTAATATTGAAGTCTGTTCATGGCCATTTAGGACATTTCTTAGCATCACCGAGTGTGAAAATTGTTGATGGGGAACCTACTTCATTAAACAACTTATAAAAAATTATAAATACCATCACCTTATCAATAATTATTAAGATATGAAGCTTGCATTTTGTTTCAACAGAATAATTGTATGAGTGCATACTTTAATCCATTAGAACTATATTATCTCCTAGAAAAGCCCAGGAGATGAATAACTAATACTCTTGGCAAATAGAGTCACTTTAATCGTGTCCCTTATTCTGTTAATTTGTCTTGAAAGAAAGATCCATTTTCAAATTCTAATGGTTTCAAAATTTTCTTGTATATCTGTAATATTTTTGAAAGGAGGGTGACTTTGTTCAATTTAAGTATCATGATTCCATCTTCCAACCGATCTTTAATAACCCAATAGGCTTTGTATATTTGAAAAAATCCATGTATTTTTTATAAGACCCTCTTCCAAATTACAATACAGTTTCATTTTTTTAATAATGAAATAAAATGTCTTGATTTTGTAGTGTGGAATATATTCTTGATAGAATTCCTTATGAGATTGGATGTAAGGAAGGGCAAACCGGGCCCAAAGAAAGGAACAAATGGGAGGTTGATGAAATATTCTAAGCAAGTAATTTGTAGAAACAAATATAGGTTGTGCTTTACTATTTCATAGACTTTCCTACAATTTTCCCATAAGTATTGATTTGCAATCTGAATGGCATAGGAATGACAGTAATGGATAAGGTAATATTTCATGGTTTGAATTTTAAATTTTTTTAACTATTTAAACATATCACGTCAATTTAAATATTAGTTAGAGGGATTGTATTTGATTTGTAAACAATTCATTGCTTCATTTAGAGATTTTGATTTTTTAACTTTTCATTTTTTTCTCAAATTTGGTATGAGATTGCTTTCAATATTTGGTTTTCCTTGTTGCCCCAATGTACGAGGTTCAGATGTTGTCAGTAAATAATCTTATAATGGTACGAATTTTCCTATAAGCGTGATTTGAAACATTGGTGACCAGTTTCTTAGTATTTTAATTAAGTAATTTCGTGATATATTTATTCTTATGTATTCTATATATATATGTCATGTTCCAATGATTAGTTTTCTAAAAAAAATCGTATTCAACGTCCTTAGTCTAGATATGATAAATATTAGTAACAATAAAGGAGTTTTATCTCGTTGGTCTTAATTTTTTTTATATAATTTCACTTTTCTCAAGAAACGATGTGGTTACACCTCTCCACCCTAGGTGTTATTAGATATCCTCAAAGGACAACTTTTCATGCTTAAAACAACTTCAAGTTCTATAAAGGGAGCATATTTATAATGTTAATGTGGTTTCTAAGTTGTTTCACATAGGATTTTGGTTGTTTTATCTTGTAAAATGTCGTTGGAAAAATGAGCTAGTAGAATGAAGCATTGATAGGATTAGTCATGTTTCCTCTATGTTATTGATTTTTCTAGAATTATATTAACTACCTATGGAGTATTGGAATGTTAATAATTCCATTACATTTTTTGATCAATGATCTATTGTCTCTAACTTATGTTAGTGATGTAGGACACAAAAACTGGAAACAAACTTAACAATATATTAATGAATGTCTCAAATAATGATGTACAATAATGTACATATAAATACATACAGAAACTGTTGAATCAATTCTCGGAGTTTCTTGGAATCTAATAAATAATAACCCTAACACAAACTAACCTGAATATTAGTTTTCTAACATTACCCCCTTAATCCAAAGGGATATACCGAATTCTAAGAATGAGAGCTCAAAATGAAAAACTTTATCTCAGCCAAGAGTTGAATGTCTCTCAGAAATGGTTTTTAAGGATGACCAAAAACCAAAAATGGGAGAACTCAAGGTCTCAACCAACACTAACTCTAGAACGTATATAAAAGTTCTTAGAACAAAAAATATTTTTTTTTTAAGATGACCAAAAACTCAGGAACTGTTAGAACAATTCCTTGAACAATTCCGAATATGGAATTAATTGTTAACAAACAACTCAATCAACCAAAGTCTCACAAATCTAGCTCTAACTGGTATAGGTTGTGGCTCAGGATGTGGATCTATGACTCAAGCTATCTTGAAATAATAAACTTGAACTTGTAGCAGACCACCAAAAAATACCCCCTTGTTGGATACATGGTGAGAAATATTCTTCTTCACTGTAAGACCTGTCAACACTCTCAAACAAATCCTACTGTATAATATGAAAATATTCTTAGCTTCTTTCGACCATACCCAAGAAGAAATCCATATGAAGTTTACATTTTCTCTTGCAGTTCTATTTTTCCTCAAACATCTCTTTGACTGGTGATTTCTCTTTCCAAAATGCTGACAAAAGTGAAGATTAAAAAACCGATCTTTCACATGTCCAAATTTTTCAAACTATTGGCATCTATCAACCTTTTTTGGAAAAACGCAATCCAAAAACCTTGGAATTTGAAATTTTATGGGTTTAGAGAAATCTGGAATGTGGAAATATATATCCAAAATATCCTTGTTATAACCCAAACTGGTTCTGTTTTTATTATGTGTTATCTCTTCCCATGGTCTTATAACACATTGCACATTAGAACTTCTAACTGCATCCAGATTTTCACTTGAAAACACTTGACTTCTTTGATAATTCTCTCACTGATGCTCAAGCTCAAGAAAACATTGTTTTGAACAAGAACAAGTCCATAATTATTTTTTTGTAATTCATGTAATTCATCTCGCTAAAACTGGGACTCAAGCTCCAAGAATTCAATTTTTTGTTTAGCATTTTGAAAACATGATTGCATGTCAAATAGCATGACCTTACTCACTTAGAAACTGTTATGAATAATATATGATATTAAACTACTTAATAATTGTAACAAACCATCACGTTTGGTCATATTCTCCAAAAATCAACTTTGAAAAAGCATTGTCGGCTACCTCCAAGAATGCACCTGTTTACAATGAAAATTCAAGAATAAAAAGATGAATAATGCTATATAGATGCAACTACACAATTAGGGATTTCTATCTTTGATCCATATAATGAATTCCAAAGGAATATGAAAGCTAAAATATTTGGAAAAGTTCATCAAATAGTGACATGCTTAGGGTCGCCAACCCATGGAAACCAAAATTATATTGTCTTCTTCTTGTCCAAAAAAAATGTCACAACCTCCAACAAAATTGTCACAACCTCCAAAATTTATCTTCTTTTGTAAAAAGGAAATTACCAAACATATAGATTTGAACTTGTCACCTCGCATATGTCAAATAGCTATATGAATTTTTCTAGCCAGAATGTTTTTTTCCCCTTCATGATTTAATACTTAGATATTCTATGATTTATCCAAATAAAAATAAATGCTCAAAAAATCAAAACCTACTGCGTGAAACGCCACATAATCTTCAAGAAGAAACTAATAATTTTGAAATTCCAATTCGTCTATGTCTATTCAACTTCAAGTGGGACTGTAACTTCACGTTGATCTTACCAAATTCATCTTCTTCAACAAATAATTTACATATTTTGTCACATATACACACAAATGTGTATCTATCAACTCGTAACCAGTAGTATCTAATATCTTTAATCAGAAATTTTTAGTGGCCAATAATTGAAACTTCATGCAAGAATATGTGAATTCTTCTGCATAAAATATGACTCCGGAAATTGACTTTTACCACATTTTCACCAACGATGTGTTACATAGTATTTTGTCGCATTCCACAGTTGTTATCGCAAGTGTCATATTTTGTGCCATCCATGTCACAAACATTTCAAAGTGACAAAATTTGTATAAACTTGTTCATCCTAAACAATATGCTGAAGATATCCCTGAAGACCTAAAAGAGAAGTGTCTTGAAGTTTTTCTGCAAGCTTTGTAAAACACTCTATTTTACAAGCCCAACGTGGTTCTCCGCTTTAAGAGCTTGTGCTTTTCACCCTATCCCTATCCTGTGAAAAGCATTGCCATCGCAGGAATTCATCAGTAAAATAAAGTTGGTCCTCTTCAGGTAGGTTCTCCAAAAATGTAGTAGAAGCTTCAACCTCTAGTATTCTCGAAAACAGAGTTCTGATACTTGATGGTTGGGGATATGGTCGAATAATCCCATGGTTTTCCCTTGATCTTATCTCCAAATATTTTCCCCTTAGAGATAAGACCTTTCCCCTCATTAATGGATCCTTAACCTCCTCAACTTTACTATAAGAGAGTGCCACGCTAGAGAGTCTTGTTTGGTCTTTGTGGGTTTCCTTACTTCTGCCTGAATTGTACCTATATGTTGCCGATTCGATGGAGAAGGAGAGGAGATTGAAGAATGCGGCTTGGAATTGGATTACCACTCCGAATGAGGCCTTCAAAATCAAGGAACTAGTTTTAAATATTCCCTTTGTGAATTTTATAATACAAAGTATACTTTTCTTCCCATAAATATGTTAATGTTAATTGATTTAGCATGATACTACTTGATATATCATGTAGTTTGCATTGAAACATATATACTTTCATATTGCATATTTTATATTGTGATCTCCTTTACAGGTATTTGGACATAGAAAGCGCAATGAAGAATAAGCCTGAAAGCAAAAGGATCGACATCGACATTGAGGAAGAAACTGCATAAGGAGCGAGGTAGGCCAATAACATTCCCTCGGTTTACTTTTCAATGTTAAACTAGGGATGCTTATATCCTTTGTCATGGTTATTACTAGACCAACTCATTGGGCTAGAGGGATCGCTTCTTTCTAAAGAAGGTATTTTCCTGCATAAAAAATTGGTGACTCCACTAGGGATCTTACACCTTGTTTACCCTTTTCTTATTTTTGTCTTCATGCTGAGTTTGGCCAACCACTGGAAAACCACTTGCTTGGATTTTTTTTTTAGAATGCAGTCTAGCTTGTTATTTTTTTTAAAGTATTAGGTCTGGGGTTTTACTTCAGATATTGATTGTTGGATCCATCTTATCCTAGCCTAGCACGTCTTTTTACAAACATAGGCACTGCAAATGCTGATTTTTGCAGGAACAATTGTGTTGTAGACCATTGGTGTGAACTAGTGGGCCATGTTGGTCTTAGAAAATAAAGATTTGTCACCCTCTTTTTGAAAACATTTTGTGTTTCTTTATCTTTATAATATTTTCTTTTCTTTGATTTGCTTAATTCTTGCTTTAAGTGTCTACAATATCTTTGAGACGCGCAAATTGTTTTGTAAGTTAAGTGGTAAATTTTTTTCTTTGATTGAGTCTTGTTGTCCTAAGTCAATTAAAATATTTGTTTACTACTTGTGTTGATAAAAAATATTGATTCTCTATCATAGGGAAGTATTGAATTTTGTGCTTGTTCAAAGAAATTGGTCGCCGCATCTGATTAGTGCTAATTCAAGAGTGACTTTTAGTTGAATGCATAAGATCACTTGCATTAAAAGGACAATTTTTGAAAATTATTATTGAATATAGATTACAATTTTCCAATGAGTAAATATTTTTAAGTACATTAATTGCATCAATTTCGTTTATGTCATTCAAAGCGAAAAAGATAAAATGTATATTTTTTGTTTTGGTGCATCTTAGTGAAAGTAGAAGTTATTTTACTTTTGAACAAGTTTCATTTGGGATAGTGAAAGTGAAATCATTTTAATTTTAATAATTTTCATCCTTGGAAAGTGACAATCTAGTTTGGGGTGGCGGGGGGGGGGAATTTTGTTTTTTACATTGTGTTTGATGCATTACTCTTTGCGATATCTTCCCTTGTTAGTTTATCTTTCATCGAAATCAAAAGGATTCTTTTCCTTCATTTAGCTGCATCTTATGAATTTAGGTGAAATTGTTTTGAGCCCAAAATTGAAAACTCATTTTAGATCAACATTAAAATAAATCTCAATTAACCTAAGCAGCATTTGTAATTAATGAAAATATCTAGAGGTCTAGGCTAGATACACGTTCTTACGTCGTTAAGCATGGAAGTTGTCGCTAACAACCTGTGTTGCATTCCAGGGGTGATATCTCATCCCACATATGGAAGTTTATAGGACTATGCTCTAGATATGATAAGTATAAGGGGACGCTCTAATAAAACAGTTACACATTAGAGAGTGGTACTACGAACCGAGCTCACACATACATCGAGTATATTTTGGGAGACCCCACTAGGTTGCAAACTTTCCATAGGTAACTGAGTTGACCACCTTGTAGACACGATATTGTTTTCAAGAAAATTCCCCTCTGCAGACAAAGGAAATCTCTCTAGCCCTAGAATGGATCTAGAAACTTGAGATGCTTTCTAATGCAAAGCCTTCTTAGCTAATATTCAAAATGCGACAAGAAAAGGGATAGAGGTACCTTTCTCTTGATTCTATGTTCAAACCCGTTGATGTTGAATTTGATCCACAATCCTTTTAGGCATGCTCCTTGCTACTGGTGGCACACGAATGTGGATGATTTAGAGGCAACAAAAAATGTAATCCAATACATAATCATCATTAAAATTAGCTATATAACAGATCAAGGAGTACCATAATATTTACATAAACAATTAGAAAAATATATAAAGAAAACATTATATATTTTATTGATAAATATAGAAAGGAAGAGATTACAACCCAGGACTTGATGTTGGAGGCCCCACTTTAGTGAAAATATGAGTCCTTCATAGAAGCTCTAAAGCATTACTTCTCCCGAAAAACTTAGGCATTATCACAATGCAAGAATGTAAAGGGAACGAGAGTTTGGACAAGCCCCACAATGAACATCCCATAGTGGAAGGATGGGGACCAATTTATATGAAGGGAGAAGAGGTTGGGAGCCCATGAAAGGGAGAGGAAGGTCCAGTTTCTAAAGAATAAACCCCCGTGGATTAGATCAAAGATATAAAATCAGAGAGCTTGTCTCTATCACCACCGTTTAAAAACCAACTCACCACCCTAGAAATTCTAGAGGTCAAAGCTTCTCCTTCATTTGAGGAAACACTGCCAGAAAGGGAGCAAAATAATTCTCCAAGAAATAAGGGTGTTGGCAGCCCTAAGCCAGAACTGTCAGTCTGACATCAACACGAGCATGAATCTAGGAAACACGTTGACCCAAGACACTATGGTTTTGACCAAGTTCCTTCACTAATCTTACAAGGAAGTTTTCTTTTAGTCTTCAGGGGATGTCTTTGCATTTTTCTTCATGGTGGAAACATTGCATAGGGTCTGTCACAAGGCACTTCGGGATCAGGGACGGGAAGTGAGCATGGTGAAAAATTATTATGTAACAGATGCCCACTAAAGCATGAATTCATAATGGGAAGTGATGACTGAAATTATTTATGAACCAAGGCAAAGAACCCAAATCACCACTAGGAAACTGTCCAAGTAAAAATATTATAATATATGACATCTCTGGTATGAATATTCCTAACCACATAATGTTTCAATAGGCATAAAATAACACATAAACCCATGGCATGGTCATAGCCATCCATCTAAAGAGATCATAGAAATGGATCCGTGGTATGGATGCAACCATCAGTATAGATAGGATCATGTATGAAATCCTGAATACTAAATAAAACCCTGCATGCAGGATGTTATCAGATGTGATCCAAGGTCTTCTGTGATCTCAATCAACCCAATGTATGAATTTAGCCATGCGAATAGATGTACTAGTGTCGAACATGGTAGAAACCACCTGACTACTGGCCAATGATGAAAACCGTTAACATGCACAAGAGAAACCACCAATAATGATGGACCTCAAGGTACAACAACATAATCTACAAGTGTGAATGAATGTGTTGAAGCTAAACGCTTGGAGAATCATCCGATTAAAGGCTAATGGTGTGAACCTGTCGTCAAACATGAAGAACTTTCCATTGAGTCATGAAAGCTCTAAGGTACTGAAAAGAAGTTTCTAAACCACCTATTGAGATAATGAGCTAAAGTCGACCTGAAGTGATTTATCGAAGGAGGGCCATAATGATTCCCACATCATCGACTTGAAACAACAAATATCTTAAGATGATAAGAGAGATTTTGGATTTTAACAGAGGAGGTAGGATAAGCAAAGGGTGTTTGAAAAAAATTACTTCTCTTGAACATATTGGTGACACGACTCTGAAGTGTGGCAGAATTTGACTCAAATGGGATCAGAGGTCATGATGAAAAAAAATGGTGATCGAATAGAAGGAAAATGGATTTCCCAAACCTGTGGAGGAAAAATGAAAAATGAAGGATATACCCAACCCGACACAAACTGTAGATGAGTGTCATGTTAAAGAGGGAGAAGCTTCCCTAAACACACATAGGATTTTCACCTTAAATTTTCCCCCATTATTGCTAACGAATACCTCTAGTTTTGATAGCCAGCATGAAGAGGATAACCCATGCTAAGTGTGTAAGTCCATTCTTTGAATGAATCCATCCTAGTAATTTTAGCGAGCCCTAGGAAGGAGAAACTTGGTCTTGTCATAGTGACAAGTCTGTCACTGTTTAATATTTAACGAGTCCAATGAAAAGGTAACTCGGTAACCTTTCATGTTTAAGGAGTTTGAAAAGCAACAAAAAGAAAACTCCATCATGTCCCTTTTTCGTAAATAGTCTCTCAAATCCGAAAAGGTAGAAAATAATATCCTAGACAATGTCTTGACCATGTTTGATCAAGGTATTCAATTTTCATAGATAGTGAATATCGACCTAAAAAGGGGTAAACATATACTGAGATTACGTCAATTCATTTAATTTAACGAGTTCAAAATGAAAAGTACTGACAATATTTCCATTTTTCGAGAGTCAAAAAATATTTGAAAGTTGACTCCAGGGAGGTTCCTTTTTCATTTATGTTTACCGAGTCTGAAAAAGAGATAAAATAAAACTTGTTTGCATAAGAAATAATCAACAATAATGTAAAATTCATGTTGTTGTAGAAAAAACGGCAACATCATCGATATCGAGGAAAAATAATAAAATAATGGCAAAATATTTCAAAAATATATAAATAGACAAAAATTAAATTCATTTTCACCTTTCCATTTTGATTAAATTGGAGAATTGCATTTTACCCATTTTCCCTCCGAACTTCAAATCATTGGTGTGGCCGATCCAGGACACCATTCACCGATCTGTCAGTGCCAGGTAAGAGATCAAATCCTACTATTCATTTTTATTCTATTATTTTAGTGTTTATATTTATAAATACATAGATGGAGGGAGTATTTCAAACCTAAAAATCGCCTGTGGCCTGCACGTGTTTGAGCTATCAGACCCACGTTGGTCACATTTAGCCCATTAGGGCAGCACACCGCCAGTACCAAATTAATTCAGAAGGTCACATTAGCTACGAGGAAGATTTTGAAATGATAAATCTACCCATTTCAAATGGATGATTTCAAAACTACTCCGATGAAATCTCCTAAAATGTCTTTTAAACATGTTTTGTAGGTGATTTCAGCAGAGATGGTCATTGAATGGAAATAATGAGGCCACGAGGTGGAAGACCACCAAGCACTTCAAGACCATAATTGTGTAAATGCATTGTGAAATTATGGATTACTGAAACTCTTTCAGACATCAGGGCCGAGGGCTCAGCTGGAGTTGCTCTAGTATCTAATAGGACTATGGGATGTAGGTCATGAGATATTCATCATCAGGACTAGGATCTAGAATTAGATGTCATAGATATATATTTCATCATAGGATTATCTAGGAGAGGGGAGAGAATCAAAATATTTAGAGTTTGCGTAGGCGGTGATAATACCACTATTCTCATACAGAGACATTGTCCTGGGGCTCGAAAGACTAAGAGTGGGAAGATATAGATATCCTCTATCAAAGTCCTTCCCTTGTGTACAATCCTTCATTGCATGACTCGAGTGGCTGGAGTCCAGGCGTTTCATGAGGCAACGAAATCCCAATTCCAGTATGCGATGGACTGTATGGCCCCTACTATGTACAACTGGTGCAATATGTTATTGGCTAACATGAAGAGCCAATTGACCAAGTGCAAAATAAGTCGACTGAAACAATTTGGGTATGGGTCCATTTTGGTGACCTTTTTCTTGGAGAGAGTCCCTTTGTTCCAATATCAGCAGTTGGAGATCCATGATCTAGCCCTAAGAGACCCGAGACTACTGAGGTGGTGTGAGATAATTCCTTGTCACGGTGGGGGCCAATAGATGCATTGACCTATAGGGTTTTTCAACTAGCTATGTCATCAAGTCATCGTGGTTGAGGACTATGCATACACAGGCATCAATTTCAAGGGATATCCAGATCTACCCATTCCGCCAGGCACACAGTGGATTGATGGAGGTAAAAGTTGTTATTTTAACATTTCTTACTTTTTGAATATTTTTTTTCCATGTATTATGAGACTTAAAATTATGATGTTTTTTCTTTTATGGGTTTGTGAGACCGCCAGGCATGTCATCGATTACAAGGAGGGTAGCCCGCCTGGTGGAGGATTCCCCTTACAAGGAGGAAGAAGATACATTAGTCGAGTTAGAACATAACTTGGTAGGCCTTACGAGAGGCATCCTAGAGCATCCTACCTTCGATGATATTCCTCTTCAATTTCAGAGGCATACGGTCGAGGTTCCAAGAAGACTGCGTCATTTACTCTAGCTAGTGATCCGAGTGGTTAATTTCTATCAGAAGCACCACATGGGTGTATAGGAGACCTTTTTTTCGATTTTTGTACTCATGTAGGCTCAGAGAGCCATTTTTTCACATAGCACATATTTTTTGAGATTTTTATGTAACACACTTGACAGACCCGATATATATATATATATATATATATATATATATATATATATATATATATACATATACATGTTTCTACGACTACTTGTGTATCATAATGATGTGTTGGTTTTTTTTACATCTTGCGCAGATGTCTATGTAATACATGATTTGATAATGTATATGTAGTAAAATCAAAATTCCTTTCAAATAATTGAACATGCAAATACATACGCAAAATTTGAGGATTTCTTTGAGAATAATGGCCATTTAACTGTAACACAACGAATTGTGAGTATAATTTAACAACCAAATCTCTAATTCTAATATTAATATCATCCAATAATAGCTCAATAACAACACTATATTTGGAAATATTGTTAGTTGTTCGACCCAAACAAATCCCTTTTAAATTAGTGAACTCACCATTAGTGGAAAAGAGTGCCCATGTTGTAGAAGAAGGGTTCTGTGTGCTACGAAAAACACCATCAGAAAAAATAACGTAATGATTCTATTAAATATGCAAGTAAAGTGGAGCACGAGGTGAGCAGAGGAAACATGTCTGCAAAGAAAACAATCACACCAAAAATCAAATCAAAGAAAATAATGAATAAAACACTAATGTACAAAGCATCACACTCATGATCAATCGTAATAATTCTTTATATAGAGCCCATTCTGGGGCTCAACCAATTGGTTTCCTTCGTATTCTTCTACCTCATAGGCTCATCTTTCCAATACTCGTTGAATGATATAGGCCCGTGCCACATTGGCTCGATTTTTCCGACTCCAAATTTATCGTGGGCTTGGTCGTAAAGCAGGACCAAGTCAACTTTGGAGAAAATAGAAGGGTTGACGGATTTTTCATATTGAGATTTAAATTTTATTTTTTGTGCTTCAATGACTAAAGAAACAAGTCTTTGGGCCTCATTGAGACGCTTGAGGTATAGAATACGTTCCTCTTCTGGTGAAGTACCAAGTTGTAGTTTGATGACTAGCTTAAGAGAAGGAATTTCACACTCGATCAGGAGTGTGGCCTTTAGACCATACACCAATTGGAAGGGTGTGAATCTAGAGGAAGTCTTAGTGGAACTTTGGTAAGCCCATAAAGATGAGAGGAGAATGAGATACCAATCTAATTTGTGTTTCCCAATAGTTCGTTGAAGCATGGTCACCAAATTTTTGTTGACAACTTCAACTTGGCCATTAGCCTATGGGTAATAAGGAGTGGAGCTATCATGATGTAAACCCATCTGAGTTGTAAGCTCTGTCATCATTTTATTTCGAAAATGAGAGCCATAATAAGTGACAATCGCTTTCGGGACACCGAACTGAGCTATGACATGATTAAACAGGAATTGCACTGCAGTTAGACCTTCATTATCATATGTAGGCATTGATTTGGCCCATTTAGTGAAATAATTGATGGAAACGATAATATAACCATGTCGCCTCAACCGAGAAAGAGTTATAGGTCATGAAATCTATGCCCCATTTTTCAATGGGTCCGACAATCACAATTGGGTGCAAGAGTGAGGGTGGGCCCACTCTTTTCGAGAGTAGATTTGGCAGTAATGGAATTTTATTACCGCAACAATGCAGTTTTTAAATATAGATGACCAAAAATACCTTGCGTGAATGATTTTTTGGGTGGTAGCATAGCCAGAAATGTGGCCACCATAGGACCTCGAGTGGCAGTCATTGAGAACTTTCTTAAATCCATCGAGGTTCAAACATGGATAGAGGAAGGAGTCAACACCAGTGCGATATAGAGTGTCTCCAAATGATACGGTAAGGTTGGGACTGGTAACAAAACCGTCATTGCTCAAAGTGCGATAGCTTTAGCCGAAAAGTTTAGGTCTGGAGATAAACAATGATTTCTCTATACCATGGATCAAGAGTACTGATGAGAAAGAGTGATTCATCTGTAATCGACTCATTAAAAGGAGTGGGATCAACTGGGGCAGGAAGATTACAAATCAATTCAACAAAGACTAGGGATTTCTTAGAATTAGCAACAATGAATTCTAAGTCAAACTCTTGAAGGATGACAATCCATTTTGAGTAATTTCCCCCAAGAAACTGACGTGTGAGGATATAAGTCCTGGGGTTGCAATAAAAAATAACCAAAGTTTTTGCACAGGATAATGTAATGACGAAAACACTAAACAACATGGAAATCATATAGCATGAGCTTCTCTACATGAGCATATCAAGTCTGAGTATCAAAGTAATTGCAGCTCAAGTAGTACACTACATGCTCTTTACCATAGTAATTGTCCTCAACTAACACCATACTGATAGTGTTGTCTGTGGAAGCCAAATAGAGGCAATAATCTTGATGATAATTGGGAGGATGTAGTAGAGTAGCACTGATGAGGGCTCATTTCAAAGCATCGAAAAAGATTTGAGAAATTTCATCCTATATGAACGGGATTCTATTTTTCAACAACTGAGTAAAGCCTTTGGTAACCTCAAATAATTCAGTACGAAGCGACAAAGGAAATTGGCTTTCCCCTATAATATTTGTAGTTGATAAACAGAAGAGGGTGGAGTAAAATTGATGATATATAGAATTTAAGAGGATCAATGCAGATTCCTTCTTCGGACACCACAAAACCCAAGAGTCGACCAGATTCGATGCAGAAGACACACATACGAGGGTAGTGTCGACAATGAAGAAACATAACTCTGAGGTGTTCTGGGCGATCCCAACATTTTGTGGAATGAGGAGGAAGGTCATCTAGATATGGCTGAACTATGTGCTTGATGTCACGAAAATCATACAACATAGCTTGTTAGAAGGTGGCCCTAGAATTCTTCAAGCCAAAAGGGATCTTATTGTAGGAAAATTTCCCCCATAGAAATATAAATGTGGTTTTGTGTTCATCAGCTGGAGCAATGTTAATCTCATTATAGCTAGAAAACCGTCCATAAAGGAAAACATTTCACTCCTAGAACACTCACCGATGATTTTGTCAATAAAAGGAGTGGGGTAATTATACCTAGGACACACTCTATTAATATCATGACAATCAATGCAAACCCAGATGGTCCTTTGTTCCTTAGTAATAAGAATTATATTTGAGACCCAATCTGTTAATGGTATGGGATAAATAAAACTAGCTTTGAGAAGTTTTTCAACTTCACCCTTTATGGCAGTAGCCTTTCTTCGGTGCACATGATGAAGTCATTGTGAGTAGGATTCGATTACGGATAGGTAGGAATTTCATGCACCACAATAATTGGATTAATGCCACGAATCTCTTCGTATGACCATGCAAAGATATAGTGGAATTCCTGGAAAATATCGGTGTAGATATTGATCTCTTCTAGAGAACAAGATACACGAATGTGGACATTCTTGACAATCCTTGGTTATTCTAATTGATATCGATCAGAATGGTTGGAGTAATATTTCTGATGTTCACTTTAGACAACACTTTAGGAATCAAGATAGGATGCTGAAGTGGGCAAGTTAGCAAAGACGAAGCATGGGATTCCAATCAGGTGGAGATGTCACTTAGGGTTGGGAGAAACGAGCAACAACAATTTCCATTATTTGAGGGGGTTTCTTCGAGAGACATTACCTCCACGACACTTTTGTCGGTGGGAAAGTCTCATTCAAGGGATCATCAGATTCCAACGAACCAAACCAAGGAGACTGCGCATAAGTGTCCAGAGAAGAAACCAATTGGTCATTGGTTTCGAATGAAGCCTTAGAAGCCATGAGAATGATCTGATACATTTTTTTAGTAGGGCTAAAAGGCATAATTTCACCAAAATTTAAAGTTGGTATGGATTGGGGACAATCCAATGATTGTGACGAGACGATATCATATTGATAGTGGTGATATTCAGAGGTGCGAGTGGAAAAATTCCCATAAGGGGTGAGTCTTTGAATAGACCTGACCTGATGTTCTCATATGGGTTAGTGGTATTCCCAATATACAAAATGTTTCCTATTGAGGAATCAGAGGAAAAGAAATGTAACTGATCGAGAGTCACGATTTTTCCTTGGTGAGGAAGCAGAGGAAATGAAAAAGGTGGATACTTGGAAAACCATATCATGAGTCCAACTGTGTCAAAGAAGGGGATTATAATTCAAGTTGGTGTCTACCACCTAAGATTTTAAATTTACCATTTTCCCTCGAACAGGATGGGAAAATATTTGAGAATACCATACAGTCGATAACCTCTACCGTCGAAAGCTTCCAAGGTATTTGGGGATTGGCTAAAGAGAGGAGAGTTGATGGCTTTCCAACAAGTGATAGACATGATGCAAGTCGAAGCTTCTTCATCAACAATAGTCCAATGAATAGTTTTATCCTTCATGGTAACTTAAGTCAAAAAAGCCACATGACATGGTAAGCGAGGAAAAAAGTTCTCAAGATCGAAAATAATAATATTGGAATCTATGGGATCAATCCCTCCAATAGTGGAAACTAGTGCCTTTCGTTGTGACAGACACGAATGAAGGACCCCAAAAGCTGAAAACTCTGAAGGCATTTGAGCTATATCCTATACAATATTGTAGTGTTCGGCAGCTCTCGCATTCGGGTTATAGGATGATTTCCGAAGAACATCTTTTGAGGGTGGTCAGATGAAGGATTCACTACTAGGTCTCTCAATCTGGAGAGAACCAGAAGTAGGAGGCATGGAAGAGGAAGGGTGATTTGTGACTTTGGGTTCCATAGGAGCCTTGAATGGATTTGGTTATTATTTCAATATCATAGTAATAGAGATAGGTTCCATGAAACCAAAAAAATTGAGAGTTTCTAGATGATTGGGGTTGATCTACCATTTGTTTCTGTTGAGAAGGGAAAGGATCTTTCAAGAAAGTTGGAATCCTGAGGTCACCTTTCATAACGTGGGAAACATCAACACATGGAGGACAATCCTTGGTGTAATGATCATCACCACATATTAGACAAGGATATTTAGGCTTGCGCATAGAAGAATCATCAATAGATGACTTTTTAGAATCTTTTTTAGGGTTTTCGGAGTTGGATTTGCATTTACCATTCTTATTACCTTTCGAGGATTTGTCTACTGTAGTAGATTGGAAAAATTTTACCTCGGAGGTTTTACCAAGATTATTCTAGTTACTGGAAGGAGTGGAGGGTGTAGAAGTAGTAATGGACATAGAATTCGAAGAATTTTTGGGTGCACCACTATTAGCATTAGCCACTGCCTCAATAACACCATCAACCAAAGGCATAATGAGAGACTGATATGGTACCAGATCATTTGAATCTTGTGACGAGTCAGGAAAGAGATCGTAGAGAGTTCCATATTGGGAATAAAATAAATCAATATATTGAGCTCTCTCAATGACTTCTTCTTCCGTGATAGATCCACCCATGGGAAGATCTTTAGAAATTCCAGGAATGAATTATTTGTAAACCATTCAGTCAACAGTTGATTGGGGATCTCGAATTTTATTAGGTGACGGCGAAGCCATCATTCGTCAATGTGATCTGAAATGTGAGTATTTCTTTACTGCTTCAACGAGGTGAGGAGGCGAGTGTCGGTTTCACTCAGGATACGTAACTAGAAGTGAGTAAGTAAATCCATAGCCAAGGAGTTGAAATCAACAAAAAAAACTCGATGTATCTCAATGTACCACTTGGCCGCAGTACCAGGCAGAGTACGCTGGAAAATATGATGATGAATTGAATCATCGACCCAATAGCTAGAAGAGCACCACAAGTGGTACATCATGACATGGGTTTGGGAATCTTCCACAGACTTTCCTTCAAATTTAGGACAATATCCAGGGATTTTGGTCAAAACTGGTGGGAAATGAAACTAATGTTGAATGGGGTCATTCGTAAGCTTTGACACATTGGGCTGTTCCAACATAGCCAAAAATGGCAGGGGAGGATGATAAGGAGAAAAAGGTCAGGGATTCCAACCTGGTTGATATGAATTCTGCCTCTAATAGGGTAGATTTTTTCCTAGATACATATATTTCCCCCATTGCTGGTAAGGACCTTGCTGTAGCTGCTATTGAAGATACAGACGTTGCTAGGGCTGTTGGTAAAGCCCCTACTAGATTTAAGGTTGCAAACATTATTGGATATAGGGTCCAGGGTGAGGTCCTCGTTGAACATAAGGTCCAGCATGTGGTCCCTGCTAAACATAGGGTCCAGCCTATGCCACTTGCTAAACGTAGGGTCCAGCCTAAGGTCCCAATTAGGCATGTTGGTACTGAAGAATATACTGATATTAAGCACCAAACTAAGGCCCGGGTTGGTGTGGCTTGTACTGACCATGCGGAAGTGACTGGTATTGAGTACTAGGTTGACCTAGAGGGAGATTCAGATTAGTTTGGGTGTAAGGACCAAACTAAGGGTTAGTCATAATAGCACTTGCAGGAAGCTGGGGTTGTTGGTCGAGGAACATACTGATATTGTACATTCGGCTACTAAACATACTGATGAGGGATGTTAGGTTGTTGAAGAGGCTCCTGAACCTGAGAATATTTAATGTGGGTTGTTGATAGACTAATGCAACTGAAGTAGGCCGACCACTCGAAGGAATGGCTCCTATCAAAATGTTCGTCAGTTGTGAAAACAATGTCCCACCTAGACTATTATTATGTTGTCTCACCCCAAGAATGGGTCCACAGTTCGTTGACCCCCCACCTGAGAGGGGAGGTACGTAAAGAGGATTAGGCTACCCCCAAAGCAAAGGAAAAACCATAGATTTCCCACACCATTGTGGAAATATAGTAATTGTACATGGAAAGAAGGGGGTAGAGGATCCTACCGAAACAATCATTTTTCCAATAGTGACTGTAGGTCAAAAAATAGGTTGAGACGTTGCAGACACATTTGAAATGAATGGGCTGAAATATGGGGCAATACCCATTGACCAAACTAGATGTGGCATTGGAAGCTCCTGAAATAATATTTCCCAAAGATCTATACCCTTGTGGAAGTGGAGACACAACTTGCATAAAGGATATTTTGGTTCCACTACCTGAATCATGAGGTGTGGAGCTGAAAATCCCGCCCTCAGAGGGGAATATAGATGTGTAATATTTGGAGATATAGGTTCCAATGGTTCCTATAGAGTAATCTGAGGAGCACTCATGAATGGGACATCATTAGCATTGGATGCCATTTCATTAGGAAATAACTGACATACAGTAGAGCAAGACACTACTCGAGAAGCAGGAAGGGGAACTCTGGGTTGATTTAAAGGACATAAGCTTGTTGAGTCAAGACCACAATTGGATAAAAGAGCGTATTGATGGGAAATACCATAAATTTTGTAGATGGTTTGAGACTTTATGGCTATTAGTCTTCCGATGTCGTCTAAGGAGAATCACCAGGTGGTGATCTAAATGAAATGGGTTGTACACATATGACAATCCCGATTTTGACACCTTGAGCTTCAAGGGGTCCAACTCGAAATTTTTTCATAATTTTCACTCTTTTTGGAAATATTTGGTGTTTCTTGATCTTTCAAATACTTTCTCTACTTTGATTATTTTTTTTCTTGCTTTGAGTGTCTACGATCTCTTTTAGAAGCACAAATTGTTTTGTAAGTTAAGTGGTAATTTTTTTGTTTCGATTGAGTATTTTTGTACCAAGTAAATTGAAATATATGTTTACTACTTGTGTTTATAAAAAATATTGATTCTCTGTCATAGGGCAGTAGTTAACTTTGTGCTTGTTTAAAGAAATTGGTTTTCGCATCTATTTAGAGCTAATTCAAGAGTTACTTTTCATTGAATGCATAAGATCTCTTACATTGAAAGGATCGTTTTTGAAATTTATTATTGAATATGGATTGCAATTTTCCAATGAGTAAAGATTTTTAAGTACATTAATTGCATCATTTGTGTTTTTGTCATTCAAAGCAAAAAAAAATTATTTTTCTTGTTTTGGTGCATCTTAGTGAAAGTAGAAGTTATTTTACTTTTCAACAAGTTGCACTTGGGATAGTGAAAGTGAAATCATTTTAATTTTCAGAATTTGCATCCTTGCAAAGTGAAAAGCTAGTTGGGTGGGAAATTTGTTTGTTGCATTGTGTTTGATGCATTACTCTTTGCAATCTTTTACCTTGTAGGTTTAGCTTTCATTGAAATCAAAAGTATTATTTTCCTTCATTTTGATTCATCTTAGGAATTCAAGTGAAATTGTTTTGAGCCAAAAATTGAAACTTAATTTCAAGTCAAAATTAAAATAATCTCAATTAACCTAAGGAGCATTTGGAATTAATGCAAATATCTAGAGGTCTAGGCTAGAGACCTGTTCCAATGTCGTTAAGAGTGGCAGTTGTCATTAATAGTATATTTTGCATTCTAGGGGTGACATCTCATCCCATGTATGGAAGTATATATGACTATGCTCCACTTATGATAAGTATTGGGGGATGCTCTCATTAAAAAATTACACATTAGGAAGTGCTACTACGGACTAAGCTCCCATGTACATTGAGTATATTTTGGAAGACCCTACTTGGTTGAAAACCATCCATAGGTAACTGATTTGATCACCTTGTAGACGTGATACTATTGTAAAGATAAATCCCCTCTGGGAACACAGGTGATCTCTCTAGCGTTTGAATGGGTCTAGCAACTTGAGAAACTTTCTAAAGAAAATATTTCTTAGCTAATATTAAAAATGTGACAAGAAAAGGGATAGAGGTACCTTTCTCTTCATGATATGTTTGAACTCGTTGATGATGACCTTGATTGGTGATCCTTTTAGGCTCGCTCCTTGCTACTGGTGGCACACAAATACATGTCGATGATCAAGAGGAAACAAAAAACATAATCCAATACATAATAATCATTAAACATTAGCTATCTAGCATATCAAGGAGTACGAGAAAATTTGCATAAAAAATTAGACAAATATAGAAAGCAAACATCAGATGTTTTATTGATAAATATAAAATAGAAGAGCCTACAACCCATTCCATTATGTTGGATTCCTCCCTTTGGTGAAAATATGAGTCCTTCACCAAAGCTCTAAATCATTCCTTCTCTGGAACAACTTAGGTGTTATCACAGTTCAAGAATGTAAATGGAACAAGATTTCAAACTAGTCCCACAATGACCAACCCATAGTGGAACGATGGGGACAAATTTATAGGAAGGGAGAAGAGTTTGGGAGCCCATGAAAAGGGGAGGAAGGTCCAATTTCTAAGGGATAAACCCCCATGTATGAGATCAAATATATACAATCAAAGAGCTCGACTCTATCACCACTGTTTAACAACCAACTCGCTACCTTAGAACTTCTAGAGGTTGAAGCTTCTCCTCCATTTGAGGAAACACTTCCAAAATTGGGACCATCCTGGTTTTCCAAGAAATAAGGGCGCTGGTAGTGATAATATAGGATTTTCAGTCTGACATCAGCGAAATCATGAAGCTAGGAAACATGCTGACCCAAGAAACTAGTGTTTTGACCAAGTTTCTTGAGTAATATTCCAAGGTAGTTTTCTTTGAGTCTTCAAGGGATGTATTTACATATTTCTTCATGGAGGAAACATTGCACAGGGTTTGTCACGACGCACTTTGGGATCGGACAGGAAGTGAGCATGATGAAAAATTATTGTGTAACAGATACACCAAACACAACATTCAGGGATATTTCTTGCCTGCAATTCTTGATTCTCTAGGAAGTATTCTGCAGTTCACCGATACTTGGTAGTCGTTTTTTCCTAGATTACCCTTTTTGATTTATTTTTTTTAATTCTCAAATTTTACTGCCCACGAAAAACATCTGACCTCTGCAGTACTCATTTTCATCAATCATGACAGGTTAATTAAAAAAAAATAATTTATCGAAAAACAATTCATCCATCATTTGATTGATCTTGAAAAAAGGTCATCGTGGCTAAATTTCCGAATTTTTCTCACTCATCCACTGAAGGAACTCAAGGATATCATCTTGAGATCCTGTTATTTCAACCTGGGCTTCTTGAAGCTCAAGGTTTTGAACTTAGAATTGTCCCAGGAATCCAACCATTCTCTTCATGACCACCACCTGATGATTGGTCTACACCTTCTGAGGGTCTTGAGCTGGAATGTCTTGAACCCGTTGCATATTTTGTAGTGTTTACTCCAAATCTTCCATTACAGAACTTTTGAGGTCTAAACTGGGCCTCCTAAGAAAACTTTACAACCAAAATAAAATCTATAAGAACCAATAGTTTTCAAGACGATGATGTTAACCATGGGGGATGATTCACCATTTTTGGGGTAAAAATGTAAAAATATTAAAAAATAATAAAATAATAAAACTAATTTTTCAACTTGTATTTTCAACTTATCTCCCTAAGGTTTTACTCAAATTTCAAGTGGGAGTTCTTGTTAGATGCAAAATTTAATTCCTCATCCAAGGAGCACCATGTTGCATACTTTTCATAGACCCTGCTACATGAAAAATGAGAAATACATGAAAAGACGCGATTAAAATTACATTTTTCATGTATTTCTCATTTTTCATGTAGAATGGTCCATTGAAAGTATGCAACATGGTCACTCCTTGGATGAGGAATAAAATTTTTCATCTAATGAGTGTTCCTGCTCGAAATTTAAGTAAACCCATAGGGAGATAAGTTAAAAATATGAGTTGAAAAAGTAGTTTTTTTCTTTTTTCTCTCTAACATTTAATCATGTAATATAATATTATTTTATTATTTCCACTATTATTTTATAATTTCCTTAGGAGGCCAATTTTAGACCTAAAAAATCCCCTAATGTATACCACACGTTCATGATATCTCCTGAGCATCCAGATAGTCCTTTTGACAATCCCAACGTTCCTTTTGGTGCTTCTCCTGTAGCATATCATACTATTGTTCATTAGGTGTTTCCATCACATATGGCGTTGAATGATGATGATATTCCATTTTTGAGTAATCCTCAAAGTATTTGTTTGGAAACTTTTGTGATCCATATCCCAGAAGTTGACGTCACGTCTATATTCCCTCCATAAGTTGTTCCTTATGTTTCCACTCCTTATGATATAGGAAGTGGAATGAGTATACCCTCTAATAAAGTTGTGTCTTCACTTCCACCTAGGTACACTTCTTTCGGGAGATTCTAGGGTTACATCCCTATTTCCTGATCCCATTTGGTCAACGGGTGTTTACCCTTCTGCTTACCCATTTGTCTCAAATCCGGCTGCTGTTTCACAACCCTCTACTCAACTTGTAGTTTCTGTAGGTCAAATGAATGTTTCAATAAGATCATCTTCTCCTATGTCATTATCCATGATCACTTCAGTTCCAATTTTGAGTGGATAATCTACAGTTTCATCCCTACCTGAGAGGAAATTGTTGAATTCTTAGTTAAAATGAGAAAGGGGGGGGGGGTGAATCAGTTTAACACATATATGAGTTTTTGAATTTTTCATCAACTTATTTACAGCTTGATTTTATAACCAACCTTAGTATATGAACAGTCTTAATATGTTGCAACAAGTATTAAATTAATGTGACATCAAACTTATTATGAGAGCATCAAACATTAAGCAGATTTAGTAAATCATCTCAGCATACAGATAATACAGATAGAGACAACAAATGTAAGTGGAAACCCATAAAGGCAGAAAACCACATCTTATTATTGTTGTGATGCAAAGGCAAGCTACAACTCCCTCTCACCACTATTTTTATGCAGGCACCAACCTACAGGAGGCTCCAACCTCAGTCAGCTACAACTGACAACTATCAAGCTTCAACTTGATAGGGAAGCTCCAACTTCCTCAATTTATCAAAAGAAATGGTTGTTGATTTACCTCAGATATCAGCTTTGTTCTGTAGCATCTTTTTCTGCTCCTCTCTTCCTTTTCTTCTCTGCCTCAATTTTCCATACTCTGCATTCTCTATTCTCACTCTCTCTAACCTCTGTATGCATATCAAGTTGATATTATATATAGAGTTCATCACATGACTGTTTGTATTCCACAAGAAATTTGGAGTGAACAACCATGAATTTTTGGCTTCAGCCTTCTCATTCCTTTGTCCAACTCATTAAAAATATAACAATATGTACAAATTTCAATGTTACAATAGGATTTTTCTTTTCCTTCGGATACTTGCCTTTGCATCACAAAAAATATAAAAAAAAATAAACATTTACATTTTTAGTTTCAATACATAAACTTCACTCAGCACTTGGCTTGTTGGTTTTTTCCTTTCTGTTGCTGTCATGCAACTGCCCTGCATACCTTTGTTTACTGCAACTCTGAGAACCTGTACATGTATACTTGTTCACTGCAATTTTTTAAATCCCTTCGCTGCATACCTCTTCAATTCTGCAGTCTCTTTTTACCTCTGTACAAATTCTCCAGGCTCACTGTAGTTGTGTATCTGCTATATATATATATACCCGTATTATAATACAGGGTAAAACTCCCAGTCCCTGAATTTTTCTCTCTGTGCATATAAAAGTGCACCTTCTATTTTCTATCCAACAAAATTTCCTTATTTGGGCAATTTCGATACTCTGCTTACTGAACAGGTAATTTAATTACGTGAAATCTCCTCTTACAAATCCCTACCATGAAGACTTCTTCACCGTTAATAAATGGTTATGAACCTATAGCTACAGCACTCACGCATATAATATGCTCTCATATACAAAGAACCCAATCAACCCAGCTTTCAGCTCTTCTGTATGCGCCTTTTTATAAAATGAACAATGCTTTCGAATCACTAATTGATCTTCATACATAAACCCATAATGGCCCACCATATGAACTAGGCATTACATCCCATAATACAAACCTTCGGCTTTGTTTTTAATTACCCAGACTTTATGAACTGTGAATCAATATAATGAAGTGCCCAAATCTTATATCCAAGGTTTATTCATGAGCGGAAACCATTTCATATAGTATTTCCATACCCTTTTGTCAAAAATCCTCGGCATTATATCTGTGCTACTCAACCTTATATTAAACCCCGCTTCATATGACACTCGACTCTATTTCTTTCATATCCAACCATAATATATACAGTAACATATGATACGGCCTGCGTTTAAATATTTGGAACATTACAGTAAAACCCACAACTTTGGATTTAAAACCACACAATAACATATACAACATCTTCGGGCCCACAGTAATTACCTCTCACATCTGACGGTTGAGAAGTTATCGCTTTGTTTTGGGATTATCCGACGATAATAACGCAACCAAACTGCCCTCCTTTTAACCACTCAAAAACGCGCGACGACGATGGGTCTCAGCATTAACTTACCCTGCTCATCCAACGGTCGCTGTCTTATTGCGATTCAACCCTCCGATCCTACGGCAATCACACGAGTTAGATGCACCGGCTTTAACTCGCGATGAGAGCAGGTTCTCCAAACTGCTTAAGACCACGTGTCAGCCTATGACTTTGATCGCGTTAGAATTGGGAATACAACTTATCGTACAAAAGCGGTGCGATGAAAACCTTTAGGTGTTCCAAACCCACTATCACTGTTCACACCTCGTGGTTCTGTTCAGTTGTGCTCAAGGTTCTGTTCCTCAACTTCGCGCAAGGTTCCTTTGCATAGTTATATTGAAACCCTCCTTTTCTTCATAACTCCGCCTTCAACTTCGTTTTATTAACCAGCTCGGTCTTACCCTTCACCATAGCATTTCTTCATTTGTCAACCCCTGCCACATTAACATTTCATACCTGGTTCAACTCAGCTCACGTTTTGATAACCAAGGTTATTCCTCATCTGCAGAACTAATCGGATTACTCTTCCAGCAGCGCCTTCACTTAACCATTTGCTTCGCCTTTGTATACCTATCTATTCACTTGTTTCCAGATCTTCTTTGAAGATTTCGAGCCACCCTTACAAAAATTTAACCAATTAATGCTCAGGCATTCATGAACAAGTTCCTTCATTCATATATACAGTGGAATTACTTACAGAATCTCTTTCCTTGGCCAGATATTCAATTTGATGGCCTTCCCTATGCTACTTTGTCTCTAAAAATTTTCCAGATCTGCAGCTCTATGCAGCTCTATGAAGGACTTCAACATCAATTGGTTTACTGGAACAAACCTTGTTTGTCTAGACTGAATCACTCACACACTCTGCAGCTCTCCAGTTCTACTACTTTTTGCTTCAATTCCTTTGTTTCATCTACTGCCAGGGCTACCTCTTTTCCTTGTCTGAAGCTTTCTTGCTGCTGCCTCCTTGCTACTTTTCTTCTCTCTTTGCTGCCTTTGCTACCTCTCTTCTTCTCTACTAACTCTGCTACTTCTGATATTTTTCTTCTCTCTTTGCCTTGTTGTTGTTTCAGGGGCTCCTCCTTTGCCATTTCCTTTGCCATCAATGACAACATTTCCAACAGTCTCCTCCTTTGGCATTGATGGCAAGACATCCACCAATAATCCAATGCTTCCTCCAAGTCTTCCTCTGCCTAGCTTCTTTAGCTTTCTTTTCCTCCCCCTTTGACATCAATGAAAAAGGGTTACACATCTCTCATTGTAGAATCTATCTTTGCATTTCCTCTCTCTGAGATGTGTTTAGGCCTTCTTCTTCTAACTTTGTACACTGCTGCTCCAAAATAGTGTACACAAGTTGTTGAGAGAAGACTTTTGAGAATTATTGAACTTTTATATACATAGTAAGTTGATACAATCCTAAAGCACAGACTCCTTTCACTTGTATAACGCTGAAATGACGATAATGACACTTCATAGAACACATTGTACTAGCCTTATCTAATCAGAGATGCATCACTGGATCAAAACTAAAATATTGAGAAGGCTTCAAATATACTTCAGTCTCTAGTATGATCTTCATCAGAAATACATATATGTTGAGGAAGATTGTAGGTGGAATATGTCTTCTTTTTCAATACACATCTGCAGTACAACATTTGTTCAAATATGGTGATGATTCCAATATTTCTAGCTGTGGTTCACCTATACTGCCTATTGTTGGTGATATGTGCTAGACTGCTAACAGGGATATTACTCTTAAAGATTGAAAGGTCCTTGTTGCTGTTATGAAAAATGAATCAAACCAAAGTTTACAACTTATTGTGAGATTAGGCAATATCTTTCAATATAAGAGACCAAATACAAATTTTACTGCGTGCACACTGCACTTTCAAGAACAAACCCTTGAGGCTAGACATATTCAATGTATTAGTCAAACTCACTTATCAATTATGCTATTTTCTTCAAGACATAAGGAGGTATGTATGTCAATGATCAATTTCTCTTTACTGATCAAATAGTCCTTCATACTCCAGATATTTTAACTATTCTATCATGATAATCTTCCAAAAAACTTAAAGTTGTTTGATAGAAGGCTCAACAACCAAGCTTCGCACAGTTTATGAATAATTCTAAGTCAGAGGCCTTGAAGATATATAAGTGTTGACTTACGAAAGTCATTCAATTATAGAGAAAAAGATATTGCTTCAATACTTAGTATAATGTTTCAAAAGTAAACAAAAATACTGATCCGTTAGCCTTTTCATTGACTCTTTTATGTTGGATGTACTCTTGCCATAATCCTTTGATCCTGAGGACCTGTTTCATGCTTCCCTTACTAGCTAATCACCCCCTAGAATGATATTTTCATTTATGTTCTCCCCCTGAAACTATGCTTTCTCTTCATATCAGAGAGTAGCATCTACAGATACTACCCCTAGTCTATCTCTAAAATATTCAAATGGTTCTCTAGCAAGAGGTTTGGTAAATATATCTACTATCTGTTCTTTTGTTGGTACATACTCCAGCTTTACTACCTTCTAAGCCACTTGTTCTCGGAGAAAACGATACTTGATTGGGATATGTTTAGTTTTTGAATGAAGCACAGGATTTTTTGATATGCTTATAGCACTTTTATTATCACATTTGATTGAGATAGGTTCATCAATGCTTACCTTCATGTCTTGAAGGGTTTGCTTCATCCACATGACTTGTGTACAACATGTTGCTACTGCTATGTATTCTTATTCTGCTGTAGATAGAGAAATAGATGTTTGTTTCTTGTTTAGCCATGCCACCAGACTTTCTCCTAGATAGAATGCACCTCCACTTGTGCTTTTCCTGTCATCCACACAGCTGGCCAAATTTGCATCTGTGCATGCTGTCAAAGTGAATATTTTTCCTTCAGGATACCAAAGTCCATACTGTGTAGTTCCTTATAGATATCTAAATATTCTTTTGACTGCTAGGAGGTGATTTTGTGTAGGTGTTGCTTGATATCTAGCCACTAGTACTACTGCTAGCATGATGTCTGGTCTTGATGATGTCAGATACAAAAAACCTCCTATCATGGATCTGTAGAGTTTTTGATCTATATCAGTAGATCCATCATCATCACATAGCTTGCATCCCGTGATCATGGGAGTTGACACAGGTTTGCAGTCTTCCATTTTGAACTTTTTCAACATTTCTTTTAAATATTTTTCCTGTGATATGAATGTACCTGTGTTCTTTTGCTGAATTTGAAGTCCTAAATAGAAACTGAGCTCTCCAATCATAGACATCTCAAACTCTGATTTCATCTCCTCAGCAAACCCTTTTGCTAGCTCATCTCTGTTTCTTCCAAACATAATGTCATCAACATATACTACAACAATCATGAGTTCATTTTAATGGGCTTTTATGTATAGATTGTTGTCTGCTCCTCCTCTCTTAAAGCCTTGGTTTTGCAAGTATTTATCCAGCCTTGAGTACCAAGCATGAGAAGCTTGTTTTAGTCCATATAGAGCCTTCTTTAGTCTGCATACATAGTCTTCTTTGTCTGTTAATGAGAAGCCTTCTGGCTGTTCCATGTAGACTTATTCTTCTAGATCTCTGTTCAAAAATGTAGATTTGACATCCATTTGATATACCTTGAAGTCTTGGTAGCATGTAAAGGCCAGAAACATTCTGATGGCTTCCATTCTGGCTACAGGGGCAAATGTTTCATTGTAATTAAGTCCTTCGATTTGTGAATATCCTTTGTAGACAAGTCTGGCTTTATTCCTGATTACATGTCCTTCCTCATTCATTTTATTTTTGAATACCCATTTTAAGCCTATGACATTTTTCTCAGTGGGTCTAGGAACTAGTTCCCAGGTATTGTTTTCTCAATTTGGTCCAATTCTTCATTCATAGCATTCACCCAAGACTTGTCCTTGCTAGCTTCTTCAAATTCCTTTGGCTCTATTTGTGATAACATGGCTATGTATACCTCTTTTGTTTGTTTAGTTAGTTGTCTTCTTGTCTGGACCCCTACTCTCTTGTCTCCTATGATCTGATCTTCAGGATGGTTCTTCTGAGTGTATCTAGAAGGGGATTTAGAGATCAGTTCAGCATCTTCTGTTGTCTTTCTTGTTTCATCATCATCTTGGTTTTTTTCTTCATGGTGGTCTGAAGGACTGCTGCAGTCTGTACCTCATGTATTGTTTGGAAGTTCTTCATCAAATCTCACATCAATGCTTTCTAAAATTTTTCGAAGAGTCTTGTTGTAGCACCTGTACCCTTTAATTTTGGAAGCATATCCTAGAAATATCCCTTCATCTGATCTTCCATCAAATTTCCCAATATTTTCATCATTATTCTTTATGTAACACTTGCTTCCAAAGATTCTAAAATGTTTGATTGAAGCTGGTTTCCCATGCCATAGTTCATAGGAAGTCTTTTCACTTCTTGGCCTTAAGTGAGCTTTGTTAAGGATATGCACGACTGTGTGTACTTCTTCTGCCCAGAAGGTTTGAGGAATATTAATCTCTTGCATCATGGCTCTGGTAATTTGTTGTATAGATCTGTTTTGTCTCTTTGCTACTTCATTCTGATGAGGTGTCCCTGCAATAGTAAATTTTTTCTTTATGCCATGATCATTGAATAGGTATGCAAATTCATAATCTGTGAATTCACCTCCTCTGTCTGATCTGATGCATTTTAGCTTACATCCTATCTGATTTTCTGCTAAAGCTTTGAATATTTTGAATTTTTCCAGAGCTTCTGATTTATTCTCGAGAAATGCAACCCATTTCATTCTGGAGAAATCATCTATTATCAGCATGAAGTAGGATTCTCCACTTGGTGTTTTAGTTCTTGTAGGTCCACACAGGTCCATGTACACAAGTTGGAGTGGTCTTCTTGTTGATAACTCATATTTGGCCTTAAATGATGTGCGGGTCTGTTTGCCCAATTGACAAGATTTGCATATGGTAGTAGAAGGTCTTTTTATTTCTGGCATGTCTCTCACATCTTTCTTCTTGCTTAGTCTGATGATATGATCGAAGCTGAGATGTCTCAATATCCTATGCCATAACCATGACTCCTCAAGTTTGCTAAGATGTCATGCTTCATATTCCTCTTTCACTATGTAAACATTACTCTCCGTTTGAACACCTTTGAGCAGATTCTTACCTGTGGTGCTTGATATGACTTCACAGTTGTGTGCTCTGAAAAGAACTTCGCAGCCTTTATCACACATTTGACTGACACTCAAAAAATTAGCTTTCAGCCCATCTACAAATAGTACATCTTGGGCCTTACCTCTTCCATTATCTAAGTTAACTGAGCCCTTTCCCTTGATTTTTCTTGATTTTTCATTGCGAAAAGTAACATTACCAGTTTTCTTTTCGTCAAAAGTTATAAATTTGCTTCTATCTCCAGTCATACGTTTTGAGCAGCCACTGTCTTCATACCATTGGCTTTTTAGGTCTTTAGCAGTTAGAGCCAGGTCACACTTATTCACCTTCTTTTTCCACTGGAAGCATCCTTTTGTTTGGTATCTTTTGTGAGATGATGAATCACATCCTTCAGAGGACATTTGGAAGGCATATGTCCAATTTTATTACATACACAACATTTGATCATAATTTTTGCAGAATTGTGAGTATGAAAAAAATTTCTTTGATTCATAAACCTCCTTGAGGTGTTGAACCTCAATCTTTGTCCATATTTTCTACACTCAATGATTTTATGGCCAAATTCCTTACAATAAAAATAGTAACCATAGAAACTATTTGCATACCTGATGTAAGGTTGTCTTCTCCATTTGTTTGCTTGAGATAGTCTCCACTGTTTGCATATTTTGCTGGTTTGAATTAATCCTCTTTGCATGAAAGTATGCAGCAATGTGTCCACACTTGTGGTAGACATAACTGGTTTTTCATGGGAGGGAATATTCTCCTTTGATGGCTTCCAAATTTGACATACTCAGGGGTATATGAATCTTTTTCTGTTGTCTGAGTATTTCTTTCATTCTTTGTTATTAGAGGATTCTTCTGGGTTCTATCTCCCTCCTTACATGTTTCTTCTTTTGTAGGAATTATTTGAGCTGCTTCATCATCCTTCTTTGGTTTTACAAAAATAATCTCTCTGTTTTATTTTTCTTTGCTTTTACTTGATTCTCCTTCATATCCTATTCCAGTTTTTATCATAGGAGATCTTTGAGCATCCAGAATTTCGTTCAACTTACCAGAGCTTTTTGTTTGAGAAGAATTTATAGCCATTTTCCTTTGATCATTTTCTAATTTCTTCCTGAGACATACTACTCCTTCTTCCAACTTCTCTTGTTCCTGAGTTTTCTCGTTGATTTGATTTTAAGTAACATGTCTTCTATCTTCTTGGCTTCTTCAATCTCTATCTTTAGCTACATCAGGAATTCAGAATTCTATTCTTCTCGTACATACTTGAGGAGAATGTCCCTTTGTTTTTTGCACTTCAGTTTGAGTCTATCAATCTCCTCCAGGGCACTTCTTAGCTCCCCCTCAAGGTTGACTTCACCTTCTTCTTCTTCATCTTCTAGCAGGATTCCTTCAAGTTCTTATATGGCCATCAATAAAAATTCAGAGGTTCCTTCTTCACTTGAGGGTTCATCTGAGTCTTCAGATGCACTGCTGTCTTGTTGAGCATAGAAGGATTTTCTACTAAATTTCTTTCCTTTCTACCACTTCTTTGATGTATTTTTCCCTGATTCTTGAGCCCGACTCTTTACTTTCTTATGAGGATACTTAGCAACATAGTGTCCAACTCCTACACAGTTAAAGCATTTGAAAGGAAGTTTACCTTTGTATTTACCTAAGCCTCTATCCAGTTTCTTGACAAATTTCGCCTCTTCTTCATTAGAGGAAGAACATGTATCTTCTTTTTCTTCTTTCTTCTTTTCTATTTTAAAAGTTTTCTCCCTCGTACTTGGCTTCTCCTGTGGGAGTCTCATCTCAAAGGTTGTTATATTTCCAAGTAACTGGTTCATAGTCAAGGTCTCTCAATCAGCTGTTTCTTATATTGCAGACACCTTGGGATTAAACTTGGATGGAAGAGATCTTAGAATCTTTTGCACAATTATACTTTCTGGTATGGTTTCTCCAAGAGCTTTCATATTGTTAACAATTTGTGCAACTCTTAAGAAGAAGCTGCCAACATCTTCATCATCATTCATTTTTAAATTTTCAAACTGGGCTCTATATACTTGAATTTTGGCAATCTTTACCTTTTTATTTCCCTCATGGATATTCTCTAGAGTGTCCCACATATCTCTGGCAGTCTTACTATGCATTATTTTGATAAATTCAGCCTCACAAAGTCCATTTAAGATTGCATTCATGGCCTTTGCATTTGCTACAAATTCTTGTGTAGCTTCTCTTTCTGGGTTAGTTTCCTTTGGGTCATATCCAAATTCTACAGCAGCCCATACCTCTATTCCTAGAGACATTATGTATGCTCTCATTCTGATTTTCCAGAAGGCATAATTAGCACCAGTGAAGAAAGGGGCTTTATTGGTTGAGCTTCCTTCTTGACTAGCCATCCTGGGGGCCTAGGATCTCCTTTCAGTGGTTAAACTGGTACAAAAGGAACCTGGCTCTGATACCAATTGTTGAATTCTTAGTTAAACTGAGAAGGGGGGGGGGGTGAATCAGTTTAACACATATATGAGTTTTTGAATTTTTTCATCAACTTATTTACAGCTTGCTTTTATAACCAACCTTAGTATATGAACAGTCTTAATATGTTGCAGCAAGTATTAAATTAATGTGACATCAAACTTATTATGAGAGCAGCAAACATTAAGCAGATTTAGTAAATCATCTCAGCACACAGATAATACAGATAGAGACAACAGATGTAAGTGGAAACCCATAAAGGGAGAAAACCACATCTTATTATTGTTGTGATGAAAAGGAAAGCTCCAACTCCCTCTCACCACTATTTTTCTGCAAGCACCAACCTACAGGAGGCTTCAACCTTAGTCAGCTACAACTGAAAACTATCAAGCTTCAACTTGGCAGGGAAGCTCCAACTTCCTCAATTTATCAAAAGAAATGGTTGCTGATTTACCTCAGATATCAGCTATGTTCTGTAGCATCTCTTTCTGCTCCTCTCTTC
This sequence comes from Pinus albicaulis, assembly GCA_034641835.2. NCBI lineage: Eukaryota > Viridiplantae > Streptophyta > Pinopsida > Pinales > Pinaceae > Pinus > Pinus albicaulis. Next base: position 1,282,639,626 of record CM076570.1, on the reverse strand, counting down.
CTTTTCTTCTCTGCCTCAATTTTCCATACTATGCATTCTCTATTCTCACTCTCTCTAACCTTTGTATGCATATCAAGTTGATATTATATATAGAGTTCATCACATGACTGTTTGTATTCCACAAGAAATTTGGAGTGAACAGCCATGACTTTTTGGCTTCTGCCTTCTCATTCCTTTGTCCAACTCATTAAAAATATAACAATATGTACAAATTTCAATGTTACAATGGGATTTTTCTTTTCCTTCGGATACTTGCCTTTGCATAAAAAACAAAATAAAAACAATTAAACATTTACATTTTCAGTTTCAATACATAAACTTCACTCAGCCCTTAGCTTGTTGGTTTTGTCCTTTCTGTTTCTGTCGTGCAACTGTCCTGCATACCTTTTTTTACTGCAACTCTGAGCACCTGTACATTTATACCTGTTCACTGCAAATTTTTAAATCCCTTCACTACGTACCTCTTCAATTCTGCAGTCTCTTTTTACCTCTGTACAAATTCTCCAGACTCACTGTAGTTGTGTATCTGCTATATATATATATATACACACACCTGTATTATAATATAGGGTAAAACTCCCAGTCCTTGAATTTTTCTCTCTGTGCATATAAAAATGCACCTTCTATTTTCTATCCAACACAATTTCCTTATCTGGGAAATTTCGATACTTTTTTTACTGAATTGGTAATTTAATTACATGAAATCTCCTCTTACAAATCCCTACCATGAAGACTTCTTCACCATTAATAAATGGTTATGAACCTATATCTACAGCACTCATGCATATAATATGCTCTCATATACAAAGAACCTAATCAACCCAGCTTTCAGCTCTTTTGTATGCGCCTTTTTATAAAATGAACCATGGCCTCAAATCACTAATCGATATTCATACGTAAACCCATAATGGCCCACCATATGAACTGGGCATTACATCCCATAATACAAACCTTCAACTTTGTTTTTAATTACCCAGACTTTATGAACTATGAAACAATATAATGAAGTGCCCAAATCTTATATCCAAGGTTTATTCATGAGCGGAAACCCTTTCATATAGTATTGCCATACCCTTTTGTCAACAATCCTTGACATTATATTTGTGCTACTCAACCTTATATTAAACCCTGCTTCATATGACACTCGACTCTATTTTTTTCATATCCAACCATAATATATATAGTAACATATGATACGACCTCCGTTTAAATATTTGGAACATTATAGTAAAACCCACAACTTTGGATTTAAAACCACACAATAACATATACAGCATCTTCGGGCCCACATTACTTACCTCTCAAATCTGACGGTTGAGAAGTTATCACTTTGTTTTGGGATGATCCAATGATAATCACGCAACCAAATTGCCCTCCTTTTAATCGCTCAAAAACGCGCGATGATGATGGGTCCCAACATTAACTTACCCTGCTCATCCAACGGTCGTTGTCTTATTGCGCTTCAACCCTCTGATCCTACGACAATCACACGAGTTAGATGCACGAGCTTCAACTTGCGATGAGAGCGGGTTCTCCAAACCGCTTAAGACCATGTGTCAGCCTATGATGTTGATTGCGTTCGAACTGGGAATACAACTTATCGTACAAAAGTGATGCGATGAAAACCTTCTGGTGTTTCGAACCCACTATCACTGTTCATACCTCGTGGTTCTGTTCAGTTGTGCTTGAGGTTCCATTCCTCAACTTCACACAAGGTTCCTTTGCATAGTTCTATCAAAACCTGCCTTTTCTTCATAACTCTACCTTCAATTTCGTTTTATTAACCAGCTCGGTCTTACCCTTCACCATAGCATTTATTCATTTGTCAACCCCTGCCACATTAATATTTGATACCTGGTTCAACTCAGCTCACGTTTTGTAACCAAGGCTATTCCTCATTTGCAGAACTAATCGGATTACTCTTCCAGCAACGCCTTCACTTAACCATTTGCTTCACCTTTGTATACCTGTCTATTCATTTGTTGCCAGATCTTCTTTGAAGATTTTGAGCCACCCTTACAAAAATTTAACCAATGAATACTCAGGAATTCATGAACAAGTTCCTTCATTCATATATACAGTGGAATTACTTACAGAATCTCCTGCCTTGGCCATATATTCAATTTGATGGCCTTCCCTATGCTACTCTGTCTCTACAAATTTTCCAGGTCTGCAGCTCTATGCAGCTCTATGCAGGACTTCAACATCAATTGGTTTACTAGAACAAACCTTGTTTGTCCAGACTGAATCACTCACACACTCTACAGCTCTCCAGTTATGCTACTTTCTGCTTCAATTCCTTTGTTTCATCTACTGCCAGGGCTGCCTCTTTTCCTTGTCTGAAGCTTTCTTGCTGCTACCTCCCTGCTACTTTGCTTCTCTCTTTGCTACCTTTGCTACCTCTCTGCTTCTTTGCTGCCTCTACTACTTTTGCTATTTTTCTTCTCTCTTTGCCTTGTTTCTGTTTCAGGTGCTCCTCCTTTGCCATCAATGACAACATTTCCAACAGAAATCACATTCATTATACGTCCTTCCCTTTTGGGTGGTAGAGCTGAGCCCTGGAGATGTATCGGGGGTGGGACAACCCATATGCAGTCTTAGTGGAGCTTTGCTTCCACCCTCAACAAGTTCTGTCATAGGAACCTCTCTACCATGTGGGCACCTTACTTCGACTATACTTTTTTGTCAACAACACCACATTCAGTACCTTCATGTTCAACAGCTCGACGTACAATATGAGTAGGTTTAGCAACGAAACATATAATATCATTATGTTTAGCAACTGAATGTATCACAAAATTATGTCCAACAGCCCCAAAATGCATCGGGTGTTATTGCAACTAATCCTCAGTTTGGTCCTCAAATCCAATCTAGTCCAAACATTTCTCTGGGTCAAACTGGAACCTACCCAAATGAACCTCGTATTCAATACTAGCAAATTCTGCAAGGTCAATACCAGCAATCCCACCAAGGACCTTATGCCCAAAAAGGGCCTTATGTACAACAAGGATCTATCCCTCAATAGAATTTACAACATGGGTCGTAATTGTGGCCCCAACAAGGGCCTTATCAATAGCCCCAGTAGGGTCCTTACATTCAACAATAGCTGGAACAAGGTACCTATTAGCAACCCTGGCCTCAACAAGGTCCTTACCATAAAAAATGGGCACAATATGCATATTATGGTTAAAATCAGCCCAAATGGGGGGTAGAACCTGTACCAACAAGGTTGGAACCCTCAGATGGGTAATTACCAATGACCTTTTAATCCCTATAATCCTTTGTTACCATTCTTGGCTACTTTGAAACTTCAGGATGCTTCAAGGATTAGAAATGACCCAATCCAGCATATGTTTCATTGGCCTCGAATTCCAACAAAAATACCTAGGGATTTTCCTAATTTTGAAGGTAAATCTGGACAAGACCCCCAAGCTCATGTTATGACTTACCATTTGTGGTGCTCTTCTAACTCTTGGGTAGATGATTGAGTTTGAATACGTATTTTTCAACACACATTAATAGGTGCAAGCACTAAGTGGTACATTGAACTATCCTGCCACATATTCTAAGATTTAAATTCATTGGCTATGGTATTCCTTATGCATTTGTAGTTACCTATCATGTATGAAACCAAAACTCAGCTCTTAACATATTTGGAACAATTAACTACTACCCACATCTCCGATCACATCCATGAATGGAGATGCAGGTGACACCTAATCAAGTTTGAAATTCCTGATCAGATCCTAACTGAATGGTTCACCTAATCATTCATTCCTCAAACTACAAAAGATATTTCTATGGGTGCTTTTGTAACCGATGAACAGACCATCACTCACACTAAGTATCTGGATTTGGTTTATTCCTAGTCTGGGACGTTATGCGATTTTTTACCGAACGCCACGTGACATTCAACGAACCTGTCATCTTTAAAATATGATGATACACCACCAGTTGATGGTTTTATTGGGTCAGTGGCTCAAAATTCTAACAATACTCCAAAGGCTTCTTTGAAGTCTTAGTCTACTTCGACCGCTCCACCCTCCACTCCTACAAGTGACCCTAAAAATCCTTGTAAAACCTTTGAGGTTAACATTGTTTATTTTTCCGTAGTCGATAAATACTCCAAAGGTAAGAAGAAGGGGAAATTCAAGGCCAAATAAGATTCCCCTAAGTAAGAGTCCTCTAAGTTTTCTATTGAAGATGCATCTAAATGCCAACCCAAGTATCCTTTCTTAATAATTGATGACGATCATTACACCAAGGATTGTCCTTGTCATATTGAGGTTAATCATACTTTAAAAGGAACAAAAGGAAAACCAGTTGTTTTGAGAGAACCCTACTCATATCAACAAAATAAAATTGTATACCGGCTTCAATATTCTACGTCTGAAAGCTCCCAAGTTTTCATTAGTGTCAAAATACTCATTTATGTCTCTACTTGTTCAAAAGAATATCCAAATCTTGCTAAATTTATTGTGGAAAAGGATTCCGTGGATGTTCCTTCTTCTTCCACTCCGTCCAATTTTGGTAGTCTCCATATTGAGCGACCTAGTAATGATTCCATCATTCGACCACCTCCCAAAGGTGTTCTATGGAAATCCTCATATAATATGAATGTGTGAGCTACTCAACGTTACCATATTGTGAAAGATTTAGCTCAAGTGCCTTTTTCAATGTCAGCCTTAGAATTCCTTCAATCCTTCCCATGGCAGAGGAAGGAATTACTATCCACTATCAGAGGAATTGATCCCTCATATTCAAATTTAATAAATTTTTACCTTGAAAATCGCATTCCTCGTCTCCTGTCCCAAATCGCTTTTATCATACAAGTAATAGTGATGGGTAAGACTATTCATAGGACTATAATTGATGAAGGTGACTCCACCTGCATCATGTATATCATGTGTTGGAAATCAATTGGATCTCCTCCACTAATTCAGTCTCCTAATACGCTGGAAGCTTTCGATGGTAGAGGTTCTCTACCATATGGTATTCTTAAATATCTACCAATCTCGTTGGAGGGAAAAAAGTGGTTATGGAAGTAGAAGTTGTTGATGTTGACCTCAATTATAACCTTGTACTTAGTCATAGTTGGACCCATGCAATGGTTTGCATTGTTTCCACCCTTATTTGTGTCCTTTGTTTTCCCCATCAAGGAAATATTGTTACGGTTGATCAGCTTGCCTTCTTTTCACCTGAGTCTGTGACTGGAAATGTACCATATGTTGGGAATAACACAATTCCTTATGACAGTGTCGAAGCGGGTCTCTTCAAAGACTCATCATTGATGGGTATATTTTCCCTTCTTCCTCCCAACTTTACTCTAGCAAACATGATTTCATTTGGTCAGGACCCCTGGATCATTCCCAGCCCTGACCAAATTGACAATTCTGGTGATGTTATGCCGCTTAACCCTATTGACAAGATGAATCAAAGCATCCTTTTGGCTTCTGCTGTTATCTCTAAATTGGCACTAATGGGATGCTCCACCAAACAAGCTAGAGTAACTATTACAGACCATATTTTTACTGGAGCTTAGCCTTTCTAGCTTAAGAGGGCTCTCTCAAGCATAAAGATAATATTATGTAAATGAAGATAAATAGATGGCTAACTTTGAAATTTGCTTTAATTTTTTTTATGTAGGTGGAGTATGTGAATAAGTAGCTACCATTAGGTATGGAGTCAGAGGAACTCAATTACATGAAAATCATATAACATGGAAGCTAACGCATGTGTGTATTCTCATCAAAGCATAAACTAAATATTAAACCATGTGTATAGGAAGTTGGAGTATTATTAAACACGAATTCCAAGTGATTACACATAAAGAAAATTGAAAGACTAAAACACACCTAGAACAATAAACTTTATGTGTACAGGAAGTTGGAGCATGATTTAACATGAATTCCAAGTGATTACACATAAATAAAACTGAAATAATATCAAAATATCCTATAGGGCAAACACATATAATAATACTTGATGAATATCAGGTGAGAAAGAAGTTTGTTGCAACTGTATATTGCTAACAGAAGAAGATTACAAAAATAGCTTCAAGCATTACATCCCTCCCCCTCCCATCCTCTCATATGTCTATTTATAAAATTTACATGTAGTCTACTAGCTAGGTTAGACCTTCAAATATTTCCAAAGATACCTTATCCAAAAAGAAACATATTACAAGGAGAGAAAATCAAGATATTTCTGTTTACAAGAGTTTAAGACCTGATAGGACTCAAATTCTATTTATTACACTGATAGTGTTTACATAATGTATTTATGATGATATTATCAAACATAACCACTTTGATTGAAGTGGTGCTATCCATAACCAAAATAAATAACAACTAGCTGACATTGAGGATCTCCTCCTCAAAATTTGGACATGCGATGGACTCACACATTTGATGTACTTCAAAACCTTGAAAAACCTTTATAATCTTCAGCTGGCGGTGTATACATGTGTATCCATCTAATCCTATACTTCAAAGCTTTAATGAACCATATAATGAGTCACAAATTTAAATCATCTCACATCAGGAGTTTAGAAGTGGAGGCCATAAGGTAGAAACAAATGTTGGGATTTGCGATTATGATGAGTGATGTGGTGGAAGGTGGGTCCTACCGAGGTGGTAACAAGGCAGCGAGGTTGCGACGTGATATATCGCATTATCACATTGCGTTTAGGATCTGACAAATAAATGGTGAGTGACGTACAGGCGATAATTCGATAATGAGATAATGTGATGCAGACAATTATAGGAATTTACAGGGTACGTTCCGTAGATCAAGAAAGAAATTTCATCACCCACAAACAAATCACAAATCATTAGACCAATATTATGATGTGGTTAAAAACCTAAAAGAGGGAAACATTCCATGACCTGAGCCAACACTGCCACTTCAGGAAATTTATTAATAAAAGGAAAAGTTACATATGTTTCTCTCATAAAAGGTTACCGGACAAATGGACCTCCATGCTCTTTAAATAGAGATTATAGACCAATCGGGTGTTAAGCCATGGATCAAGTGTCGTTAATACCGAGGAGAGAGATAACCATCAAATCACTACAAATCATGACCGTCGGATTATAAGTTATAAATGTACATGGTAAAGAAACACATTTTACCTAACTCTACACTAGACTAAGTCATTCTTAACTATTTCCTATGTGCTGAAATATCCTAACATCCCCCCTTAAGAACAACTTGGAATAGGATTGAAGGATTTACAAAAGTGACACAAAAGGAGCCTATTTCCTATGTGTCGAAATATCCTAACATCTCCCCTTAATATCAACTTGGGATAGGATTGAAGGATTTACAAAAGTGACAGAATAGGAGAAGGAAGGAGGCATTAGAGCCTATCCCCCCCTTAATGACAACTTTCATGAACTCCAAGCATGGATCTAAGTTTGGTAAAATTCGCTTCTGTGAGAGCCTTTATAAAGATATCGGCTACTTGATCATCGGTTGGACAATACTGCACTTCAAGAACACGATCATGAATGAGATTTCTAATGAAGTGTATGTGGAGTTCAATGTGTTTCATGTGATAATATTGAACTGGATCTCTACATACCTGAATGGCACTCTAATTATCACACCAAAGTGTAGTTGGATGATACTGATGAAGACCAAAATCAGATAGGATCTGACGAAGCCACATGGCTTCCTTGTTGGCTTCAACTACACCACGATACTCTGCTTCTGCTAAAGAAAGAGAGATGGCACTTTGTTTCTTACAAGACCAAGTAATAGGTCCTGAACCAAGAGTGAATACATATCCTGCAGTAGACTTTTGATCATCAGGGTCACCATCCCAATCAGAATCAGTGAAACCAATCAACATCTGAGATGCTCCTGCACTGTAATAAATCCCGAAATGAAATGTACCTCGAATATATAGAAGTATTCTTTTAGCTTATTTCCAATGACTTTCATGGGGTTGGTGCATAAACCGAGCGACAAGACCAATGGAAAAGGAAATGTCAGGACGGGTATGGGTTAGATACAGAAGTTTACCAACAAGTTGACGGTATAAGGTAGCATCAACTTTAGGAGTAGTACAAGTGACTGAAATCTTGACTCTAGACTGAAAGGGAGAAGGGGTTGGCTTATATTCTTCCATGTGAAAGTGGTGTAGAATATCACATGCATACCTGGACTGAGAGAGAGTAATGCCTTCTTTGTATTATAAGACTTGCAGACCAAGGAAATAATGTAAGTTTCCTAAGTTTGTCATTTCAAACTTCTTTTTGAGGCTAGACTTCAGATGGTTCATATGGTTGGGATCACTACCAGTAAGGATAAGATCATCAACATAAAGAACAAGGATGAAGGACTTATCCACTTTCTTGGTGTAGACAGTGTTGTCAGAATGATACCTAGAAAAGCCATTATCTAATAGAAATCTATCCATTTTGGCATACCAAGCCGGAGGAGATTTTTTGAGACCATAGAGAGACTTCCTAAGGCGAAAAACAAGGCTAGAGTCATTCTAGATAAAGCTAATGGTTGTTCCATGTAGATATATTCATGAAAATCTCCATGTAAGAAGGTGGATTTAACATCCATCTGATGGATTTCCCATTTAAAAGAGGCAACAAGGGAAGGAACAAGGCAGATAGAATTCATTTTGGAAATAGGGGAGAAATTTTTAGTATAGTCAATGCCTTCAACTTGGGAGAATCCTTTAGAGACAAGATGAGATTTATGTCTATCCACTTTTCCATCTGGTCCAAACTTGGTTTTGTAAACCCATCTGCATCTGACAAGTTTTCTTCCTTTTGGAAGAGGAACAAGATCCCAAGTACCATTCGCCAATAAGGAATGATATTCTTCATTCATAGCTTCATCCCAATCTAGATGGCTAGAGCCTTCTTCAAAGGTTTCTAGATCAGGATTTTCTGGAACTTGAGCCAATAAGGAAGAGGCTCTTTTGAACTGAGAACAAGTACGTCGTTGATTTTTAGGGTCACCTACAAGAGAGCCTGCTGCATCTCGAGTAGAGTGGACCCATATTGGAAGCTGTGGAGTAAGAGGAATAATTTCAAGAGGTGGAGGATTTTCATCCTCGCTGTCATCATCTAAACTAGAAGGAATCCTATTAAAAATAGAAGAGGGAGAGAGAGTTGGCACATATGCCGAATCAGGCTCGCATGCCAAAGGTGGAAGACCCGCCGAAATAGGCTCGCAGGACAACATATTTTCATCAAATTTTACATCTCTTATAATGATTATATTTTTGGATTTTGGTTAAATAATTCTATATCCTTTGACATCTTCAGAATATCCAAAAGAAATGCATTTTTCACTCTTAGGTTCTAAGGCTTTATGTTTCGCATCTGGAATATGGGCCCAAGCATCAATTCCAAAAATACGAAAGTGACTTACATATAGTTTGATTGAGCTCCAGGCTTCTTCTGGAGTTATATTCCTTAAAACCTTAGTGGGAGTGTGAATTACTATGTAATTTGCACAATTAATTGCTTCTACCCAAAAATTGAGACTAAGTCCTTTAGATTGAAGCATACAATTAGCCATTTCTTTTAAGGTGCGATTCTTCCTTTCAACTACACCATTTTGTTATGGATTATATGGAACGATATGTTGCAATTGAATGCCATGCTTAGTGCAAACGTTGATAAATTTGTTGTTAACATATTCTCCTCCATTGTCTGATCTTAACTTAAGAATTGGATGTCCAGATTGTTTCTCAACAAAGGCCTTAAAGGCCAAGAACATGTTAAAAACTTCACTTTTGAGTTTTGAGAAGTATACGAAAGTGTGTCTAGAAAAATCATCGATGAAAGTTAAGAAGTACTTGGAACCAGAGAAATAAATACGAGGAAGTGGACCACATAAATGACTGTGCACAAGCTGCAAAGGGGCTGAAGCGTGCCAAGAGGCACGTTTATCAAAACTATCTCGATGATGTTTTTCGAGTACACATCGAGAGAAAACACCATCTCGGCAAGATACCATAGGAAGACCTGTCACAATATTTTCTTTACATAGATTTTGAAGAGAGAGATAGTTTAAGTGACCAAATTGCTCATGCCAAAGTTTGCTCACTTCATCATTATGAGCAACAAAAAAGGAGGGAAGACATGATGACCCAAAGTTGTCAAACTTATACAACCTTTTGGAATCATCAGCAAGGCTAGTAGCTAAAATATGTTTAGGATCTTTGATGTCCTTGATTACAACATCATGAGGTGAGAATTCTACTATTTTCCCTTCACCTGAATGAGTTATAAGATAAACATAGAGAAGGTTGCATGACAAGGTTCATTAAACTGACCATTATCGAGATGAATGGTTCCATATCCTACAACAATAAGAGATCTATCATCACCAACATAAATATGTTTGTTGTTACAATCATTTAAAGAAGAAAACATGGATTTATTTTCAGCCATGTGATAAGAAGCTCCAGAATCAATGAGCCACTCATGAGAATGAAAAGAGGAAGATACAATTAATGCATAACCAGATCTTGATGCTTGACAACCACAAGAAGAAAGTTTCATTCTTGAAGATGAAGGTGAAGAGTGCTCCAAATTGATGTTGTGCTTCTTCATTGTTGCTTCTAAGGCTTATATCTTCTTAAAAAATTTGGACTCTATATGGCCATCACGATTACAAAATTTACAATGTATATCGCTCTTCTTCCCTTTTTTTTATTTGTCTTATCATTTTGGTGAGTTGCTTTTTAAGTTTGCAGTTGAAATTGCTTAGGACCCTTGTTTGGTTTCAGACCATACTTTTTAGAATACTGCTTCTTGGGATTCTTTTGATATGATTGTTTTTGGGCTGCTAAGGCTTTGTTAGAAGCATTTCTAGAAGTAATAAGATGAAGGTGTAAGATTTTTTTTGGTTCTCTTATAAAAGAACCGCAAAAGGCATTAAAAGAGGGGTTCTTGTAGGTGGTTTCGAAAGAAATGATGGCTTTCTCTAGTGGAATGGAAGGTGGAAGCAAATACAGAGTATGCAAGGCCAAGCTTAGCAAGAATGTAATAGATGAGGCTACCATCTTCCTTTTTGACCTTACAACCTTCTAAAATAAGTCTAAGGGTCTTGAATTCGGACAAAAAATCTTGAATAGAGGAGAAATTGTTGGGGTCCAAAGTAAGCAACTCATTTTCAAGCTGGTGGGCCCTGATTTGATTTTGAATACCAAAGACAGTATTTAGCTTGTCCAGGGCTTCATGAGGGGTGTCAATGTTAAGGATATGAAATCGAAGATATTGAGAAATGGACATTTCTATCAACCTTCATGCTTGATCTTGTTTATTTTCTCATTTAGCGACCTTATCATCATTAGAAGGTTTAGTTTCTAGTCCTATGGCTATTCTATAAAGCCCTTTACTTCTAAGTATATCTACCATGTGAGGTAGCCATTGGAAATAATTGTTGTTGTTAAGAATAATCGGGCATGCACTTTCCATTTTAAAAAACATGAAGCTAAGAAAAGCTGAAACTAACTACTCCAATGGAAATATCTCGAAAAATTAGGCTGATTAAAAAAAACAGCTCGAAAAACGGCTTCTGGATGAATAAGTTATGCCTTTTTTTAAAAAAACGAGTTGAAGATGCCGAATAGTTACGGGAACGGTTTGAAATTTGATGATGAAGTTCGACTTAAAAAAAAAATTCCCGCCCCTTTAACAATTTTTTTTTACAAAAGAAGATTGAGAAAGAGAATTGAACCCAATACCTCTATTCTCATAAACTAACTTCTCACCAAGTGAGATAGTAAAAGGATTCTGTAATTGTTTGAAAGGATGAAAGTTTTTTTTTTTTAATCTTCGGTGTGCATACCTTTTCCTGCACAAAAAAAAACAAAAATCCGAGAAAAAAAAATGAAATGCAAGCCTTACAACAGATTTTTAAATTTTTGGTTAGCCTTACCGGCAACTATCTATTTTTCCACTATTTTTGATTTCCCAAGATCTCACAAAGATGTGGGGAAAGAGCATACGTAGCAAAAAAATCCCTTCCTCCTGTTTCTGATTTGCCAAGATCACACACAGTGCAGAGCAAAGAGCATACATATAGAATAGGGTATAGATCTGGAAAATAAATAAAACCTAGAATCGAAATAAATAGAGGGAACCGAAATAATAAATAAGCAGAACTTTTAAGAAATAAAACTACAAAACAATTACTTTATACCTCCAAATCTAAAATGACATGACTTGGGAAACCAGAAACCTTTTTGCATGAAATGAAAGGTATTCTTCACTGTAACAGATGCTCTGGACACAACAGAGTGGTTTTCCAAGCCCGAAAATGTTCAAAAATAGTAGATCTGGAAAACGGTAGTCGCATGCAGTCAAATCGGCTTCGGATTTTGATCAACAACAGATGCAACCCTCAAAATAGCTCTGATACCATGTAATAATTTATAGGGTAAGCTTCGTAGATCAAGAACCAAAGGTCACCGCTCACAAATAGATCACAAATCAGTACACTAGTATTATCACGTGGTTAAAACCCTCAAAGAGGGAAACAATCCACGGCCTGAGCCAACGCGACCACTTTAGGCAATTTATTAATAAAAATAAAAGTTACATATGTTTCTCTCATAAATGGTTACAAAAAAATGACCCTCCATGCTCTTTAAATAGAGATCATGGACTAATCGAGTGTTAAGCCACATATCAAGTGTCGTTAATACCGAGGAGAGAGATAACTGTCAGATCACTACAAGTCGTGACCGTTAGATTATAAGTTACAAACGTACATGGTAAAGAAACACACTTTACCTAACTCTACACTAGACTAAGTTATTCTTAACTATTTCCTATGTGTCAAAATATCGTAACAACAATAATACGATAATGCGATAATGCAATGCAGGCGATAATGTGATAATGCGATAATGTGATGCAGACAATAATTTGATCTGCAATTATGCAATGCAGGTGATAATGCGATCTATGATATATCACATCGGGGTATCTCAATCACAAGAGGGAGCGGAAAACATAAGGCAGGGTCAAATAAATTTGTGATTTTGCGATGCAAGAAAGGATAAAGGTCGGATTTTGAAGTTTTTGATGAATTTTTTAACTTAGAGCAAGGGAAGCTAAAAAATAACAAAAATTAATGTTATTGGTGATAAGACTAGCTCCACTTGGGATGATGTGCCCCTGTGGTACATCAAAGAACTTGATGATGAACTCATCTTTATTAGTAAAACATCATAACAAAAAATGAAATATATACAATCGAGTGAAATTCAGTAAAAGGGATTATGAGGAATAGTGTTTTAGAAACTTGCCATTGTCAGATCCTCCTACACACAACTTTCCATCCATCTCCTGATCAAGCAGAAAAGTGTTTTTGTCATGATATGCACCTATCAGAAATGGCCTCTTCCAGATGTTCTCAAAATTTCCATGCTTCCCCTTTTCTTCAATTCTGGCTTCCCATTTCAGAACTACATCTTGGATCTAGAAATTTTCCTCTTTAGTTTTTCTGTTAAAGGTTTTCTTCACTCTATTTTGTGATCGTTGATGGCTGTCATACACCTCATTTCTTTTCTCTTGTAAAGTTATAAGCTGGTTTATCCTCCTTTGGATAACATTTGGCTCCTCTTCAAGTCCTTGCAATAGTTTTGTTACCGGAACTCCCAAATAAGTGGGAAAAATAAATTCAGCTCCATAAACTAGTTCATAGAGATATTTACTAATGGATCGCTCTGTGAAAACTCTATCAGCCCATAGAAAAAACTTGAATTTTATATGCCATGATCTCTTTTTTTCTTGAAGCACTTTTTTCATGATCCTCACTATGCTTTTAGTAGATGATTCTGCAAGGCCATTACCTTGAGGGTAATAGGCTGTGGAATTTCAAAGTGTAATATGATATTGATGAAAAAATATAATTAATTTTTGGATTTAAAATATTGTGCATTATGAGTAATAATATTCATAGGACAACCAAACCTAGACAAAATATTGTTCTCTAAGAATTGAATGATAAATGAGTTAGTAGTCTGCCTTATTGGGATTTCTTGGATCCACTTAGTGAAATAATCTGTGCCTGTAAAAATCTAGTGATGTTTCCCTCAGCATGTTGGGTGTATTTTTCCAATGAAGTCCAACCCCCATTTCTATAAAGGAGCTTTAACATATATTGGCTTCAAAGGTAAATGAATCAGATTCTTGTTACCATAAAAAACTTGGCATTCACAGCATGCAACGATCTTCTTGTAGATGTCCTTAAAAATGGTAGGCCAATAATACCCCACCCTGAGTATCTTGTTGGTTGTGGATTTCCTGTAATAGTTTCCTCCACAATCTCATATATGGAACTCTTCAATGAATTTTTCAAGCTCATCTTCCAGCAAACAATTCAAAAGAATTCCACCGGTATCTTTCCAATACAAATTCTTATTAAAAATGAAGCATCTCAATTATTTCAACTTCACAAACCTTGAATTGGACTTATTCAACTGAGGAGGAGCTTTATGATGATGTAGGAAAAATATGACATCTTTGTACCATTCAGACAAGATTAATTTCTCTTCAATAGGGACCAATTCTATTTCTTCTTCTTCTTCTTTTGTCAGCTCTGAAATTTCTGCAATAAAATTCATGTCAAGACATTCAAAATTTGACTGTGCCATTAGTTTTTCTAAACCCTGCCCTTTCACTAATTTAGTAGGCTTAATTTCTATGTGATATTCTAGCAAAGTAGCGATCCATTTCCCTCTTTTTCCATCAAGATCAGCATGTGTCAAAATATCTTTAACCACAATGTTAGGCACAAATTCAAAAACACGAGAATGTAAAATGTCAATTCTGAAATCTTTAATAGCTTTGAAAAAACAATTTTTCTGTTTTTACAAGATATTGTACTTCAATTAAGAGTTGGCAAGGGTCCTACTGAAAAATGAAATAGGTTTCTCATCGCCTTGCTGCCCTTTCTGCAATAAAACTCTAGCAGAGGTATTTTCAGAAGCAAATATAAAAACCAGAAATTAACTTGAGAAGTCAGGACTTATAAGCACTGGGGCTTGAGTGAGGGATTTCTTTATCTCTTCAAATTATTCCTTAGCTTCAACAATATACTTAATATGAGATCCCCTCTTTAAAATCTTGGTAATTTTCTTGGCAATATCAAGAAATTTTTGGATAAACCTTCTAACAAAATTTACCTTTGCGATAAAAGACTCAATATCCTTCCTATTCATTGGCAGGTCTATCTTCTAAATTGCACTGAATCTATTAGGATAAATATTTATCCAATTTTTAGATATAATATGTCCTATCAATTTTCCAAAATTTATAGCAAAAATACTTCTAGTGGGATTAAGAGAGATACCGAATTTTCTACATTTTTGTAGAATTTTCTCCAAATGTTTCAAGTGATCTTCCTCCTTTCTTGAAAACACAGTTATGTCATCCAGATAGACCACAACTGATTTATCTTTGTCCTCATAAAAATTAATATCCATCGCCCTTTGAAATGTTTCCCCTGCATTCATCAAACCAAAAGGCATCTTGGCATACATGAATGTTCCCCGTGGCATGGTAAAAGCAATTTTCTCCTGATCTTCAAGATGTACCAATATCTGATTGTAACCTGAAAATCCATCAAGCATGGAAATTATTTGAGAGCCAACAATATTTTGGAAAATATAATCCATCTTGGGAAGAGGGTAGTTGTCGTTTAAAAAATCCTTGTTCATATTTCTAAAGTCAATAAAAATTCTAATCTCAACACTCTTGTTTCTGACAGGTACTAGATTAGCAAGCCATTTTAAAAAACATATAGGGACAATGATCTTAGCATCAAAAAATTTCTTAATATATTTCTCAATCAAAGGCATGAGAAAAGGATTAATTATTCTCAACTTTTTCTTGGAAGTGTTCTAGCATCATTTATCACCATTATATACTTGATGACTTATTCATTGGCCTTAGGCAGCCTTTCTATTCAGACTTGGTAATATTTCTCAAAAAACAGTATTTCAAAATCCATACGGAACTATTCCTATACTTTTCCGCGTATACCTGTGGGTCCATACATAGAGAACCCATGTATGATATTTAAAATATTAGAAATATATTAAATTTCCCTATTTTGGAGGTGGGATTTACAATTGTTCCTGTAACTTAACTACCCTAGCGTGTGGTCTAACTATTCCCCAACTGAAAAAACTAATTTGAGGGAGTATAAAAGCCCCTCAAGGGAATAGTATAAAGAGAGGAAGAGAGAGAATTATAGATATTATACCATGTTATAGACTTGATCAAGTCTGATATTTCCCCTGTGCCTCTTGCACTTCCCTAATTTTCAAGAAGCCCTTGTTTCTTTGAGATTTTCACCTTCATCCTATGTGAAATCCATTGTGCACTATTCTTGGAATACTTGTTGCAAGGCTAGGGCTGGATGGATCCAGAGGACAGTTTTCTCGAGGTCATGGAATATTTTAGGTGATCTCTCCATTATTTATTTACTATACATGTTATCAATAAAAAGAAGTGCCATATTCTTCCTGATGTTCACGTGTCATATATATCTCTTATACATGATTAATGATCTTAAATATTTCATTTATTGTTATTTATATGAGATTATGTATGATTTTTGCTAACATCTAGAACATATATATGTTGTACAACTATGCTTTGTACTTGTTATTTGCTGGTTTGCAGGTTCTGGAGCACAAGGAGTTGCAAGGGGTTTGATCCCCGTAGGATCTACTACAGCCAAAGGATAAGCGGGTAAGATCTACAATCATTATTTTCTAGTTTAAAGCATAGAAGTTAGCTAATTGATTCCTTCTTGTGATGACATGCCCCTCATATGTGAAGGTTTATCAACCCAAGACCTTAGGGTAACATTGCCCATAACAGAACTGGTGACTCCACTAGGGATTACATCCATGTAATTCCTAGTTTGGGTTGTTTTATCTGTCTTGTAGGTTCCCTGGTAAGTTTATCACTTTTTACAGTCCAATAAGTCTTTTTTGAATCAGAAAAAAGTCCTGTTCTCCTGATCAGGCTTGACTTTTTATTTTTTTCCTTATTTTTGTTTTCATACGCTACTTAGTCTATACATAGTTGCATATACCCCCTGTATCTTCCAAAATAACCCGCGTATACGCGAGTTTCTTTGGTTATAGTCGTGTATACAAGCTTGTTGCACACAACACAACTGTGTATGCATGGGAAAATTTGAAATTTTTAGTTTTGAAGCCCTGCCACTTTTTTCTGCCTGTGGTAGAACACTCCTGTGGTGTCATGAAGGTGTCTGGACTGTGTCTCTTGTGGTTGCATATCCATTTCTCTCTTGTTCTTGTGAAAACCTAGCCATTTGGTAAATTGCCTATTTTGTGTGATTGCAATTGCATTTTTACCACCGAGATCTCTTCCTGGAGTTCTTGGTTGTTCTGACTATTTAGAATAGTGAGCCTCTGCTTGTTTTCTCTTCTTGGCCTTATGCATTGCTTTGCTTTTGGTTTTTACATTTTTTTACTTCCTTGGTCTTCTATATTTCTTGAACTAGCCTTGTAGCAAATCTTGAAAATACCTTTCTTGGTTTTTTTGAGTTTTTATTCGCTGAAAGAGTGTACTACTTTTCTGAATCAGTTGTTTGAGTTTTTGCTTCTTCTTTCTTATTTGGGTCCCGCTACAAAAGTAGCTTAGTTGGCTTGGGCACTTTGAAGCCATTTTTTAGAATCATTTTCTTGATTTGGTTTTTGGGTAGTTTTATGCTTGTCTTCTTGAAATCTTTTTTCTTTCCATTATAAGTGAAAAGCCCAAAAAAATTTCTTATTTTCCGTTGCTTTTTCTTTGATCTCATTTTTAGGTATTTTCATATGTTTTGAAGTATTGATTGTTGGTTTCTAGTCTTTGGTTCTTGGTTTGGTTTTGAAGGAAGTATTTTGATATATTTTTTTATTTCTTTTTACATCAAGTACATTTTGGCATTTTCTATGCATAGGAGTTCTGCTTGGAACTAACCTTGATTTTATGTCAAAATTGATTGAGCCATTTATCTCTAGAGACTCTTTTCGCTTCTTCAAATTTAGCAATATTAGAATTTTCATGTCATTGGTAGTTTTGCATTAAGTGCATTGAAGCATTTTAGTCTTTTTCATAGTTTTCTGGAGTATGTGAAGTGTGAGTAACTGAAAACAAAAAACAAAGTTTTTGCTTATTTAATTTCATAGAACCCATATAGAGATCTCTTTTCATCGAAATGAAAGTATTGCATTCACATGTAGTAGGCTTTCATTGATTTCTTTTGCGTCAACAAACACCATCAGTTTCATTTCCGTATACCTTTGACTTAAGTAACAAACAATTTAAAATCAAGCACTATAATTAAAATCTACTATAATTTTTTGTATCATTGTCATTAACCATACACTAACTGGCTAGGTTGTAGGGCCTTGGAATAGGTGAGTGGAGAGTTAAATCTCCAAGGTTGCTCAAACTGTTAAACATAAAAATTTTATTAAAGAGCGAAATCCAACTCCCTTAAGTGGACCAGGAAAGCTCTACTCCAGAGAGTCAAGTGTGAGGGAGAATGCAGGTAGAGAAGAGAGATACCCCCTCTCCTATTTGTTAAATCTTGACCTAAGACCGTTCTACCTAGCTGCTAATACAGATTGGTGCCCTTAGTTGCCTCTCCTAGGTATCACATAGGTGATGGCCAGGGGGGGAATACCCATGGTACCTGAGACAAATGTTGCATCACTTTCATCAGTACTTCTGGAAGGTTCCCTTGTGAAGCTTCGGGACTTGCACCAGAAAATTTTGTTGTCAGGAGGTCAGTGTAACTATTTTTGTTTCCTTCGCTAGTAGGCCTGGGGTGTAACTACCCCATACTATTTTCGGAAGGTCCTCTTATTTCACTTTCTTGTATTTTGTTGTTCGGTCCTCATCACTAGGAGCAGAAATATCTGAGAGCTGCTTGATTGGTTGTATCTTAGGAACTTTTTAGAGTGTGCTCTTTGCTCCTATATTTCTTAGCTTCTTATATTTTTTGGGTGTGCTCAGTGGGTGATGTTTACCCGGTGTTTTCGAATGCAGTGGAGAGTGATCCTCCATTTGGGCTTGTTGTTTCTATGGGTGGTCCTGGTGTTAGTGTTAGTTTAGAAAGAAGTGCTCCACTCATCTGTAGAGTCTTGTTTTCAATAGAAGAATTTGAAGTAGAGGAAGTTCCTCAACCTCTTGAGTCTCTTCCATCTCCTCTTTTTGATAGTTTTCTTGACGTCCTTTTGTACATCTATCCTGAGTCTCAGAGACTAGCTAGTCCTTTTCTGTCATATCCCTTTCTTTCGATGGCCACGACTGGGAACACGACTTT
This sequence comes from Pinus albicaulis, assembly GCA_034641835.2. Lineage (NCBI taxonomy): Eukaryota > Viridiplantae > Streptophyta > Pinopsida > Pinales > Pinaceae > Pinus > Pinus albicaulis. Next base: position 1,282,620,285 of record CM076570.1, on the reverse strand, counting down.
TGCTATGAGCACTGAAAGTGTTCATACTCCTCTTTAAGCTGAGGGAGGAGGAACTATTGCCACATATACAATTACTTCTAGTTCTTCTATGCTTGGCTCTACTTCTATTCCATCCTTGAGTGGAAACACCCAAGCATATGCTTCTAAATCTGGCCCCTTTTCTATCGAAATGCACTCTAGTGGAATTTCTTCTTTCTCCTTTTCTGTTGTTTCAGATTTTTTTACACACATACCTTCTATGGCTAGTTGATCAACGTCATTTTAAGGTTCCCCCTTTGGAAGTGGGTATATCCCTCATTTGAACCCTTCCTTAGGATCCATGCCCTTCACCTCTCAGAATCAAGGTTTTAATCCTTTTTCCGGAGGTCAAGGCTCTAATGTTTTTTCGTGATGGAACCATGCTTTTACAGTATTAGGAGCGGGGAGTCACTTTTTCGCTGGTCAACAAGGGAATGTTCCTTTCCCTTCAGTGGGTGCTTCACAATATTTTTCTCCATTTGCATATGCTTGGAACCCTTACCAAGGGATTTCTTCTTCATTCAATACCTCGGTTGGAGGGAATGTCCCTGTGTATTGTAACTCTATGTTGGGAGGGGGTCCTTCTCCGAATGTTAGGTCACAAGGTTTTTCTTACAGCTCAAAATTTTCTAGGAATAACATCTGGCAACCTGGTGCTTCAACAAATCTAGGCTACTATTTTCTGAATGTGGGGAATCCTTCCTATGGGGGATGGAATTCACAGGATCCTCGACGCTTACAATTTTTTGCAATGTTAAACTTTTTAGATCTATCAAAATTGACCAATGATCCTATTTGTTATAGTCTGGTTTGGCCTCCGGTCGCCACCAAAATACCCTCCGACATTCTAAAGTTTTAAGGGAAGACTGGTGAGGATTCGACAGATCATGTCAGCACTTTCCATTTATGGTGTTCGCCAAACTCCCTTATCGACGATTCTATTAGATTGAGATTATTTCAACGAACCTTAACTGGAAATGCGGAAGAATGGTACATCGAGCTGATAAGGGGAATTTTTGCTACTTTTGGTGAATTGGCTACAATTTTCTTAAACCATTTTTAGTTGCATGTATGTTATGATTCCAGGACTGACCTCCTGGCCAATTTTCAGCAGGACAAAGCAACTCACATTTCTGATCATATTCAGGAATGGAGAAGAAGGAAGAGGCTCATCAAGGCTCAAATCCCAAATGAATTCCTTTTTAAATGGGTTTTGAAATCTTTACAGCCAGAAATCTTAAAGGATGTATCCCTTTCAGGGGTTTTTTCTCAAGAGTAGGCTATTTTTAGGGCTCAACAGCTAGAACTAATTTATTCACAGTCTGGAGTCCTTAATAAAATCTTGTTAGATTCTCCTCACTCCAAGTTAGATTTAGCCAAAACTAAACCTGGTCCTCATGGTGACGGACTTATTGGTTCGATCGATAGTAGTACTGTGTTAGTGTGTTTGGTGCATGCATGTACGAAATCACACCAACTTAAGGGGTGTGGTTTACCCTCTTAAGTTATTAGTCACAGGCAGAAAAAGAAGTGGAGTCAAGCAAGTTAGTGGAACATGCTACAATCATAAACATACTAGATAGAGAAATAGCATGCATATAAAAACTAAAACTAAACTAAAACTAAAAAAAATGAAACAAGATCTCTGAATAGAGTCAAACAACTGAAATAATCCAAACGGTGGCTCTTTCGGCCCCTCTTATTGAGTGCTGGTAGGAAATGAGGATGAAACTTTAAGCCTCTTGCGAAAGTGACCTTAGAACTTGGGTTCTAAGTCCCGATGCAAGGATGTCTTTACTTCCAAGCTTGCTTCGGTGCAAAGTCTCCCTCTCTCTACTGTGGTGGACTGAACTTGTTAGATGGCCAACAATTGAGTCCCCTCTATCTCAGCTCCAGATCACACATTGCTGGTATTGCTTGGGGAAATTCTGGCTAGCATAATAATGTTCTCTCAAGTTGTTTATCTCTTGGTGGCCTTATATAGGAGAATTCAAATCCTCCGTCCCTCTCTTGGTAAATTGTGGATGGTGACCCAAGAGAGGGGGATGATTCCATTGTGTGCTCCCTTGATTTCTAAGGAGGCTTTGGTGGTTGTCCTTAGGCGGCTTCAAGTGTGAAATCACTTTCGTAGAGTGTGATTTTTTGTCGTCCCGGAAAGCGACTTCCGCCACTCCCAGGATTGCGCACATTTTGGGTCAAAAAGCACACAAAGGTACTCTTCTCAAATGATTATGCGTGCAAAATCATTTATGACTTGCTCAAATTTGATTTTTCCTCAGACCTTAGAGATTTTTAAAGACTTTCCAGATTCTCTAATGTTTCTCAGCCCTGTAAATCCTTCTGCCTGACATTAAATAATGTCATCTTTGCATGTACGATTTTCCAGTGTTAACATTTTCCCCCTAATGTGTGAGGTTTAGGAAGAACTGTATAGCTGAAATAAATTATAGTTTCTTTTCTGTATATTGTGCGTAGTGAGAGAGAGAGAGACCTGCGTGAAGCTCGAAATTGGAAACATCCTGCACTGGTTAGAAGAATGACCATGTCCTATGGGACCCCTATAAGAAAATATAATACAATATATGTACAAATTTTCTACGAGGCGGGCATGTCCCATGCTCGTGATGTTGTGGCTAGTTAAAAAAATATATTTAACAGATACATGTTTTGTCTATGTCACTAATATGGTAGTGATCTGGTGGTTTCTAAATACGATTGCTGATGCCCTCTGGGGCATTTTTTTCTTTGAAAATAGGTGGAATGTGGCACCCATATGCATAAAATTGGTATGGCATATAGTTGCACATTGTACTCATAGGTGCTAGCTAGGACCTTCCTGTGTAAGCATTGTAGAAAGAGACGCTTATGAAGACATGAGTCTTCAACGAAATTGATCAAAGTTCAATGGTTGTAAGGTACGATACCATCTTGACACGAAATATTTTGTTGTAGTTGAATGTCAGGAGGATCGATGACATCTGTGGGCAATGATGTCTCCCACAGTGCCACCTAAGGATGACCCTTTTATGGAAATGGGTGATCGAAGGTATCGCTTCCTTTTTGGAAAATAGGTATTGAAGTCAACAAAAAGGAAGCCTCAACCGAACGAGGGGTTGATGATATGAAGGGTTAAGGACCTGGATGTGATGGGTTTAACATAGGCATGTTGGCGAGGGGTGACTACAAATTGATGATGGGGATTTAGTGGCCCAAGGTCGGCGTATACTAAGTAGCTTGGTGGCAGTCATAGTTATTTCTGATGGGGGAAATCCCTAGAGTCAGTAGGACTTCCAGTGTGGGTATAAACTGACTATGAATTTCATGGTGGCTTGTGCGTGAGGGTGTGATATTCTGACCAAGGGCGTTTAGGGACTGCTGCCATGGGAGAAAACATGAATGAGAGGGTGGGGGACATAGTGCACCATTTGTGGTCTTTTTACACTTACCAAAAGAATAAAATAATGGGGTTTGGTTTGTACAAAAAAGAGAGACGGGTGCCCCAAAACATGAAAGTGTTCGTTCACTGATGTTTGTGAGGAAGGTGTTTTGCTGAGGGTGGGGGCCCCATTGGTTGGTCTCATGTGTGAGGTTGATGAAGCGGATGAAAAAGTATCTCAGATGGGATTATGTTGGTGGAGGTATGGTGGGCCAAATGCGAGGCGTGGAAGTGAAATTTTGATTTTCTTGTACAACGTGGTCGTTTGGGAAGGGGGTGTTATTCTGTATGTTAAAACTTGACCTTTATGCATGGTGGATGGATGGGCATGAGGTGCTTCCCAGACTAAAGTGGTATGGCCATGGCGTCACTTTTGTTGTGATATGTGGTATACTAAGGGTGGCAAGTGCCATGGAGGGGGGGACTCTAACTTCTTTAATTGTTGTGTTTCAACAACTGTCAAGTTGTGGTTTATGTTCAGTGCTTTGCCAGGTTCAATTTCTACTAGTATACTTTTAGAAGAGATGGCGGTTAATGTTTGAGGAAGATCTTCAGGTCTAAGCTTTTCCTGGGTATCTGATTTCAATAGTGCAGCTAGCTGATTATGTGTTTTTGGAATCACAGAGGAGGGTTCACAAATAAAATTATTAATTACCTCATCCTTAGTGGTATCTTTAAGGCTTAAAGCTTGTCCGATAGTCAAAATAAGTTGAGTAGCATGATTATCAAAGTCCATCCATACAGAATTATCATTATTAATCATGGGTGTAGCATGAGGGTAGAGAGTAAGCTGCTTAGTTTCATATCCATTGGAAATTGTCATTGAACCCGATCTACAGCTGATAAAGGCATCGGTTGTGGCTAACCAGGGCCTTCCCAAAATTAGAGGATGTCCCCCCAACTTTGTTTTAGTCTGTAACACCACAAAGTCGGCTGGGTAATTCCAGGATTCAACTGAGATGATTAGGTCTTCAATAAATCCTTCTGGTTTGATTGTAGAACAGTCAACTAACTCTAGAATGGTTGGTGTATCTCTGATTACGTTCTTCAGCTGTAAGAGTTGTGAAGTTTCAAGGGTCATAATATTTATAGAAA
>CM076570.1:1282490437-1282615636 GCA_034641835.2 Pinus albicaulis | reverse complement strand
GAATTTCCAAAAACGACTTTTGGGTTATGGAGAACTCCTGTGTTTTAGCCACTCCACAGAGTTTCGAGACTAGAACACCTCCGATGCTACAAAAACTAACACTCTACCCCCCTCATTAGCCATCGCCCAACTCCTCAAGTATTTAATGCTTCTTCTCAAATAAAGTAATTGTAATATCCCCAATTAGCAGCTAGCTAATTGGGAATATTAATTTTTGACAATTTTGGCTTTTCTCAATGTTAGATAGGAATAATGTGGGTCGGGACCCACAAATCACAATAAAGTAAAGCAAAAGTATTTTCCTATAGTTAGAGGGGAAAAATTGCGGCCTAGGTGGGGCCGGAGAGCCAATGAGAAGGCTCTGCGCTGGGCTGAGTGGCAGCGCTGAGAGTGGCCAAGGAGGGGCAGCGCAAGAGTGGCCAGTGAGGGGGGCAACGCAATCCTAGGTGGGGCCCGAGAGGGAAGTTGGGTTGTTGGAGACAAAAGGGAGAAGGTAGCTCATTGTCCATCATTCATTCACCTAGCATTTTTCTGTCTTCATTGAATGAGAATGCTTGAGCTGTTGAGCCCAGTCTGCAGTGTTGTTTAGCACAAGAGATCTTCAAGTGGAGATCTCAACCTCTGCCTCGGGGGACTTCGAGTGCCCGCTCAGGAGAGGTGATTCCATCATTTTGTGAGGAGGATTCAGAGCTACATCATCGGGGGTACGTAGTCCCTTCAGGACAGCGTAGAGGCAGCCCAGGCTGCGCAGTCCAGCCAAGGAGGAGTGTCGGAAGAAGGGAGTTGAGCAGGAGAGTTACCAGAGGATTTGGAGGGGAGGCTAGCCACCTCCTACCAGGAATCTTGGTGACATTTCAAAGGCATTTCCTAGCCGACCAGTGTGCCAAGCCCAAAGGGGCAATTTTCCGAGGTCAAGCTTTCTAGAAACCCTTCGTCGATTTCTGTGGGTTTGGTGAGTAGAGCCCGAGGTTAAAAGCCCAGAATTTTATGAGCACAGGAGAGAGGCTAAACAACTTACCGAAGTCAGCCAACAATAGTAGTTCTAGTGTTGACAGTGCAGAGGGAGAGCCACTCAGAGCAATTCCAGAAGATATTTTGTCTAGTTTAGAGTTGTTCTTCAGCCTGCCTAGAGCAAGCCCATGTGCTATCCTTCCAAGCACCAATCTTGTACTCTTTCTGACAAATTTAATAAAATGGCACAACACTGGATTTGGCTTCATTCTATGTGTTTGTAATGGTGTTTCTATTTTGCTATAGTTAAATGTCCATTTTTCACTTTTATTACTGTTAATCCCCATTTGTGGATATTACAGTGGTATCAGAGCTTATAAACTTGGCTCAAATTGTGGAGCACGCAGCTTATGACACCAGAAGATAGACAGAACATCACCTACTAAAGATAGAGGTACAGGAGCAAGGAAAGGAGGCTTGAAATCACTCCTGTCCAGGTTGACAACGTCCCGGAGGTCGAAGAGAGAGAAATGGCACACAGGGATGGAAGAGATGAGGTGAAGGATTTTGCCCACCTTCTTCTAAAATTGGTGCAAAACCTCTCCTAGAAGATCGAGGAGATGGGTTAGAAGCTTGGCAAAGACCGTAAGCAGAAGGGGACTCAAAGGGAACTCCAGATTGGGGAAGGATCTGGCACTTCACACCACCGGACCGGTCCTCACACTACGTACCAGGTTGTGACACACACTCCACCACGCTCTACCATTCTCACATTTCTATCTTCAGGAGTAGGAGGGAAACAAGAGCCGGAGGTGGCCCATTATGGAGAGTATTTTACAAAGTATCAGTCCTACAGACCCGAGTTTGGAGAAGCCCTCACCTTCAACGAGTTTTTCCAGTTGAAGAACAACAACAAACCTAAGGGCCAAGCCAGAGGAGGAGGGTACACGCAGGGGAATGACCTGTAGCGTACTGTGGGCAGGCTTTTTCTGCCAACTTTTGATGGGTCATCTAAGAGTTCAGCCAAAGCATGGGTGGAGAAGCTGGACATCTATTTCCAGCTTAACCAGATGACATAAGTGGAGGCCATCAAGGTGGTTGCGTTGCACTTGGAGGGAGAAGCCCATGGTTGGTGGTTTCATGGGATGACTACGCTGGGTCACTCAGGGGTGACAACGTACGATGACTTCACTAGGAGGGTGTTGGAGAGATTTGATCGGAGGGATCCAGAGGAGCACTTTGGGGAGCTGACCAAGCTCAAGCAGGCGGGGAATCCTGAGACCTACATCTCAGAGTTCTTGAGGTTATCTGTGATGGTTCCAGATCTGTCGGAACCTAGGAGGATCTTTATGTTTATAGATGGGCTGGCAGAGCCATTGCGTGGGCTAGTGGGGTCAACTAGACCCACTACGCTGCAAGACGCAGTTGGGAGGACCCAAGATTTGCAGGATGCATTATCAAGGACTAGGGCCCCCATACCCAACAGACCAGCCTTCCAACAGAGGGGAAGGGACACGAGAGCTCCACCCCCAAGAGGTAACCAGGGCCGGGGGCCATTAGAGGATGATACCTGGAGAGATCTGAGGAGGAAGAAGCTCTACTTCACATGTCAGGAGCCATGGGCATCAAGTCACAGGTGTGCCAAAGGAAAGGCACACTACATTGAGGTCTACTCAGATAGCGAGGGATAGGAGGAGACACTCTTCAAGATGGGAGGAGATGACATCGCAGCAGGAGTAGGGGAAGGTCCTCCACCACCACCTCCTCCAGCAGCAGGAGGGTCAGCGTTTGCACCGACCAGAGGGGTCCTTGTATCCTTGCGAGGGATACCTAAGTACTTAACAATGAGGGTCCGGGGGGGACAACGTGTCTCGGTGCTACTGGACAGTGGAGCCACACACAACTTGATAGATGCCCAGAAGGTGCAGAGGCGAGGTATCCAGACGGAGGGGTTTGATGGATTCTCTGTACTAGTTCCGAGAGCTAGAACCATGTATTGTGTGCGGTATGTTCCAGTTTTGACGGTGACCATGGTAACATACTCAGTGACAGACCATTTATTTGTGGTCAACATTCCGGACACCAACATGGTGTTGGGGGTCCAGCAGCTCATCACCCTTGGTAGAGTCACTACCGATTGGCAAAAGTTGGAGATGGAGTTCCTGGATAAGAAGAGTGGGAAACAGGTGATGCTTAGGGGCATACATACATACCCCCCTTCAGACAGTTTCTGCACATAGGATGGAGGCAGAATTCAGGCAGGGAGACATAGAGTGGGTAGTTGAGCTACGGATTTCAGAAGCAGATGGTACAGCTCGACCCCCGCACCCCGATGTGCAGGCCATCCTAGATCGTTACTCCATAGTTTTCAGGGATATTCCACCAGGGCAGCCACCTGACAGGGGGTTTGAGCACACTATTGAGTTGGAGCTCGACATTCAGGCTGTGATCAACACCCCCTATAGGCATCCCAAGGCCTAAAGGGATGAGATTAAGAGGGCTATCCATGAGCTCTTGGCATTAGGGCACATCAAGACCAACGCTAGTCCTTTTGCTTCTTTAGTTGTTTTGGTGAAGAAGGATGGGACACTGCGGATGTGCATAAACTACAGGGCCCTGAACAAGAAAACCATGAAGAACCGCCAACCCATCCCCAAGATCAATGAGTTGATGGATGAGTTGAGGTGTTATAGCATCATTTATCACCATTATATACTTGATGACTTATTCATTGGCCTTGGGCAACCCTTCCATTTAGACTTAGTCATATTTCTCAAAAAACAGTATTTCAAATTCCATACGCGATTCTGCCCAAACTTTTCCGCGTATACACTCGGGTCCATAACAGCGAACCCGCGTATGCTATTTAAAATATTAAAAAATATAAAATTTCCCTATTTTGGAGGCAGGGTTTACAGTTGTTCCTGTAACTTAACTACCCCAGCCCATGGCCTAACTGTTCCCCAACTGAAAAAACTAATTTGAGGGAGTATAAAAACACCTCAAGGAAATGGCCTAAGGGAGGAAGAGAGAGAATTATAGATATTATACCCTGTTATAGCCCTAACCATGTTTGATATTTCCCCTGTGCCTCCTGCACTTCCCAGATTTTCAGGAAACCCTTGTTTCCTTTAGATGTTCACTTTCATCTTATGTGACATTCATTGTGCACTATTCTTGGAAGAAGTTTTGCGAGGCTAGGGTTGGATGGATCCAGAGGACAGTTTGCTCGAGGCCGTCACAGATTTCAGGTGATCTCTCCACTATTTATTTACTGTACATGTTATCAATAAAAGAAGTTCCATCTCGTTCCTGATGTTCACGTGTCATATATCTCTTATACATGCTTGATGATCTTAAATAGTTCATTTATTGTTATCTTTTATGAGATTATGTATGCTTTTTGCTAACATCTAGAACACATATATGCTGTACAACTAGGGTTTTGTGCTTGTTCTTCGCTGGTTTGCAGGTTCTGGAGTATAAGGAGTTGTAAGGGGTTTGAACCCCGCAGGATCTACTACAACCGAAGGATAAACGGGTGAGATCTGCAATCCATATTTTCTATTTTAAAGCATAGAAGTTGGTTAATTGAGTCCTTGTGATGACATGCCCCTGATTTGTGAAGGTTTATCAACCCAAGACCGTAGAGTAACATTGCCCATAATAGAATTGGCGACTCCACTGGGGATTACATCCGTGTAATTCCTAGTTTGGGCTGTTTTATCTGTCTTGTAGGTTCCCTGACAGGTTTATCACTTTTTACAGTCTAATATGTCTTTTTCCAACCATACAGAAGTCCTGGTCTCTTGATCAAGCTTGACTTTTTCTTTTTTTCTTATTCCTGTTTGTATACGCTACTTATTCTGTGCACAGTCGTGTATGCCCTTTGTATTTTCCAAAAGAACCCGGGTATACGCGATTTTCTTTGGTTACAGTCGTGTATACACGCTTGTTGCATACAGCAAAACTGCGTATGCCTGGGAAAATTTGAAAATTTGAGTTTTGAAGCCCTGTCACTTTTTTCTGTCTGTGGTGGACCACTCCTGTGGTGTCTTTAAGGTGTCTGGACTGTGTTTGTTGTGGTTTCATATCCATTTCTCTCTTGTTCTTGTGAAAACCTAGCCATTTGGTAAATTGCCTATTTTGTGAGATTGCAATTGCGGCTATAGCACCAAGATATCTTCCTGGAGTTATTGGCTGTTCTGACCATTCAGAATAGTGAGCCTCTGCTTGTTTTCTCTTCTTGGCCTTATGCATTGCTTCGCTTTTGGTTTTTACCTTTTTTGACTTCCTTGGTTTTCTTGATTTCTTGGACTAGCCTTGTAGCGAATCTTGAAGAGACCTTTCTTGGTTTTTTGAATTTTTATTCGCTAAAAGAGTGTGCTACTGTTCTTAATCAGTTGTTTGAGTTTTTTGGTTTCTTCTTGTTTATCTGGGTCCTGCTACGAAAGTAGCATAGTTGGCTTGAGCACTTTGAAACCCTTTTGAGACTCATTTTCTTGATTTCGTTCTTGGGTAGTTTTATGCTTGTCTTCTTGGAATCTTTTTTCTTTCCATTATAAGTGAAAAGCTCAAAAACATTTCTTGTTTTCCATTGCTTTTGCTTTGATCTCATTTTTACGGTTTTTCATATGTTTTGAAGCATTTTTGTTGGTTTCTAGTCTTTGGTTCTTGGCTTGGTTTTGAAGGAAGTCTTTTCTAGATTTCTCCCTTTTGCATCAAGTACATTTTGGCATTTTTTATGTATAGGAGTTCTGGTTGGAACTAGCCTTGCTTTTTTGTCAAAGGCGATTGAACCATTTCTCTCTAGAGACTCTTTTCGCTTCTTCAAAGTTAGCAATCTTAGAATTTGCATGTCATTGGTAGTTTTACATTAAGTGCATTGAAGCATTTTAGTCTTTTTCATAGTTTTCTGGAGTGTGTGAAGTGTGAGTAACTGAAAAGAAAAGAAAAAAGTTTTTGCTTATTTAGTTTCGTAGAACCCATATAGAGATCTCTTTTCATCGAAAGGAAAGTATTGCATTCGCACGTAGTAGTTTTTCATTGATTTCTTTTGCGTCAACAAACACCATCAGTTTCACTTCCGTATACCCTTGACTTAAGTAACAACCATTTAAAATCAAGCGCTATAATTAAAATCAACTAGAAGTTTTTGTATCATTGTCATTAATCATACACCAACTAGCTAGGTTGTATGGCCTTGGAATAGGTGAGTGGAGAGTTAACTCTCCAAGGCCGCTCAAACTGTTAAACATAGAAAGTTTATTAAAGAGCGAAATTCAACTCCGTTAAGTGGACCGGGAAATCTCTCCTCCAGAGAGTCAAGCGCGAGGGAGAGTGCAGGCAAAGAAGAGAGATACCCCCTCTCCTATTTGCTGAATCTTGACCTAAGCCCGTTTTGCCCGGCTGCCGATACGGATTGGTGCCCTTAGTTGCCTTTCCTAAGGACCACAGAGGTGACTGTGGGGGGGAATACCCGTGGTACCTGAGACAAACGTTGCATCACTTTCATTAGTACTTTTGGAGGGTGACCTTGCGAAGCTTGGGGACTTGCACCGGCAAAGGCTGTTGTTAGGAGGTCAGCGTAACTGTTTCTGTTACCTTCGCTAGTAGGCCTAGGGCATAATTACCCCAGACTATTTTCGGAAGGTCCTTTTATTTTGCTTTCTTGTATTTTGGTGTCCAGTCCTCATCACTCGGAGTGGAAATACCTAAAAGATGCTTGATTGGATGTATCTTAGGAACTTTTTAGAGTGTGCTCTTTGCTCCTAGATTGCTTAGCTTCTTATATTTGTTGAGTCTAAAAGTAATCTCTTAAAGTGGCTGACTGATTGTAGAAATTTGACAACTGATATGTTATCCACCGAGATTCTCTTGATCACACACTATTTTAACTTCATGCACAATACATAATCTCTTCTACCATTGATCATTAATTGCGGAAATAAAAACAATCGCATGCGCACATTAAAATCATAAACAATCACACATATGAACACAATATTTTATGGGAAAGCTTAAAGCTGAAAACCCCCAACTATCTGTATATTATATGTCATAGAGATCATGTAACAATCATCATACAAAGCTCCTCACAAGCTCTTAGTACAATCTCCAATTGCTACACACTAATCAAGCTAGATCTAGCAAATCACATGCTCCAATCTCTGCCACCTGATAGCCTGCCTCCACTGCGCAATCTCTGCTGAAGAATGGCTTGTAATTAACTTCAAACCACCTGGCTTGTACTGCGCAATCCTCATTGGCATCTCCATCAATGTGTGGTGCAAAACTCATGCACTAGAATAGTCACAACTGATAGTCACACTGCTTTTTCACCTACCTCTTCACTAGTCTCCACTGAAACTGTCCATGCACTGAAGTTAACTGATGTATTCTTTAGTTGATTAATGAGTTTATAATTAGTGAATTAATTAATAATTGATTCACACCACTCTCACTAGTGTATCAATCAGTTAGACTAGATACAACTAGCTCAACTATGTTTAACTCAGTTAAACTGAACACAACTCCATTAACTTCCTCAATCAACTCCACCAAACTCTCTCACATGAGTTCTAACTAAAGCTCCATGCAATAGCTCCACTTGACCCTTAGGAATAGCGTAATTCCTTCTGTCAGCTCCTGTGCCACATCTGTGCACTTAACTGAAGTGCTCCAAGAGAATAAGATAATGTTTAGAGTCCAAATATTATAAAGAGCTAATAATATTCAACATATCTATTTTTAGACTGACAATCTAAAAATAGATTCCGCCCAATATGTCTAAAAATAGAAGTCCATCTATTTTTCCAACTTGACCAACCATCCACAAATAGCATCCTGCAACTCATAGAATATGGTCGACATGTCTAAAAATAGACTTTGCGCCAAAAATAGCCTGCGGGCCCACTTAGTGAAGGTGACTTCTTTCCACTAAGCTCATCATCTTGTTGCAATCTCAACATTGATTGCCTCGTCGATTGAGGAGGCTTCATGGGCTTTCTCCTACAAGTGTCGAGCCTTCTTCAAGAAGGCGTAGGAGTAATTCAATGGGTAACTTTTACCCGGTGGTTTCAAACGCAGCGGAGAGTGATCCTCCATCTGGGCTTGTTGTTTCTGTGGGTGGTCCTGGTGTTAGTGTTAGTTTAGAGAGGAGTGCTCCACTCATCTCTAGAGTCTTGTTTCCAGCAGAAGAAGTTGAAGTAGAGGAAGTTCCTCAGCCTCATGGGTCTCTTCCATCTCCTCTTCCTGCTAGTTTTCCTGACGTCCTTTTGTACATCGGGCCTGAGTCTCAGAGACCGGCTAGTCCTTTTCCATCATATCCCTTTCTTTCGATGACCACGACTGGGAACACAATTTCGGCTATGAGCACTGCAAGTGTTCATACTCCTCTTTCAGTCGAGGGAGGAGGAACTATTGGCATATCGACAATCACTTCTAGTGTTGATATGCTTGGATCTGCTTCTATTCCATCTTCAAGTGGAAACACCCAAGCATATGCTTCTCAATCTGGCCCCTTTTCTATGGGAATGCCCTCTAGTGGAATTCCTTCTTTCTCCTTTTTTGTTGTTTCAGTTGTTTCCGCACCCATACCTTTTATGGCTGGTGGATCAAATTCATTTCAAGGGTTCCCCGTTGGAAGTGGGAATATCCCTCATTCGAACCCTTCCTTAGGATCCATGCCCTTCACCTCTCAGAATCAAGGTTTCAATCCTTTTTCCAGAGGTCAAGGCTCTAATTTGTTTTCGGGATGGAACCCTGCTTTTACAGTATTGGGACCTGGGAGTTAATTTTTCGTTGGTCAGCAAGGGAATGTTTCATTCCCTTCAATGGGTGCTTCTCAGGCTTTTTCTCCATTTGCAAATGCTTGGAGTCCTTACCAAGGGGTTTCTTCTTCATTCAATACCTTGGTTGGAGGGAATGTCCCTATGTATAGTAACTCTATGTTGGGAGGGGGTCCTTCTCCGAATGCTGGGTCACAAGGTTTTTCTTACGGCTCGGCATTTTCTATGAACAATATCTGGCAACCTGGTGCCTTAACAAATCCAAGCTACTCTTTTCATAATGTGGGGAATCCTTCCTATGGGGGATGGAATTCCCAGGCTCCTCCACGCTTACCATTTTTGGCAACGTTAAACTTACCAGATCTATCAAAATTGACTAACGATCCTATTCGGTATAGTCCGGGTTGGCCTCTGGTCCCCACCAAACTACCCTCTAACATTCCAAAGTTTGAAGGGAAGACTGGTGAGGATCCGGTAGAACATGTCACCACTTTTCATTTATGGTGTTCATCAAACTCCCTTATCGACAATTTGATTAGGTTGAGATTATTTCAACAAAACTTAACTGGAAATGTGGCAAAATGGTACATCGAGCTGACAGGGGGGGCAGTTTTGCTACTTTTGGTGAGTTGGCTACAATGTTCTTAAACCATTTTCAATTGCTTGTCCGTTATGATGCCAGGACTGACCTCATGGCCAATTTTCAGCAGGACAAAGCAACTCACATTTTTGATCATATTCAGGAATGGAGAAGAAGGAAGTGGCTCATCAAAGCCCAAATCCCGAATGAATTCCTTCTTGAATGGTGTTTGAAATCTTTACAGCCAGAAATCTCAAAGGATGTATCCCTTTCAGGGGTATTTTCTGAAGAGCGGGCTATTTTTAGGGCTCAACAGCTAGAACTGATTTATTCTCAGTCTGGAGTCCTTAACAAAATTTTGCTGGATGCTCCTCACTCCAAGTTAGATTTAGCCAAAACTAAACCTGTTCCTCATGGTGACGGGCTTATTGGTTCAATCGATAGTGGTACGGCTAACCTACTAAATCAATTGCAGCAGTTTTCCATACAATCTGCTCCTTCTGGTCAGGTTGTGCCTTCAGTGTCAACTCCTTCCCAACCCTTGGCAATTAATGTTGTTCAAACTTCTAACCTTAAAGGAAATCAACAATCTAATGGGAAGAAGAAGGGACGAAATAATAATAAAAAGGACAAGGATGGGAAGGGGAATGCGAACAAATCCAACGATCATGTTGGAGAGGGTAAGAGGGATAATAAAAAGAAAGTCAATTTTCCGTATAAGTTGTGCACTGGAGACCATCTTACGCACCTCTACTCTAAAATTCAGGATGCTCAGCGCTTGTTAGCTCAGCAGGGTTCTTCTAGTTCCCAGGTTGTGCTGACAAACCCTTTTCCCCAAGGGCAACAACTGCTTGCTGGCATGAATGCAAATACTGGAGATCCCTCAAGGGGCAACCATGAAGGGGAAAATCCATCAAACATATACATGACGAGTGCTCATACAGATATCGCTACGAGATCTCGTGATTATGGCAAAGCCAAGTCTTCGAAAGCTAAGGGTGCTCCTAATAACACTGAGCCACTCCATATAGAGAGGCCTGTAGTTGAGCCTATACCTCAGATGCCGAAAGGGTCTACAAAGCGTACAACGATCAATCCTCATGCCAAGGCTGCCCAGAACTACTCGATTGTAGAAGATCTGGCTCAAAGTCCTTGTGCCATGTCTACATTGGAGGTACTCCAGTTGTGTCTTGCACAAAGGAGTGCACTGCTCACTTCCATTGGGGTTGTTGATCCAAAGAATTCTCTGATTATCACTTTTGATATGACGACTTTTAAAAAGAGACTTCCTCATCATATGGCTTTCCATATCATGTCAACATATCAGAAATTTAATATTTTTCGAACAGTTGTTGATGAGGGCGCTTCCACGTGTGTAATGTCTCTTGCATGCTGGAAGGCTATTGGATCTCCTTCAGTTGTCCCTTCAGCCACTCTTCTGACTGCGTTTGATGGTCATTCTCATAGGCACATGGCATTGTTCCAGCTTTACCCATCTGTGTTGGGGGTAAAACTATCAATATCGAAGTTGAGATAGTTGATGCAAGCTTAGACTATAACCTTCTGTTGGGGCGAAACTGGATCTATGAGATAGATGCTATTGCATCCTCATTATTTCGTATTGTATGTTTCCCTCATGAAGGGAGAATTGTCACAGTGGATTAGCTAGATTGTTCTCCTGTAGATCCGAATGCATCTTTTGACTCAACCATTCCCTTGGTGAATGATACCAAGCAACCTGTTGAGAATTTGGGGGTTGGAATGTATACATCCTTGATGGGTACTTTTGATTTTTCGCCTTCTTCGGTTCATATCAATGCTATTTCATCCTCCAAGGTTCCTACTCAGAAAGAGTTCTTCTGAACTCACTGTTTTTCGGACCCTTGGACCTTACCTTCTCCTACCTCCACATTAGAAGAAGGTCAAGTGGGTGGAATGGCATTTCCTATGTTTGTAGCTGAGATTGATTATAGATCTATTGTTGACTCTGCAGATTCCATGCCAGTTTCTCTTTCACCGGAGGAATTGGATGGAGATGTGGCTCTAACTTGGACTCTTAGTTCATCTTCTACTTAGGATTGCCTTGATACCACTCTTCCATCTGAAGAGGCCATCCTCGAAGAAATGACTGGTGTAGAGAGACCATGGGATGATTTGCATCATCAATCTTATTTTCTACCAGACTTGTGAGAATTTGAATCAAGTTTCCCTAGCCTTCAGTCTTCTAGTACTGTTCACCCAGTCCTGAACCCTTTAGCACCAACACAGGTATTTGCTGAAGGGAACATGGTTGTTATTTCTGCTACTACCTCGGTGAACATCTCCAGAGATCCCAACATTATCGAGAATGTCTTCATTGGAGCAGAATGTTGCCCTGAAGAAATTCAGACTTACATCAATATTTTTCGAGAATTTAGGGATGTGTTTGCTTGGTCTTATGAGGAAATGTCTGGTATAGATCCATCTGTTGTCTAGCATGATATCAAGACATACGAAAACGCTAAGCCTATAAGGCAGAAGCTTTGTCTGGTCAAACCTAGGAAGGCAGCAGCTATCAAAGCCGAAGTGGAGAAGCTGCTTAAGGCGGGTTTCATTTACCTCGTTCCATTAACTGAGTGGGTTTCAAATCCAGTTCATGTGGACAAGAAACAAGGAATGATCCAAGCTTGCATCGATTTTAGGGATTTAAATAAAGCATGTTCTAAAGATAATTACCCACACCATTTATAGATCAGATCGTCGATGAGTGTGCGGGGAATGAGATTTTCTCCTTCATGGACGATTTCTCCGGATATAATCAAATCTCTATCCGTCCTGAAGATCATCATAAGACTGCATTTATTTGTCCCTCGAGTACCTTTGCTTACAAGAAGATACTTGCCAGCCTCAAAAATGTTGGAGTTACCTTTCAGCGGCCATGTCTTATGCCTTCCACGACATCAAACATATTATCGAGGCATATTTGGATGATTTAGCTGCTCGTTCTAGCAAGAGAATTGATCATCCTTCTCATCTCCACCAAGTTTTTGAATGATGTCGATATTACAAAATTCGATTGAACTCTAATAAGTGCATTTTCGCTGTCACATCCGGTCGATTGTTGGGATTCATCGTGTCTACAGAAGAGATTTGGGTAGATCCCTTCAAGGTTGAGGCAATACTTTAGTTGCCTCCCCCATCTTCGATCCGTCAACTTCAAAGTCTGCAAGGAAAAGCTAATTTCCTACAGAGATTCATCATAAATTATGCCGAGATTACAAAGGGATTTATGAGATTGTTGAAGAAAGGAGTTCCATTTCTCTGGGATGACTTTGCTCAACGTTCATTCGATGCTTTGAAAAAAACATTGACCTCTGCTCCATTACTGAGTCCACCCGATTATAGCATAGATTTCCTCTTGTATCTCGCTACAGCAGAATCTACCATTGGTATGGTTTTGGTTCAGGAAGATGATGCTCTTTCTGAGCATGTCGTATACTACCTTATTCGAGGCTTGGTAGGTCCTGAACTCTGGTATTCTCTGATAGAGAAACTTCCTTTGGCAGCTGTCCATGTTGTCCAGTAGCTCAGACATTACATTCTCCTTCGCAAAACGTATGTTTTGGTAGCAGTCAATCCATTTCAATTTGTTCTCAGTAGACGAGTAATTGGGGGCAAATACAATCGATGGATTGTTATTTTGCAGGAGTTTGATCTTGAATTTTTGTGTGCCAAGTCCAAGAAATCATTAGTATTCACAGAGTTGATTTCTGAGTTGCCTTGTGGAGAAGAGATTGTTTATGAAGAATCATTTCCTGATGAACATATTTTTCTCATTTCTTCACAAGATCCTTCGTACGAAGATCTCATAGTTTATCTCTAGACTGCGAAGTTTCCCTCATCTTTTTCGAAAGATGAACGCCGAAATTTGTGTCACTTAGCCAAAAGTTATTTGATTATTGGTGACACTATATTGTCGCGGGATCGATTCGATCCTTAGACATTTCGTAACTCTCGAGGAAGCTGAGGTTGTGTTGAATTATTGCCATGGTGGAGCTTGTGGCAGTCATTTATCTGGGCTTGCTACAATCCAAAAAATCTTGCGTGCAAGATACTTTTGGCTTTCAATTTTCAAAGATTGTATTGAAGCGGTCAAAAAGTGTCATCCTTGTTAGGTTTATACTCGAAAGATGCGCGCTCATCCAGCTCCACTCTTTCTTGTCATCACTGTCGGTCCCTTCACAAAGTGGGGTATTGATTATACTACTTGTAACCCACATTCAACTAAAGGTCACAAGTACATTATTGTAGCTGTAGACTACTTCACGAGGTGGGTTGAGGTTATGCCCACTTTTGGGAATGAAGGTGAGACAACAACCTTGTTCCTATTCAATCAAGTCATTTTTCACTTTGGTATCCCCAAAGAGATTGTCACTGACCATGGAAGTCATTTTCAGAACAACGTGATGGCTGAATTGGCTCTAAAATTAGGTTTTCGGCAGGAGCATTCATCTCCTTATTATCCTCAAGCCAATGGGCAAGTTGAAGCCGTTAACAAATCCTTGAAGACAATCCTTCAACGAACGATTGATCAAGCCATATCCAATTGGCATGTCATGTTGTACCCTACACTTTGGGCATACCGGATGTCCGTAAAGACTGCAACCGGTTTCACTTCGTTTCAACTAGCTTATGGGTTGGAATCTATACTTCCTATTGAATGTGAAATTCCTTCCCTTAAGTTAGCAGTTGAGATTCTTCTTGACACATCAAGTCTCGAAAAACGCCTTATCCATCTAAAACATCTTGATGAGCAGCGCCGAGATGCAGCTACGATGAATGAGGCACATAAGAAACAGGTGAAGGTTCAGTATGATAAGGCGGTTAAGCCTCGAGTTTTCTCTAAAGGTGACCTTGTTTTGGTTTATGCCCAGGAGAAGGATGCCTTGGGGCCATGCAAGTTCAAATCTATGTGGTATGGCCCCTTTATCGTCATAAATGTCCTGAAAAAAGGAGTTTATGCCTTGGTTGATTTTGATGGGAACGAGTTGGCGAAGCCCAAAAATGGGCTCTATTTGAAAAAGTACTATGCTTAGGCTTAGGCCTAGCATTTGCTTTGTTGTATATATTGTATTTTTGTACATATCTGTGTTTCGATTTTTTGGTGTGGTTTTGATTATTTTGATCTGCTTTGGCAGGTAATATTGGATGAAATGAGTCACTTTGGCTTTGCCGATGGTGCTAGTAGACATACCCGGAACCTGGATTATGTGTCTTGGGTAATCCACCATCCATCTGGTTAGTTATTAGTCTTAATAGGTGTCTGCATTGGTCCTGCTTTGAACAATGTAGCAGAATACACCGCAGTGGTCAACCTACTCTCGGAGGCAATATCTCTTGGTGTTGATTCGTTAGTAGTTTACTTGGATTCACAACTGGTGGTTTCACAATTGAACAACACCTATCATGTCAGAGACCCATTTTTGCATCGATTACTTTTTAGGGTATATTTGTTACAACGTTTATTTCAATTTATTACGTTCATTCATATTCCTTGATCTGATAATTGGTTAACAAACTCATTAGCTAATCAAACACTTGATTGGCATATTAATCATTCAATACTCTAAAAATATCAAAAACATCATTCATCATTGTATATTTGAGGCATCACATCATATAAAATCGATAGGTGTATATATATATATATATATATATATATATATATTAGAGTGTTCAAAATATACAAAATCTGGACCATCATGTCCTACAAAATTGGGGTATCATAATAAAAAAATATTACAGTCATCCAATCAAATCTAAGTCTACTCCCAAGGTCCCTGTCCAACATTTGTGTTCTAATAGAACACAATGGTAGTCGCTACACGGCGTAATAACTGCATCGAGTCTCGTGGTACCCCTACCACCCGCCTCTGGATAGCCTCTGGTAGGTCCTCTATAGCGGCCATAGGCACTTGGCGAGTCAAACTCTCCAAGTTTCTCTATACTGCACGGAGGGTCCTTCCTGGGTCTTCAGCGTCCGCCTCACCTCTGCGACGCTTGTTCCTTGGGTAGCCCTCTGGCCTAACTGGTCCCATGTCTACATCATGATCATTAAAATTTTGTAAGTCAGATTGTCCTATCAAATTTTTATTTATTTATTTATTTATTTATGTTTTCTATAATTTGAAAAAAATCCAAAAAATCATATAATAGAAAAATAAAAAAATGCAATCTTACCAATTGCACTCCATGTTTCTCTGGGTGGAAGAACTAAATCAGGATCTGCTCGAAAATCCATCCCAGCATAGGGATAGTCCTCCACTGCGATGACTTGTTCTTCCCACCACTGGAAGAACTCATCATCCCAGGTGGTTCGGGGAACTTCACTTCCCCCCAGTCTCTTCATCAGATCTTCCCATCGGGCTATTCTTGGATCTCTTGGGCTGCTGATAGTAGAGATGATCTTGGGTCGAAGCCCTAGGACTCTCTCAAAGAAGAATGTCAACAAAATCGTACTGTATCCAAAGTGTTTAGTCTTTGTCTTTCGGATAGAAGTAAGTTGTTTTTTCATATTTTCTAGTAGGGTTGTGCACTAGTCATAAATATGAACCAAACACTCCACTGCTATACTCATATGTGCACATGAAGCCTGGTGTAGAGAAGCTGATCCTGCAACTTTGCCGATGGTAAAAAGAAGGATTTTCATGTGCAAATCGCTCACATCTTTGATGGGAATCTGAATTCCCACCTTCTTTACATCATCTATGCAATAGACTTGGACATAATCCTCTACGTTAAGCTCTCCAACAGGCTTTCCATGCAAATCTACTGTGTCTCCCCTTCGGGAAAGTCCAGTAATAAAATATATATCTTCCACCTCTATTCTTAGTGGCATATGTTCAATTATAAAACAATCTTCTTCTAGTTCCCAATGATCAACCAGCATCTGAAGCAATCGAGCATTGATTTTCATATTCGACATTTTGAAAATTTTGAGTAACCCAAAATTCCGAAGGATATCTAAGGATTGTTGGTCCTCCATCACTTCATTATGAATAGCTCTGTGCTCATGTTCTCTCCAATTGATTGAAATCCTGGTAAAATCCATCAATTGAATGATTAAATACAAGTTTTTGAATTTAGCTCTGTGCATATGCGACCCCATTTGTACACAGTTGTGTATCATACATAGGTTCCTTATCATGAACTCATGTATGCGCAAAGGATTTCAACGAAAATCTATTTGCTACGGTAAAAAAATCCCAAGTTTTTCTTAAAACAAGAATGAAATTGATACATGGGATGAGTAAAAGGTTTACATGAGTGATTTGAGGTGATTTAGTGGTTGGTTTCTCCGTGTTCAAGAAAAGGATTTTTTTTCCCCAGAGCTCTTTCTCCACTTCTGCAATGCACAAATGATCAAAATGTGAGTCAAAATTCTTATTTATTTATGCCTAGAATTTGAAATTTTTTTCGCAAATTTCGTTTGTGTTTATTTTTTGAATTTGTTTAAGGTTGTTTAACCTTTTGGCTTGTAAGCATTGCGAAAAGTATTTTTGAGGTACATTCTGCTAAATTTGAGATATTCCTAAGTTTTTCTTCGAATCCATGATCGTTGACCTGTCATGGTAGGTATTTGATTTCGAAATGGCATATCCGTTATGGAATTCAATTTCCGTTGCATTTTTGCATACTAGCCTCCACTTTGATCACTTGGCATAGGGTTGATCCCACCATGTCATGAGTATTTATCCCATTTCACTCGCCGATTTTTTAATCATGACTTGGTGGTAGAGCCATCCTTTACATGGGCTTCCTAGTTAGTTCCTCGGTAGAATTTTTCGCTCATGCTGCAATTTATGTAAGCTCGGGAGTCCTCTTTAGTCCCACCATGACTTATGCATTGAAGCTTCTTTCTTCTTCTTCTTAGCTATATTTATTATGGCCATTTACCCTAGAGGCTCTGATATGTTGTCAATTTGTCTTACTGTATTTCATATTGAGTACTTGTTTACCTTGGCCTTTAGCTCGCTTCATTTGGACTCATGTTTAAGCCCCCCTTTTACCATGTATTTCTGTACAAGTTAACCATGCAATCACTTAGCCTTTTTGTCTTGAAACCTTTACCAATTGATGGAACATTCATTTGAGTGTTAGTTACCAGTTTTCACCACCTTGCATTGAGCATACGATTGTTCCTATCTCAGGAACTAGTGCATCTGTTTACTGACACTTGTTCTATCCATTGCACTATAGCCATTCTTTTATTCCTTTTCAGGCTTTGAAATATGAAAAATACAAAAAAGTAAATATTTGAAAAAGAGCGGGAACGAGATATTACTTCCATACTTGATGTCAGCTATAGTGTCAGTTGTGTCACCCTTGAAAAAAGCACAAAAAGCTAAGTATTTTCTCCATTTGGGATGGTTTTATTTTTTGACTTAGGAGAAGCCATAAACTTGGCTTTGAGTCAATACTTTCCCTATTGGTTATCTCTTCCAATCATATGGAGGGTTTGTTTATGCCTCTTGCATGACAAACTTATACAAAGTTATCATTCGATGCCATAGTCAACATGAGTCATGATTTTTTTCAAGGGAAGTTAACCTGAGTCGGCCTCTTTGCGCTGTCTCTTGACTCATTTTTCAGTTGGAATTCCTAGTCTTATCAACATCTTGTTCTATCACATCAGATATTTGGTCCTTTTCTCATGCCAGTTTGAGAAGGTCTCCACTGACTTCTTGCTGTCGGGTTTGTCTCTTATCGACTACGACATATTGCTCTAAGATTAAACCTAGAGCCACACCCTGGCCCTATTTACATCATTAATAGATGACCTTGTGCTCAGCATTTGATCAACATCATGGGTCTTTGACTGAGTGGTTTCCCTTTTGCTCAAATTCAACATACATTATCGCACCTGCGATTTCTGCAGTACCTTGATTTCCATTTGACCCCTTGCCTCTTTGTCAGATTTCATCATTGGTTGGTTTAGAGGGCTTCTGTCGTGCACTAACTTCGTCTTGTGCATGCCAGAAACGTACTTCGGGTTGGTTACTTCACTTTATTTCATCTGATTCCTTCCAAATATTGGCCTGCGGGTGACACTCACGCTGGACTAGTGTGGGATGCCTTAATGCCTTCCTTCCAGTATATATTTTCCCATTGACTCCGACTCATTTATCTGGGAATAAGATCTAGAGTCCTTTTGTCAGTACCTTAGGGTTTGTAGTCATCAGTGGTAGACTCTTCGCTATCGACAGTGAGAATACATCATTGTCTCTTGATTGATAGATTCTTTCATGTGTTCGACTTCAACTCATTCATTCACACTTTCTAGATTGTACTAGGGCACCTTGACACTCTTTATCATTATTGGTGGGTTGTCTCAAATTTGTTAATGGTATACATTAATGACCGGTAATCAAATGATTTCTCACATGGTCGACCTCATCTCATTTATTCCCATTGTGTATAATTGTGCATGGTGATTGGTGAAGACCTCGGGTTTGCATCGGCGTGCTTTGGTTCACTTTGATAACTCCTTTCGTTTTCTGCCAGTGATACCATCCACCCTTATATGTTGCAATTTCATCATAGTAGCAACTTATATGTTGTTTGTCGAGTTGTGTGTTGTACCATTTGTTCCACCACTTATGATTTGGTACTTGGAGATTCAGTTGTGACTTCAGTGATCAGATATATTTGCATCATCATTGATCAATCTTCTATATGTGATACTTGGACATGATTTTGACTTATCCTTCCGAGCAGTGATCATATGATTCACTATGTACTTTACATTTTAGCTATACTTGTATACATATTGGATCCGCTCCACAATTCATATGCAGACATGCTTTTCTTTCACTGATCATGGGTATGCCCATCTCAGACATGATCTATCTTTCTAATTTCTATCACTGGTTTTTTGGCGGGCTGAAATCTGGTGGAGTCCTCTCTAGTCCTCACAAGGTTCTTTCTATGCACATAGTACATTTCGACCATCATGTACCCCTTCTAACCTCATATATTAGGGGGCATTTGTTATATCATCATTTATCACCATTATATACTTGATGAATTATTCATTGGCCTTAGGTAGCACTTCCATTTAGACTTGGTCATATTTCTCAAAAAACTGTATTTCAAAATCCATACGGGACTATGCCCAGACTTTTCCACATATACCTGCAGGTCCATACATAGCAAACCCACATATGCTATTTAAAATATTAAAAAATTTAAAATTTCCCTATTTTGGAGGCGGGGTTTATGGTTGTTCTTGTAACGTAACTACCCCATCATGTGGCCTAACTGGTACCCAATTGAAAAAACTAATTTGAGGGAGTATAAAAACCCCTCAAGTGAATGGCATGAAGGGAGGAAGAGAGAGAATTATAGATATTATACCCTGTTATAGCCCTGACCATGTTTGATATTACCCTTGTGCCTCTTGCACTTCCCTGATTTTCAGGAAACCCTTGTTTCTTTGAGATGTTCACCTTCATCCTATGTTAAATCCATTGTACACTATTCTTGGAAGAATTTTTTTGAGGCTAGGGCTGGACGGATCCAGAGGATGGTTTGCTCGAGGCTGTGGCAGATTTTAGGTGATCTCTACCCTATTTATTTACTGTACATGTTATAAATAAAAAGAAGTTCCATCTTGTTCCTAATGTTCACAAGTCATATATATCTCTTATACATGCAAAATGACCTTAAATAATTCATTTATTTTTATTTCTATGAGATTATGTATGCTTTTCGCTAACATCTAGAACATATATATGTTATATGACTAGGTTTTTGTGCTTGTTCTTTGCTAGTTTTCAAGTTTTGGAGTAGAAGGAGTTGCAGGGGGTTCGAACCCCGTGAGATCTACTACAACTAAAGGATAAATGGGTAAGATCTGCAATCTTTATTTTCTAGTTTAAAGAATAGAAGTTGGTTAATTGAGTCATTCTTGTGATGAAATGCCCCTTATTTGTGAAGGTTTATGAACCCAAGACCTTAGGGTAACATTGCCCATAACAGAAAGGTTTTTCATTCTCTTTGAGGGGAATAGTATGCTGAATAATTCTAGGATCATACCTATTCAGATCAGCATATCTCCATGCAAAAACATCGATATATTTCTTCATCATATCCACATACTTCTGTCTCATCCCCATAAAAAGAAACTTAGAATTTTTGACCATTTCACGTGTTGTTGCTATACCAAGATTGCAAGTCTCCACCTCCTCATCATCAGCCTGCATTCTAGGATACTTGAAAAAATCATTTTGATTAAAGAGTTTCTTAAGGGGGATAATGCCGTTGGGAGTACAATTTTTTTTCAAGAGTAAGACTTCAGGATTAACCTTAGTTTCATGAAACATATTTTGTTGATCCACTTGGATGTTCTCAAACTCCTACTTCAATTTAAGGAAATTTTAGACTTGCTGATCATTCTCAAACACTTTCCAATTAATGATGTTTTCAAGGATTGTTGGCCTATGTCTGACCTCAACCTCATATTTCTCACTAGAATGTGTAGAGGTGACAAATAAACTTGCAGAGATAGCTAGAGAATCAACTACTAAATTTTGGTCTCTAGTTTTCATAATGAAATCATATTCTTGAAAATTTTAAAGCATTTCCATGATCAAATTTATGTATGCCGTAATTCTTACATATTGGTTTGATATGACCATTCAACTTGTTTAATCACTAACTCTGAATCACCACGCAATAATATCTTTATGGCACCTAGTTTTTTCAAAATTTCTAGACCCAAAAATAGTGATTCATATTCTTCCATATGGTTTGTGCAATCAATGATCCATATTTATGCAGGAAAGCAATAAAATACAGAAATAGAAATAAACACAGAGATGCAGCGGAAACAATAATTTGTTTTATTTAAATCAAATGACTGAAATATGCTTACAAACATAATGGAAATAAAAATAGTTAGGGTGCTGGTAGCATATCTCTGAGAAGAGATGTCGCGGATATAGACCTCTGAACTGTGTTACAATGAGGCTCTAGGGCCTATTTATTATTGAGAAATAATGGAAAACTCCAAACATCCAAAAACCTAACCCTAGGAGATGAAGCGCCAAAACTCTAGGCCCCGTTTAGGTAAATTGGTGTTCCAACTTCCCAGGGACGTAAATTTGGCATACAATCTTCGTTTCACACACTCAATACCTCGTTAGAAAGATCTGTCTAAGGATTAAAATTTTTTATGAAAGGATTATAGGCCTAATCACTCTTGGTTTTCCTAAAAAAACATAGTTTAGGGCCTCAAAATGGATCTGGAAGTTCAGGACCTGAAAAACTGCTAAAAATTGTAAGTTGTGTCGAAACTGAAAAACTGAAAGAGACAATGGTGGGGCCTCAAGTGGAATAGGTGGGTGGCCACTAATATCCACTTGGATCATTAAGGCCCCAAAACAGATATGGGAGTGAAGGACACGCAAAGCTTCTAAAAATAGTATGTTGCACTGAAAGTGGAAAGCTGCAAGAATTGATGGTGCAGGTCCAAATGGAATAGGTGGGTTTCCGTCGATATCCACCTGGATCATTCCTACCTCCTTAGGAATAAATGGTCCCCATTGAATTGAGATCATCCATAAGATGAGGCATATGTTGTCGAATTGGGCATTATATTTTTCAGAGATGTCATGGACCTGCGAGCGGACATGCTAGATGCGTTTAGGAAATTTGGTTTATTTATCAACCTTAGACAATACAAGTGTGGATTCTGTATGTGTAGTTTCCGTAGGTATGGAAAAATCAGGCGGTGGTGCACTGGGGGTTAGATCAATGGAGTGCTTGTCCTGACAGTTGAGATGAACCTCTGTGATTGAGGAGAAAATTTCCTCGTATTCCTCCATGACTTTATCCATCTGCTGCAGCTGTGTAGGGGAGCCCTGTTTCGAGGTTCTGGCCACAATTTTATTCTTTCCCTGTGAGCGAGTTGTGAGGAAAATAAATTTCCTGGTTTGGGAAACAATCTTACTACATTTCTTTTCAGTAGTCAAAGAGATGACAGGAGGTGGTACTACCTTTGGTATCCTAGACAAGTTATTTCCCAAAGTAATAATAACAGCATGAGGCCTAGACTCATACATAGCATGTCACCTTCGCAAGTATGATTGGCCTAATAATACATAAGCTATATCAAGAGGAGAAACATCACACAATGCCTCATCCGTGAATGGCTTGATATTGTACGGAAGGCTCCACTATTGGCAGATGAAGATATCTCCCCTTGGATGAAGCCACCCGATGGTATGCGGCTGCGGGTGTGATATGGTCGGTAAGCCGAGCTACTTCACGACCTCTGTTGAAATGAGGTTCTTTTGGCTTCTGCTATCGACAAGGAATTGCAGTGGATAACCCTTCACCCACATCTGTGAATGGAAGAGGCACTCCCCCTCCTATAGATCCTCAGGATCCTCCCTTTGGATCTTGCTGGTGGCAACAATCACACTGGGATCCACATCAATGATCTGCTTCCCTTTGTTATTTCCTTTCTCTGGATCTGACATAGGATCAGAAAATTCATCTGATTCAGGTGGCTTTAGTATGACCACCAATGATTGTTTGGCCCGACACTTGTTTGTGCTATGTGTGGGCCTGTTATGAAATTCACACCACTTCCCCGTGTCCTTCTTTGGATTTGTGGTGTTGTTATGAGTCGTAATGTTTTGGCCTTGCCCCTTGTTATTCAGTTCAGGGGCACCTTTCCCTGGATTCAGATTTTTAGATCCAAAGTCTCGCTTATTCTACTTAAATTTTTTCTCGATCTTGGCGGCATAGGGATACGCCGTGCCAAGTGATGTAATGTCGAGGAACTCCATTTCCTCCTGAATATGTTTATGTAGATAGCCACGGTACGTGGGCACAAAATTTCTCTCCGAATCCTTAATACCCAACTTTGTGCAAAGGGTATGGAACATATTCATGAGTTCGTGCACATCTTGATCCCTTTGCTGCCGCAGCGTGGTCCATTGGATGTATTTGTCCTCATAGCTCCCCCCGGGGTAATATTTTTCCTTGATGCCATATCGAAATGAATTCCAAGTAAGTGTGGCCGAGAACAGAGAGGGTTCCCCTTCGTCCTCATGCTCACAGTAGGTTTCCCACCAGTGTTTGACATGGGGGTGGCTTTGAGGAGTGAAAAATAATATTTTCTTGGTCGGAGAAATCATGGATCGAGAAATACCCTTCCAGCAAATTTAACAATTTATCTACAACATCTGCATCTATCTGGCCTTCAAATATATGAATTTCAATGTTTACCTGTACCTTGAAGGGACTGCCACCTCAAGAGTGGCTGTTGGATGTAGATGCGCCATAGGTGGGTAGTCGTTGAAGGATATGAGCAAAGTTATCCATCATCTCGTTCCTTTGTTTCTCGAGGGCCTCCTCGAGCAATATCTTGATAGGATCTCCTGCTCCCTCATCTTTATTTTCTTCCACCATGGGATATCGTCGGGGTTTGCGAGGTTGATCTTGCAAGGGTTCAACCAGATCGAGCCCTAACTCCCTATACCCTGACCACGTTGGGGACATGCAAAGAAAAACAGAGAAAGAGAAAACTGCTCTGATACCAATAATCTAGATTTATGCAAGAACACAATAAAATATAGAAATAGACATAAACACATAGATGCAATGGAAACAATACTTATTTTATTTAAATCAAATGACTGAAATATGCTTAGAAACATAATGGAAATAAAAATAGCTAGGGTGATGGTAGCATATCTCTGAGAAGAGATGTGGCAGCTACAGACCTTTGAACTATGTTTCAATGAGGCTTTAGGGCCTATTTATTATTGAGAAACAATGGAAATCTCCAAACATCCAAAAACCTAACCCTAGGAGATGAAGTGCCAAAACTATGGGCCCCGTTTGGGTAAATTGGTGTTTCAACTTCACAGGGACGTAACTTTGGCATATGATCTTCATTTGACATGCTTAATAGCTTGTTAACAATATATATCATAGGAAAACAAATTTTGATGCAAGAAAAACAATCGCTCTCGGTTTTCCCAAAAAAATGTCGTTTAGGACCTAAAAATGGCTCTAGAAGTTTAGGACCCAAAAAACTGCCAAAATTAGTAATTTGTGCCAAAACTAAAAAAATGAAAGAGACAATGGTGGGGCCCCAAGTGGAATAGGTAGGTGGCCACTAATATCCACCTGGATCATTAAGGCCCCAAAACGGCTCCGGGAGTGCAGGACCCAAAAAGCTGCTAAAAATAATAAGTTGTGCTGAAAGTGAAAAGCTGCAAGAATTCATGGTGCAGGTCCAAATGGAATAGGTGCGTGGCCACCTATATCCACCTAGATCATTCCTACCTCCTTAGGAAGAAATGGTCCCTATTGCATTGAGATCCTCCATGAGATGAGTCAAATGTTGTTGAACTGAGCATTAGATTTGTCGGAGATGTCAGGGACCTACAGGCGGACATGCTGGATGTGTTTAGGAAATTTGGTTTCTTTATCAGCCTCAGATAGTACACGTGTAGATTCTGTATGTGTATTTTCCAGAGGTATGGAAAAATCAGGCGGCAGTGCATCAGGGGTCAGATCAATGAAGTGCTTGTCCCGACAGTGTAGAGGAACCTCTATGAGTGAGGAGAAAATTTCCTTGTATTCCTCCATGAATTTATCCGTCTGCTGCAGCCATGTAGGGGAGCGCTGTTTCGAGGTTGTGGCCACAATTTTCTTATTTCCATGTAAGCGAGTTCTGAGGAAAATAAATTTCCTGGTTTGGGAAACAATCTTACTGCGTTGTTTTGCAGTAGTCAAAGAGATGACAGGAGGTGGTACTACCTCTGGTATCCTATACAAGTTATTTCCCAAAGTAATAACAACAGCATGAGGCCTAGACTCATACATAGCATGTTGCCTCTACAAGTATGGTTGGCCCAATAATACATGAGCTATATCAAGAGGAGCAACATCACACAATAATTCATCCATGAATGGCTTGATACTGTACAAAAGGTGACACTGTTGGCGGATGCAGATATATCTCCCTCGGTGAATCCACCCGATGGTATACAGCTGCGGGTGTGCTATCGTCGATAAGCCGAGCCGCTTCACGACCGCTGCTGAAATGAGGTTCTTTTGGCTTCCGCTATCAACAAGGAATTGCATTAGAGAACCCTTCACCCACATCTGTGAATGGAAGACGCACTCCCCCTCCTTTGGATCCTCAGGATCCTCCCTCTGGATCTTGGTGGTGGCAACAATCGCACTGGGATCCACATCAATGATCTGCTTCCCTTTGTTATTTCCTTTGTCTGGTTCTCACTCAAGATCAGAAAATGCATCTGATTCGGGTGGCTTTAGTTCAAACACCAACGAGTGTTTGGCCCGACACTCGTTTGTGCTATGTGTGGGGATTTTATGAAATTGATACCACTTCCCCGTGTCCTTCTTTGGATTTTTGGTGTTCTTATGAGTCTTACCGCTTTGACCTTGCACCTTGTTCTTTGGTTTATGGGCACCTTTCTCTAGATTCGGATTTTCAGATCCAAAGTCTTGCTTGTTTTACTTAAAATTCTACTCGATATTGGTGGCATAGCGATATTTCGTGCCAAGCGATGTGATGTCGAGGAACTCCATTTCCTCTTGAATATGTTTTTGCAGACAACCATGGTACTTGAGCACCAAATGTATCTCTGAATATTTAATACCCACTTTTGTGTGCAGGGTATGAAACAAATTCACCAGTTCGTGCACATCTTGATCCCTTTGCTGCCATAGCGTGGTCCATTGTATGTATTTGTCCTCATAGCTCTCCGCGGGGTAATATTGTTCCTTGATGCTATCTCCGAACAAGTTCCAAGTGGGTTTGGCTGAGAATAGAGAGGGTTCCTCTTCATCCTCCTACTCAGTAGGTTTCCCACCAGTCTTTGACATGGGGGCAGCTTTGAGGCATGCAAAAATAATCTTTTCTCGATCAGAGAAATAATGGACTGAGAGATACCCTTTCAGAAAATTTAACCATTTGTTTATGACATCTGCATCTATCTGGTCTTCAAATATAGGAATGTCAAAGTTTACCTATACCTTGAAGGGAGTGGATCCTCCAGAGTGGCTGTTTGATGCAAATGCGCCATAGGTGGGAAGTCGTTGAAGGATTTGAGAAAAGTTATCCATCATCACATTCCTTTGTTTCTCGAGGGCCTCCTCACGAAATATATTTATAGGATCTCCTGCTCCCTCTTCTTTCTTTTCTTCCACCATTGGAGGTCGTCAGGGTTTGTGAGGCTGATCTTGCAAGGGTTCAACCAGATCAAGCCCTAACTCCTTATACCCTGACCACATTGGGGACATGCAAAGAAAAACAAAGAAAGAATAGACCTCTCTGATACCACTGATCTAGATTTATGCAGAAGCACAATAAAATACAAAAATAGACATAAACATAGAGATGCAGCGGAAACAATACTTCGTTTTATTTAAATCAAATGATTGAAATATGCTTAGACATAATGGAAATAAAAATATCTAGGGTGATGTTAGCATATCTCTGATAAGAGATGTGGTGGATACAGACCTCTGAACTGTGTTACAATGAGGCTCGAGGGCCTATTTATTATTGAGAAACAATGGAAAACTCCAAACGTCCAAAAACCTAAGCCTAGGAGATGAAGCGCCAAAACTATGGGCACCATTTGGGTAAATTGGTGTTTCAACTTCTTGGGGATGTAAATTTGGCATACGATCTCCGTTTGATGCACTCAATAGCTCATTAGAAATATATATCTGAGGTTTTCACAAAACAACGTTGTTTAGGGCCTCAAAATGGCTCTGGAAGTTCAGGACTCGAAAAACTGCCAAAAATAGTAAGTTGTGCTGAAACTGTAAAACTGAAAGAGACAATGGCGGGGCTCCAAGTGGAATAGGTGGGTGGCCATTAATATCCACTTGGATCATTAAGGCCCAAAAATAGCTCTGGGAGTGCAGGACCCCAAAACCTACTAAAAATAGTAAGTTGTGTTGAAAGTGAAAAGTTGCAAGAATTGATGGTGCGGGTCCAAATGGAATAGGTGGGTGGCCACCGATATACACCTGGATCAATCAGAGTTAAATTTAAAAGAGAAAAAATTAATTTCATCATTAGGAGTAGTGGTCCATATCCCTGCTCCATCCACCTCTCTTCGACCAAATCCACCAACCTTCTCCTTTTTCCTCAACATCCTTGATTTTTTGCTTGCTGATTTTCTATTTTTTCTTCAATTTCTGCCTCATTGGTGAGTTCATTGAATAAAATTTAGGAACCCAATTCAGTTTCAACTACATAAATAGGAAAATTTTGAGGCTTAACCTTACTACTCACCATGTAGGCCATCCTAATTTCCCTATACAACCTCCTTTGCTCACCAAAAATGAGAATGGTGGCATATATCATATCCATATGCATAGTCCCTTTAATTTTGGCTGCCCAAGACCTGGATAAAAGCATACCAAAATTTGGAGGAATATTATTTACTGCTATGCCCCTCACCATTATTTTAGCAGGTAATTGTTTTAGGCGAACAACAACATATTTAATATGACGTATGCATTGGACTCTCTTGGAGTCAAATGAAAACAGATCTTTATAAGTTCTAGTGATCTCTACACCCATCCTCTCCATAAAAAAGTTAGGCATAAGGTTGTGTGAAGCACCTGAGTCCAACATGGCATCATGCAAAGTCATATCATGAATATTGAGACATACATAAAAAGGAGGAACCTCATCATTTTGTTGATCTTCTACCCTTGGTATTAGGAAAATGGTGGGATGATCTTCTTACAGATTTAGGATGTCTGAAGGTCCTGGCTGAGAATTTAACATCTTGAAAATTTTTCTTCTATATTCAGTGACCTTGATAATTTCTCCAAAGGGGACTAGATTTTGATTTTGGATATATCATTTTCTAAACTGAGAGAAGATGAGGTTTTTTCAATTTCTATGGAACGAGGTGGAGGTGGTGTATCCTTCTTTGGCTCAACTGGTTTAGGAACATCTTTCTTTGGTTGAGATTTATTTTTTGTAATGGGGACATTCCTATTTCTCAAATTGTGTTGTTTCTACATTTAAAAGATGGCATGTTGATAACCCTTTAGGTAATCAAATTGTCCCTCATTCTTCTCCTAATCATGATTGGACTCATCATGTTCCTCTTTAGTTAGAGACATCCCAAACATGTCTTCATCTAAGAAATGAATAATATCCTCTTGGAAATCAGGTTGAGCTTCCTCTTCATCAAGTAAATTCTGTTGAAAGTGAGGCATCATTTGTGTGTCAGGCTGATTTATGTTTTCTCTTTATATTTGCTGATTTTGAGGCCTCCTAAATTGTGGGTTTCTGATGTGTGCATATTGTTGTGAAGGAGGCAAAGTAGTGCCTCCAAGAACAAGTCTATCAAACTTAGCATATGAGGATGAAGGCTTTTCCTCTTCTTGAATTTTTTTTTCCCATCTTAGACCTCTTGGCAGCTTCCATGTTCACCTCCACTTTTACTGCATCATTATGCATTTCTGCTAGAGAAGAAAATTGAGCAAATCCTAAAGGAGGTTTAATATGAGAAAATATGAAGTTATAGACTTTGTTAAACCTCTTAGAGAAGTCTTGGACAGATTCATCTAAGGTTATTTTCAAATTTTTATACTCAGTCAAAGCTTGTATTGGATTTACATTACTCCCCCATTTGGTCAAAAAAATATCTTCTAGCTGGTCCCAATTCTACAAACTTTCTGGAGCTAAGGCCTTAAACCATTTTCTTACTTCACCAGTGAAACCCTGAGAAAATAATCTCATTTTTACATACTCATGGCCTACCTCCTATCTATCAATGAAATCATTAATTTTGTCTACATGTTCCTCAGATGATATTTCCTCTTCACTCCCAAATCTTTTAATTTTGGTTGAGTATCCATCTAGGAGGTCATGAAGGATAGCAGGGAGGAAAAGTGGAGCATATCTTGGAGGTCCAACATGAGGAGGAGGACGAACAATTCCAGCCATGATGACATGGACTGTGGTATGTGGAAGGACAATAGATGAGGTTGAATTCTGAATTTTGAAAAACATAATAGGTGAGGCTGAACTATTAGGAGATGGTGTAGATGGTATTTGAAGTCTAGATATGAATGAACTCCATTCATGCAAAGGTATACAGATTTTATCTTCAACAGAAATGCAAATGGATCTAACTATTTTAAACGTTCAAAAGACTCCCTCTCTAACAACAACTTTGATGTGATTGTTTGCTAGAATTATTCTATTCTTCCTTACACACTAGGGATGACATGTAAATACCTATTCTTTGTAGGTCTAGTACTATTATGTTAGTCAACTCATTTTCAGTCTTAGACCTAAACAAAAATTCTTCAATTTTATCATAAAATTTCCTATCTTCAGGACTTCAAATAATTTAAGAGGACAAAGCTCTTGAATGTGATGGAATACCTAACTTTGAAGAGCTACCTCCAATCCCTTTGAGGATCCTTTATGGATTATCCACAATTATAGGTAGGTTAGGATTTGGATTTATCCTTTTGTATCTCTTTCTCAAAGCCACCTTTAAGCATGAAGTCTTTAGTGGAGTCACCAAGGTAGTTTTTGAAACCTCGAAATGTTCTGAGCTTCTGCTACCTCCAAGAGTTCAGCTTCACAGTTTGAGCACAAACTTTGGGGAATATATCTTCAGACTTCCGATAGACACACCACAATTTTATCTCTAAATTAGTACTGTTGGGTTGCTCCATCAGAAAATCTAGAGTAACTATTATAGACCAGCTTTTGACTGGAACTTACACTTTCTAGCCTGAGAGGGATCTCTCAAGAATAAAGATAATATTATGTAAATGAGGATCAACATATGGCTAACTCTGAAATTTTGTTTAAATGTTTTTATGCAGGTGAAGCATGTGAAGAAGTAGCTACCATTAGGTATGGATTCAGAGGAACTAGACTACATTAAAATCATCTAACATGGAAGCTGAGGCATGTGTGTATTCTCATCAAAACATAAACTGAACATTAAACCATAAGTGTACAGGAAGTTGGAGCATGATTAATCACGAACTATAAGTGATTACACATAAAGAAAAATGAAAGACCGAAACACAACTAGAACAATAAACCATATGACTATAGGAAGTTGGAGCATGATTAAACACGAATTCCAAGTGATTACACATAAATAAAACTGAAAGAAGATCAAAAGATCCTTTAGGACAACCACATACAAGAATACATGATGAATCTGAAGCGAGAAATAATTTTTTTGCAGCTGTATATTGTTGAAAGAAAAATATTACAAAAATATCTTCAAGCATTACATCCCTCACGCTCCCATCCTCTCATCTGCCTATTTATAGAATTTACATGTAGTCTGTGAACCAGGCTAGACCTTCGAATATTTGAAAAGACATCTATCCAAAAATGAAACAGATTACAAGGAGAGAACATCAGGATATTACTGTTTACAAGAGTTTAAGACCTCATATGAATCAAATTCTATTTATTACACTAACTGTCTTTACATAATGTATTTATGATGGTATTATCGAACATGACCACTTTGAGTGAAGTGGTGCTGTCCATAACAAAAATAAATAACAACTAACTGACATTAAGTATCTTCTCCTAGAAATTTGGAAATGTAATGGCTTCAGGCATTTGGTGTACTTCAAAACCTTGATAAACCTTGATAATATTTAGCTGGTGGCATATACATGTGTACCCATCTAATCTTGTACTTTAAATTTTTAATGAACTGTCTAATTAGTCATGACTTTAAATCATCTCGCATCGGGAGCTTAGAAGCGAAGGTCATAAGGCAGAAACAAAATGTTTTTAAATTTGCGATTGTGATGAGTGACGTGGCAGAAGGTGGGTCATACTGAGTTGGTAACAAGGTGGCAGGATTGTGACACGATATATCACATTATCGATTGAGGTTTAGGATCATGCACATAAATGGTGAGTGACATGCGAGTGATAATGAGATAATGTGATAATGCGATGTAGTCAATAATGCGATAATGCAATGTGGGTGATAATGCGATCTACAATTATGCGAACTAGGTGATAATGTGATCTACGATATATAACACGAGGGTATCGCAATCGTAAGGGTGAGAGGAAAGCATAAGGGGAGGACAAAGAAATTTGTGATTTTGCGATGCGAGAAAGGATAAATGTCAGATTTTGAACTTTGGATGGTTTTTTAACTTAGAGCAAGGGAAGATGAAAAACAACAAAAATTAATGTTATTGGTGATAACATCTGCGACTGCATCTAATTCCAATGATCAATTGGTTTCCTCTCTAGACACATACTCGCAATCACCATGGTTTGGTGCATCGGATTCTGATGATCCTTTGAGTGAGACATTTTTTACTGATGAGATTATGTATGAAGTTTTCTCTCTCGAAGAAACCCTTTGGGATGATGGTCATCATCGTTCTTCGTTTCTCCCAAGCTTTAGTGAGATTGCTACCTATCTGGAAACTTGCTTTTTCCGTAAATCGACTGGTCCACTTCAAAATCCCATTCTGGTTCATGAATTCTTTTCTAAAGGATATATGGGTAACCTTTAGACTACCATTCCGACTGAAATATCTGTCAAACTAGGGATTGTCGAGCATATTCATGTTGAGGCTTCTTATTCTCCTAATGAGATGAAGGTTTACACTACCCTATTCAAATAGTAACGTGATGTATTTGCCTGGTCATATGAATAAATGTTAGGCATTGATCCTAGTATCATGGTGCATAATACTCCTACCTATCTGGACTCGAAACCTGTTCGTCAGTGTCTTCATGTGGTGCACCTAAGAAAGGAAACTGCCATAAAGGGAGAAGTTGAAAAACTTCTTAAATTTGGTTTCATTTATCCTATCCCTTTGACATAATGGATTTCTAATATTGTTCCTTTTATGAAAAAATATGAACTATTTGTCTTTGTGTTAATTACTGTGATATCAATCGAGCTTGTCCTAGATATAACTATCCCACTCTTTTTATCAATTAGATAATTGATGAATGTGCGAGGACTAATTTTGTTTCCTTTATGGACGGTTTTTCTACTTACAACGAGATTAAAATTCTCCCTGTTGATCAGCCAAAAATATCCTTTATCTCTCCTTGGGGGACATTTTCATAAAAAAATCTCCCTTTTGGATTGAAATACATTGGTGCTACCTTCCAGCGTGCCATGTCGTATCCATTTCACGATATTAAATACATAGTCTAGCTGTATCTTGGTGATCTTATTGCTCACTCTCCAACACTTCAAGATCACCCCATTCACGTTCGAGCGGTCTTTCTTCACTGTTGAAACAATAAAATTCAATTGAATTCTCACAATTGTTTCTTCTAAATTGAATCAAGTTGTCTCTTAGGATTTGTGGTTTCTAAAAAAGGCATCAAAATTGATCCATTGAAAGTCGAGACTATCATCAATTTGCATCCTCCTTCTTCTCTTCATAAAATGCATAGCCTGCAGGGGAAAGTAAACTTTCTCCATATTTTTTTCCCAAACTATGTTGAGATTGATAAAGGATTTACTCGTTTGTTGAAAAAAAGGGCCACGTTTATTTGTGATGAAATTTCTTAATCCTCTTTCGATGCTTTAAAGACAACTCTTGTTAGTGCTCCTTTGTTGCATCTCCTTGATGATCGACGTGATTATTTCCTATATTTAACTACCACCAACGACACCATTAGCTTGGTGCTTGTTCAGGATGATGATGACGAGAATGCACATATTATCTACTACATGAGCTGCAATCTCTTTGATGTTGAGACACTTTAGCCTCATCAAGAGAAGCTCGCTTTGGAAGTTGTCCATGTTGTCAAATGATTTCGCCATTACATTCTCTTGCGCAAAACTGCTATGCTTTATGATTGTAACCTAATGAATTGAATTCTAACTTGTCAGTTGCTTGGGGGAAAATATTTCAAATGGATTTTCATGCTGCACGAATTCAATTTAGAATTTTCTAATTATAAATCGAAGAAATCTCTAGTTTGTGTTGAGTTAATTTGCGCTCTTCCATCTGTAGTTCCGCAAACTCCATTTATTGAGATGATTTTAGATGAGTCACTCTTTCTCATCAGTATTCTTGACCCATGGTATGGGGATATAATCATCTATCTCCCAGCCCAACATTTTTTGTCAAAGTTATCTCACTTTGAAAGGTGTTGAATCCGTCACCTGTCCCAACCTTATTGAATCATTGGGGATAATTTTTATTGCACTGGTGTTGATTCTTTCCTTCGTCGATGTTTAACTCTTGAGGAAGTTGAGAAAGTTTTAAATGAATGTGACTCAAGGTCATGTGCTAGTCATATGTCTGGTTATGCTATTGCTCAAAATATTCTATGTGCAAGTTATTTTTTGCCCCATTTTCAAGGACTGCATTTTTGTTGTTAAAAAATGTCATGACTGCAAGATATATTCTAGGAAAGAATGTGCCCCAGCCATGCCTTTACACCCAGTTGTTACCACTAGACCCTTTGCAAAAAGGGGCATCAATTTCATGATCTGTAACCATCGCTCGGCCATGGGGCATGGGTATATTATCATTGATATCGGTTATTTCACTAAGTGGACAAAGGGAATGCCTACATATGATGTTGAAGGTAAAATTATGGTGCAATTTATTTTTAACCGTGTAATAGCTTGATTCGGTGTCTTGAAGGCCATAGTAACTGACTATGGCTCTCATTTTTGAAATTATATGATGACATAGATTACTGTTGAGTTGGGCTTGTGTCACGACAACACGACTCCTTATTATCCACAAGCCAATGGTAAGGTTGAAGCTATTAACAAAGTTTTGGTCATGATGCTTCAACGAGCCATTAGGAGACATAAACGAGATTGGCATCTTATGTTATTCTCAGCTTTGTTGGCATACCAAGCTTTGGCTAAGACAACGAATTGACTCACATGATCCCAATTGGTGTATGGTCTGGAAGCCACACTCCTCATCGAGTGTGAAATTCATTCTTTGAAGCTAGTTGTCGAGTTACTCCTTGACACTTAAACAAAGGAGGAACGACTGGTTTATCTCGAACGTCTTGATGAGATCCGACGAATTTCTTCTTTGGTTATTGAAGCTCAAAAGAAACATGTTAAAGCACAATATGGTAAATCGGTGACTCTACATGTTTTTTCTAGAAGGTAACTTTATATGATCAAGCTCATGATAAATTGGGAGTCAGGAAAATTGAGCTAATGTGGAATTGGCCCTTTATTGTTAAACAAGTATTAGACAAAGGCACCTATAATCTGTTCGATTACGAAGGGAATCAATTGACTCAGCCCCAGAACATGATCTATTTCAAAAAGTATTATTCTTGACTTAGCGTAATTAATTTTGTACATTAGTGTCGCTTATTCATTTGTCTACAGTTAGAATTTGATGTGATTGTTTTCTTTTGCATACATGTTTTCCTTTGCTTACCCCGTGTTCCACTTGGTTTTGGAGATGTCATCCGACCATTATGTTGGTTTTGTTGATGCCGCTTGTCATAGTACACGAAAATTTTCTTCCATGGCTTGGGAATTGTTTCCTCTTAATGGTGAGTTACTGAATTTACAAAGCATATTCTTGGGTTGAACAAATAACAACATTTCCGAGTACAGTAGGGTTATTGAACTATTATTAGAAGTAGTTTTTCCTGCTATTAGGGCTTTGGTTGTCAAACTTTATTCGCAACTCATTGTGGTACAATTGAATGGTCATTATTCAGTAAGAAACACTCACATATTACACATGTATCTATGTGTTCTATTATTAAAAAAGGATTTTTATTACATGACTTATCAACACATTTTGAGGAATTTGAATACATTAACTGATACATTAGCTAATTATGTGTTAGACAGACATTTGCAGCATATGTAAAAACAAAAAACATCATCATGATAAATAACATTAGATACTAGTATAAACATGTATATATGTATATATATATATCTAGTATGTAGAAAGCGTGTTACATCAAAATGAAAAAAATATGTGTCTTAAGACACATGGCTTCTCGAGCCTACATAAGTGCAGTCAAACAGAATAAACGAGGCATATATATCCTCTCACATGGTGATGGTGATAATATTTTACAACTTTGTCCACTCGAACTAGAAGTAGATGAAGTCGATGTAAAACCTCCATCATATTTCTCTGGTATCATAATGGTATGTCATCAACTGAGGCATAATCTAGAACTCCTCTCATCAAATACATGAGGTTACCCCCCACCTCTACTATAGGGTTCGCACCCTCATCATACATGACCACATCCATATATAAAACCATATGTCGCGCTACCCGAGATAACCCTGGAGGCCTCACCCCTCTGACTTTTTCATTCAATGATCATAAGTTAAACTCTAGGTACACATGAAAAAAATCAAATATTGAAAACTTGAAAAACAATTTCTTACCTATATCATCCCATTGTCCTCCCAGTGGAAGAGGAATATCTAGGTCTCCTCTAAAATATGTTCCTCCATACTTCCAGTCACTGATCATGATTATCTGCTCATGGATCCACCCAATGAATGCTAGAATAAATGAACATCTTCTTCCCACCACCATAGTGTGGCATCAACTCCCTCCATCTCAAGAGTTGTTGATGCCTTGGATTTGGAGGACCCACCTCTGTACTCTGACATCAGAATACTGGTAGGCTTTCTAGGAAGAGAGTCACTAAGATTGATCTATATCTGAACTGCTTCAACCTCACCATTTTTCACTTGGTAAGATGATATTTCAAGTTGAACAACAAGCCCTCGTACCAGTTGAAAATTGTTAGACTCATGCAGTACATGGCATACTGAAATTGAGACTTTCTTATGCCACTCGAGCTATGGTATATAGGACTATCAAAAGAGCTATGTCATTGAGAGTTTTGATGTCAATTTTCCCACTCTTGGTCTTGGCATACCTACCACTATAACGTATGGAAATGAGCATGTATGTGTTCTCACCTCTTGCTATAGATCCTTCTAGCTAGATCGACAGTCCTCCCCTGAATAGGCCTGTGGTAAAATAGATATCGAAAATATCAATATCTAAGTCATAATCACCAATTGCGAAAACCTGACAGTCCACATCCCACCATCTCACCAAATACTACAATAAGTCTAATTGGGACCTCATCCTAGGTGTCAAAAAGAAATTAAGTAGTTCGCAGTTCCAAAGTTTCCTTATGCAGTTCGGATCATTTTATTCTTCTTGATCCTCAGCCTCATGTCCCTGTTCTTTCCATCAATCACCATAATTTTCCTGCAAAACATTAATTGACAAGAATTAAACATCTTCCATGGAGAAAAAATGAAAATTCATTGGCTAAAAATTGACAATTTCATGAATAAATGTTTCTCATGTCTTCAGTGTGAATGTGTGCCAGTTTTCACGCATTGGCAGCACGTTGGTACTTTAGGGACTTAGGCGAAAAGTGAAAGTTTGATAGGTGAAACTCGCGTTGTTTGCCAAAAGGCCCTGATTTTTCAAGGGCTTCCTAGCTTAGAAATAAATGAACGAAAATGCTTAAAAATATAATAGAAATGTAGACAAATATGAGGAATGTTACTTGCAGCAAACATATTAACAAATGGTGTCCTGGATCAGCTGAATGAGGCACCTAATGTTCGAATGAAAATGGAGGGAAAGTGCTTTGGTAAAATTCCAAATGGTAAAAGTGATTTTTTTCAAATTTTTGTTATTTAAAATTACTTTTACTTATATTTTAATTAAAGAAGGATTTGTTATCATTTCATGAGAATTTTTCCTATATTCATAGATTTTCTCGATCAAAGTGACACTTTTTTGCATGTGCAGAAGTAGGTTATTATGATCTAGAACTTATATTTTATCTCTTTTTGGAACTCCCCTAAAAAAACAAAAAAGGAACCCCCCTGGAGTCAACTTTAAGTTCTTTTCTAACTCTCGAAACATGAAAATATTGATAATGACTTGTCCTTTCAAGCTTTTTAAATTAAATGAATTGAAATCGTCTCAGTATACGTACCCCTTTTTCGGGCTGAGATTAACTATTTACGAAAAATGAATACCTAGGTAAAACATGATGAGGAGGTTATATCGGATATTGTTTTCTACCTTTTCAGATTCGAGAGACTATTTATGAAAAGGGACCTTCTGCATTTTTCTTTTTCGTCTTGTTTTCAAAATCCCTAAACATGAAAAATACATCGATTAACCCCTAGGTCAGACTCGT
The DNA here is from genome assembly GCA_034641835.2 of Pinus albicaulis. NCBI lineage: Eukaryota > Viridiplantae > Streptophyta > Pinopsida > Pinales > Pinaceae > Pinus > Pinus albicaulis. Next base: position 1,282,578,069 of record CM076570.1, on the reverse strand, counting down.
AAACCTTAACTGACGAAGGAATAGTCATTATGATGAGACCAAGATATTCCTTCCTAGGGCTCATTAAAATTACTAGGATGGATTCATCCGAAGGTTGAAATTACACGCTCAGCATATGGTATCCTCTTCAAGCTCTCTATCAGAAATAAAGCGGTACTCATTAGACATAACGACAGAAAATTGAAGTGAATTATATTTTTTGTTATATACCAAGGGTATTTTGTCACTCTTGAACATGAAACTCATTTACATTTCTTATTAGGTTGGGGATATCCTTCATTCATCACTTGCCTTCCTAGGTTTGGGAAATCCATTTTCCTCTCATTCGATCATTATCTTTCGTCATTATGACCTTTGATACCATTTTTGAGTCAAATGATACCACACTCCAAAGACTTGTATCCTATCTGTTCAAGAGAAGTCCTTTCTATAAAATTAAACATCCTCTGCTTATTTGATCCTCTCTACTACAGTCTAGAATCACTCCTATTATGTTGAGAAATAATTCATTTCATTTTGATGATGTTAGAATCATTATGGCCCTCCTTTAATAGATTTATTCCTTCCAACTACGGCTGATCATCCAGAAAGATGATTTAGAAACTCCTTTTCAATACCTTGGATCTTGCATGCATCAATTACAAGTTCTTTGCATTTGATGACAGGTTCACATCATTTTCCTTTGATCGGATGATACTACAAGTGTTTGAATTGAACTCAATTATTCACACTTTTAGATTGTGATTATGTACCTTGAGGGCTATCATCATCATTGGTGGTTTATGTTGTGCCTAGTAATGGCTTACATCATCGATGGGTAATCAGGTGGTTTCTACCATGTTCGACATTAGCACATTTATTCACATGGTTAGATTCATATAGTGGGTATATTGAGATGAAGAAAAAGACCATGCATCACATCTGTTTCTATCCAGGTTGAGTGTATTTATTGATTTTTCATGATTGTACACATGATCCTTTCTATACAAATGGTTACAACCATACCGTGGATCCATTTCCATGATCTCTTTGAAACGGATGGCTATGACCATGTTGTGGGTTCGTGTTTTATTTGACGCCTATTTAGAGATATGTTATTAGTAATGTTTAAATCAGAGAATGTCAGATATCATATTGTGTTTGATTTGATAGGTCTCCTAATAGTGGTTTTCCAAATTCCTTACCATGGCTGATAAAAAATTTCAACCATCACTCCTGGTTCTACTTTCATGCTTTAGGGGGAATCTGTTACACATTATTTTCTTGCATTCCTTAGTTATTATCCAAAATGTCATATTTTATGCCATCCATGTCAGAAACATCACAAAGTGAAAAAATCTGTATAAGCTTGTTCATCCTGAAAAATATGCATAAGATATCCTTGAAGAACTAAAATAGAAGTGTCTTGAAGTTTTTATGCAAAGTTTGTAAAAAAATATATTTTACAAGCCTAGCTTGTTTCTCCCTTGTATGAGCTCGTGCTTGTGACTCTTCCCATGTCTTGTGAGAATCACTACTAGCATGGGAATTAATCAATAAGAGTGTGCAGTCCTCTTCATGGAGGTTCTCCAAAAATGGAGCAGAAGCTTCGACTTTAGAATTATCGAGAACATAGTTCTGGTACCTAGTGGTTGGGGATATGGTCGAATACTCCCATGTCTTTCCCTTGGTCTTATCTCCAAATATTTTCCCCATAGAGATAAGACGTTTCCCCCTTGTTAGTAGATCCTTACCCTCCTCATCTCTGCTATAAGAGAGTGTCATGCTAGAGAGTGTTGGTTGGTCTTTGCTGGTTACCTTACTTCTGCCTCAATTGCACCTATATGCTGCCAATTTTACAAAGAAGGAAAAGAGATCAAAGAATGTGGCTTGGACTTGGATTACCACTCTAAAGGAGGCCTTCAACATCAAGGCACTGGTTTTAAAGCTTCCCTTTTTTCATTTTATAATACAAAGTATGCCTTGCTTCCCATCAATCTATTAATGTTAATTGATTTAAAATGATACTCCTTAATGTGTCATGAAGTTTTCTTTGAAACATATATACTATAAATCTTTCATCTTTTGTCTTGTGATCTCCTTTACAAGTATTCAAGAGTAGAAAGCATAATGAAGAACGAGCCTGAAAGCAAAAGGATCGACATCGACACCGTGGAAATGACTGCATAAGGAGAGAGGTAGGCCAATCTCCCTCCCTCACTTCACTTTTCAATGTTAAACTAGGGATGTTTATATCCTTTGTCACGGTTGTTACTAGACACACTCATTAGGCTAGAGGGATAACTTCTTTTCGAAGAAGGGATTTGGCTGCATAACATGATGCATGAAAATAATGGATGTTGTGATAAATCATTACCATAAGTTTCTTAATCCTTGGATTTTATGCATACAACACTTATTAAAACTACATATGAAGTTAGCAAATCAACTAGCATAGTTTTTTCTTTCATATATCAAGAAAAATTATTCTCGAATTTGTATTGGCGGGGGGGTTGTGTTTGTAACATTTAGGATAAAATACAATCTTTTACATAGATATTTTTGTGCAATCCACTTGTAGATTATAGAGCTAGCAATTAACCTAACACTAATGGCCTTCGAAAAATAATTGTATGTCATCAACTAGTAATGAACTAGTTTTCCCCTGATAAACCAAGATATTCGTCACAACTCTGCTTGCAAATCGTCGTCACGACTATGCTTGTATCACTAGGTTCTACACCCGTATACCTGTGTGCTGTATTTTTTTATGTAATGACAAAGGAACATATCCATTTTCATTAATTTTAATGCTAACACATAATAGGAGCTATGTTACTTTTAATTCTAATATAGCAGAAAACCACGGAAAATCATTTCCTATTCCTATTTCTTGAAACTCCACCCAAAAATAGTAAAAAAAAAGATAAGTATGTTTTTCAATGGGCTTCGTTTTGCTGTTACCAACAAAAAATGCCTTTTTATATTTCAAAAATATCTCATTTAAGTGTCTCTTTGAGTTCTTTTTAAATGAAGCAAGGTGGTATTACAAAAATCTAGTATTGTAATTAGGTGTAATCATTTACTAAATAACTCTTAACCCCAAATTTATTTAACTAATTAGTCCAACGGTCAATGGATAACTTATTATTAACCATACATGCACTCAGATAATAGCTACAAAAGTATCTATCCAGTGAACCTTGTGAGAACAAAGTAATTTTATCAAAATCCGGTGGAAGAAACTGGCAATTTGTTTTACTGAAAATTGATAATTGATAAATAAATAGAAATAAAACCAAATTGTTTCCCATTCAAAACTACAAATTACATCACTAAAATCTTATATGTGAATAGAAAATGGAAGGCGCCAGTGTTGTAGATCAATTTATTGGCAAATAAAGGATCATACCTCGCATAATATTTATGCTAAGGAAAAACAAACACTGACCCTCACTCTGATTCACCAACACTATTTATCTCCAAATTTCCCAACCACACCTTCGTCTTCATTGCTAGATCGATGGTTGAGTGTCTGTGATTGATTCACAAAATCACGTCTAGATTCTACTGCAACAAAGTTTTGGATGGGATATTTAGCACATGCTATGATTCATTTGTTAGTCGGTCCCATCACGACTTTCATGTTGCATTCATACAAATTAAAACATCGGATGTAATTTTCACCATTTTCTGCTATGCATCCACCAATAATCTCCTCTCAAATACAACTATAACAGTGATAGGAATTAACCAGGATTTCAGACCAAAAGTATGAGAAAGGAGCAACGAATACACATAATGCCCCTAAAACCAGTGGCTCAAGTCAATTTATAGGCAGATAAACCTTTGCTCTGATACAACTGTAAGAAAGACAAAATGGAAACAAGCTCAAAAATATATTAATGAATGTCTCAAATAATGGTGTAAAAGAATGCACATATAAATACATAAATAAATCGTTGAATAAGTTCCCACGGTTTCTTGGAATCTAATAACCAATTTCCCTATCACAAACTAACCCGAGGATTAGTTGTATGACTAGTGAGGGTTCAATGAATAAGATTGTAAACACACCCTTAGTAACATGCCCATACCAACACAAAAAAGGTAGGAGTTACTTTCCGATAGTTTTGCACTTAGAAACACATCATCATTGATTTTGTGTTGTATTTTTATTTGTCCACAATGTAGTCACTACAACTAATTTATTGAGTTATTTAGGTGTTTATAGTTGTTTCGGATATTTTTTTTGTATCTTGTATTTGGAGATAAAATTATTGTAGACCAAAAATTCTTCATGGATTAGGGCTACTCTTGGGAACTAGAGTCACTTTAATCATGTCTCTTATGGTTTTCAAGTTTTTCTTGGATATCTACAACATTTTAGGAAGCAAAGAAAATTATGTGAAGGAAAATATTGTTGATAAAAGGAATTAATGAGAGAGGGGAGGGGTGAATAAGCAATAGTGAGGTTATTAGAGATTTTACTAAATATGTTTTCAGTTGTTTCCTATACTGTCGGTTACTTATGATAGCATCCATTCATAAAAAAATGAAGAACAAGATTATAAATTTATATTTACATACAATCCATCACAAGAGAAAAATACAAATATTGACACTGTTATTTTCACATGGAAACCCAAAGGGAAAAAATGACAAATATATTTGTTGTTTTGATGTAAATTAATCACCTACTTAATTACATCAATTTTCTTGTGAACACCGAATCACAAGAGGCACCAACCCCCTTAGGTTAGCAAGAGCCTACCTTCCAAGAGGGACCAACCTCTTCTGAATTCATGCCACCACATTTTGTTGCCACTATTATACATTTCATATAATTTTTAAATTGAAAAAGAGGCACACCAAACCGATTCACTGGAGAAACGTTTTCTCTTGATTCACTACTTCTCCATTGGCTTTGTTGTTCCCACACAAAAACCCACTATCCCTAGCTTACAAATGCACATAATATTCTCTTAGACTTCTCTCACACAGGCTCTCTGTAGCACTTCAGTTCCGTTCAACACTTGGGCCAGTTACACAACTCTCCCTAAGCTCAACACTCTTAAGCACATCCAACAACACTCTCTTCCCCCACCTTCCTTAATGGAAATCACTAGTTTCAATCCTCTACAACACACTTGAAAATTTTTCCTCTATTTCTTGTTTCAATACTGCATGAGTGTACCTCAATATGGGTCCTCCATGCTCTTATTGCATATGATGCTTGAATTCAGTCTCTGCATTAATATGTGGATGGGCTCTTGAGCACTTCTCTAACTCATGTGTGATTCTCTATGCTGAGAATTATATCACAGTCCACCTTCACACTCGAATTGGACTGTCGATTAATTTTTTCTCATTTAAGTTTATAATGTTTGCACCGAAGGTAGATGATGGCTTTTCTTCCAGGTAGCTTCTCATTAGCTCTCTTGAGTGAATCATTTTCCTCGTTTCCTTGTGTTAGTGAATTATCTAGATTTCATTAGCTCTTTGTACTTTTGTATCAGAGCCAAAAGTTATCGTAAATCATATAAGAAGAATGTTACGAAAGCACATAGTTATAATACCTTTATCCCCTTCGTGCTTAGCCCTTATCACTTGTTCTTTCATTGGTTTGGGTGTCATGACTGGGGGAATAACACATCGGTGCTAACACTTCTCTATGCCTTCAGTTATCTTGGGTCTCCACACGGCCATGTGCCAATTAATATCAGATCCCCTTTCATCAGAACATTTTCCAAATTGAATTTTCATAGGATTTATGAGATCCTCAGCCTCCGATATTCTAACCTCTCAGATGATTTCATCTTGTTGTCATTACTCGACGTGGAGCCTCCTTAGCAATGACATGTTTCACCCAAAATTTCCTCATTGGGCAACCAAAAATTCCAAATCAAGCTGCCACGTGTCCACCGTACTTCCACATCATGCTCACATCATTTTCCACTTCACCTCTTCAGGACCAATCAGCTGCAACCATGTGTCTATAAGAGGAGAGATAAAGAGCATTCTTGGTTCTTGGTCCTACACCAAATTTATTTTTATTTCTTTTCTTTTACGAACCTAGACACCTCCAAAAAATTTCAATATGTAAGGATTTACTAGGTTTTGATATTTGGATGGCTTAAAACTTTGATATAGCATGCTCATAGGCTTCCATAAGTATCCTAATCTTAGGTTCCCATATGACCTTTTCTCCAAGGTTTCGATCCGTCATTTTTTCTGAGGTTTTGATAAGTCTCCTGCTCTAAGATTCTGATCCAACCTTTACTCTATGGTTTTCATCATTCCTTTGCTCCAAGTTTCTAATAAGTCTCATGCTCTGAGGTTCTGGTATTTGGCCTCCTCCTAATGATTTCAAGATCCTTACTTCTGCAATCAACAAAATTTGATTTCGATTGCCATTTTTAGACTTCCATGTACCTTTGGAAAGTTTATTCAAATAAATTTTCATTGGACATGGTCTGATGCACTCTTTGAGCCCATTTTCAATCTGAAATATGGATCGAAGAACCTTGACCCCCGATTCATGATATTCATAATTTTATGGATTCTCCAATAAGCTTACTACTACGTGGATTCTATACCAAAATCTCATACCTAACATATGAAATCTCATGAGCCTGAACTCTCGATCACTATAGCTATTATTTTATCGCTTTTCAATAAGCCTGCTACTATGGTGATTCTCTGCCAGAAGCCTGCAGCAACTATAGGACTCGCCGTAAGCGAGACACGCTAAGAAAATCAATGCTAGAAATTGTTGCCTCAAATCTACATTTTGATCTGGTTGACATAAATTCCAACACACTTGCAACCACTATCCATCCAGACAATGCCAAAGCAAAAAAAAATGTCTTGATAGAAAGAACCATTTTCAAATTCCATTTTTTTTCAAATTTTGCTTGTATATCTGCAATGTTTTTGAAAGCAGAGAATATTATTTCAATTTAACTATCATGATCCCATCTTCCAATTGATGATTTTTCAGTAATCCATTAGGCTTTGTATGTTTTCATAAATCCAGTGTCTTTTGGTAAGGCCCAATTCTAAATTGGAATGGAGTTTCATTTTTGCAATAACCACATAGAATGCATTGATTTTGTAGTGTGGAAGATATTCTTGATAGAATTCCTTATGAGCTTAGAGGTGAAGAAGGGCCAACAAGGCCCAAAGAAAAGGACAACTAGTCGGGTGATGAAAGATACTAAGCAAGTTATTTGTAGAAGAAACTAGAGGTTGGACTTTACTATTTCACAAACTTTCTTACAATCTTTCCATAAGTATTGATTTGTAATCTTAGTGACTTAGGGATGACATTAATGGTTGAGTTAATATTTCATGGTTTTATGTTCCAGTCTTGTTAATTATTTAAATATATCACCGCAATTTAACTCTTAGTAAGAGGAATTGTATTTGATTTGTAAACAATTCATTACTTGATTTACAAATTTTGATTTTTTCCCTTTTCATTTCTTTCTCATATTTTCTATGATATTTCTTTGAATATTTGGGTTCCCTCGTTTGCCCACAATAGCTATGAGGTTTATATGATGTTAGTAAATAATCTTAGAACACTACAAATCTTTCTGTAAGCGTGCTTCTAAACATTGGTGACCAATTTCTTAGTATTTTAATCAAATAATTTCATGATATGTCTATTCTTATGTAGTCAATGAATATATATTCATAAATTTCATGTTCCAATGATCAGATTTCTAAAAAAGTAATCTTATTCAATTTTCTCAATATAGTATGATGAATATCATGCACATGAAATGGCTGTTGTCTCCCTAAGCTTAAACACAATTAGAGACACTCAATTTTCTCTAAAAATGTTTTGGTTACACCTCTCCACTCTATGTGTTCTTGGACATCCTCAGAGGAGAATTTTGAATTCTTAGAATGACTTTAGGAAAAGAAAAAACCATTAGGTAAGGAGAAAATCAATGTAGATGTTAGTTTGATAAATTCAAGTGTCTAGAAAGGAAGCAGGTTATCTGAATTTTATTTTTTTCAATCTAAAGTAGACTAATTTAATGGGATAATCAACTTTTCTAAAAAAATTCTCTATCAGTAGTGCACATTTGATAGAATGGATGATTTCAATGTATAGAAAGTAGGTTAGTGCTACAAATATAGTTAATAATTAGTTATACATTACGTATTCTAACATAGTATTTCTTGGAGACCAAATTATTATTTTTATTAGCTAATTTTTGTTATATCAAATTTATTTTTATTTTTATTTTTATGATGGTTTAGGAGGATTCCATATACTGGTCTTACAATGCACATTTGTTAATTGGTTCTTACCTTGTTGGTTCCCATTTTTCTCTTCTAGTCGATTCCTTTCTCAATATGTAACATTCAATTTTCCTATCGGCACATTACGCAAGGTTGACGTGTAATGAGAAGATAATATTTTTTAATTCAATTCAATTGAATTTTTATTCTTTTACTTCACCTTCAAGAATCTTAAAAATTTCATCTTTAGGATACTACATATCATATGAATTTATCTGTTAATATGTGTTGAAAAATTCGCTCAATTAATTATTGTTGATTTTCATCTAGTTTTGTGTGGATTTTAAGGTGCTCTGACCAAGGGGAAAATACCATTGTCAAACAAATCAGCATTATAAAACACTCTAAAATGTTTGTTCAGATAGAATAAATTGAATTAATCACTGAAATATGAATTCCATATTATTATCTCGGAAGTGTTGTAAGTCTGTGGGTGATATAAGGCACCAAAATATCATGTAATAATGTTCATCAAAAATAGGAGTGGTGGTTAGCTTGGGGAACACCTGTAGAAAACATACCACACTCTTTTAAATCATTTTTAGGTGATCTTGAAGCCTTCAACATTGTCTTACACACTTCTTTGGTTTCTTGTTACTATTAATCTCTACTTTTTTCTTCCATATGTTGAGACTGTTCATGGTAACTATGGTGATTAATAATTTCATTCCATGTGTACGTTGGTAATGTTTCATTATAGACCTCAATTATAGGGATTGGAATTCTATGATAAATGTATAAGTATGAATATTTTCTCTAGCACTCATTTAATGGCTAAGAAACTTTATTTGTGTTACAGATCTTTGATTTGGATCCATTAGATAATTTTTGAGGACAAAGAAGGGCCTCCTAAGAAAAATGTACAACCAAAATAAATTTTAAAAGAATCAATAGGATTAAAGATGATGATGTCAACCATTCAAATAATAAAACTACTTTTTCAATTTGTATTTTCAACTTATCTCCCTAAGGTTTTACTCAAATTTTGAGTCGAAGTACTCGTTAGATGAAAAATCTGATTTGGCATCCAAGGAATACCCATGTTGCATACTTTCAGTTGACCCTGCTACACGAAAAATGAGAAATACATGAAAAAATTTCATTGCAATCACTTTTTTCATGTATTTCTCAATTTTCGTGTAGTAGAGCGATCAAAAGTATGAAAAATGGGCACTCCTTGGATGAGGAATAAAATTATGCATCCAACGAGTGTTCCCACTCAAAATTTGAGTAAACCCATAGGGAGATAAGTTGAAAATACAAGTTCAAAAAGTAATTTTTTATTTTTTCCTTCTAAAGTTTCATGATGTAATCTAATCTTCCTTTAATATTTCCACTATTATTTTATAATTTCCTTAGAGACCCAATTTGGACTTAAATATTCTCCATCACAGGACCCCCATCCATTTCATCCAAACCTACTAACCTCAAGCATACCTCATTCGAACATACCTCTTCATTCATCATATAACCAACATGCTGGAATTAGAATGAATGGCCACCAACCATGGATGTGGAGTCTAAAAGAACAAGAATGAATACATACAATGATCCACACAAACACACACACACACACATGCACAAAATTAGACAGAACCAAATGCAACAATACAAACACATATTAGTCTTATCATCACGTCCCCAATACATGTAAGAGAAACCATAAAAACAATAGCTCTCTAACCTTGCTAGTTCATTTGGGGTTGCTAGTTCTACAACCACAATAGAAACATCATTTGTTTTTAAAGTAATATGTGAGTTGGATGTGTTTCTAAAATCCTAATTATACATAGGACCATTATGAACTTAATTTAGGCAGTCCTCTCTTCTCTAAGATTTTACTCCATAGACATCTCACTCTAGTGAAACAAGGTCTCATTTCTTTGCTATTCGATGAGCTAATAGTATTGGTATATCTCATCCAAATTAATATATCCACATTAAAATAAAAATCTTGCATCTTTATGTTAAATTTTTCCATTTAATTATAGGTTTTCACACTCAATTGAGGACTGGCCACGATACCTAACCTTGAGACCTAGTCATATCGGCATACAAAAGTCTCTATGATGGATATAATTAAGGCTAAATATTATACTATTATCTATCTATGAAACTATGAAAACGTTCACCTTCAAAGAGGTATACATGTGGATTTGAACTACAACTTCTATAAGTGAGGTTTTAGGTAGTATGCATCATAGATGTCCAACAAAGAAGCTATAGTTGAGTCCATCCATCCATGTCTAGTGTAAATGTGAGGTGGTTTCTTTACATTTAACAATTCCATCCTAGAAATAAAAGAAGAATAAATTTAGTCTCCATTCCGAAAATTGGATAAGAAAACATATTCACTCTTTAGAGTGTTATATTTTTTAGTTGAATACCAAGGTCGTCTTCTTTTAAACCATAGCTATTTTGTAAGAGTCACATTATCCTTCCTCTTCCTTGGATTTTCCACCAAATCCTAAGACTATTGAAGAAGGCAAAGACCTTATAATATAGTGTTGTATAAATTGATATTGGGACACTTTAGTGATCAAAGATTCTGAAAGTAGGAAATAATCTTACTCAAGAGGAGATAAAATAGTATACTAATTTTTTTAAACAATTTGAGTATGTGTTGCTTTGGAAGTAAATCAATATGTTAGGGCATCAACCTTCCCTTTTTGTCTCACGATCTTCCTTTCATACCCAATTTGAAATATAGAAAATAGAAAATTTGTAGGCATGGGCTTGAAATTAATGCAATGGTTGACAAGGAGATCCAAAAATGGTTAGAAGCTAATTTCATTCAACCTATAGATTATACTAAATGGTTATAAAATTTTCTTATCGTAATAAAGAAGAATGGATTTTTCACTATCTATATTGACTTAAGAAATTTGAATGTTGTTATTTTATGATTTTATTTCTGAAGATCAAGCACAACTATGATTTTATTTATGAATATCAAGCTCAACTACTCACTTCAGCATATGGTTTGAGACTTGAACATTACACATCTTCCGTTAAAAATCATATTTATTTACAAATCAAAGATAATCTCCATACAATCTGGTTCTTAATCATGTCAAATTAAATATCATTATAATGTCTTTAGCTAAAGAAAAATGTTGGAAGAATTCAAGTGCAATTTCTTAGAAGAAAAAAAATCTTAATACAAGCTGATAGGCTTCCAACTCACATGCCTAGCATATATGTTACACTAAATCTTGTAGAGACAAAAATATGCACCTTAGGTGCAGTGTACATTATGCACAAACTTGTAAAAGCTTACAGGAAAAGGATAATTTTTGTTCCACAGTTTGACGCCCTTTGGATCCTGCACTATGAAATTGAATGCAACTGTGAAGATCTTGTTGTTGGTTATCAGGTAAGGAATTCATTTTCCTTAGTGAGATATATATGAAAGTTTTAGTATAATAACATATGCTTCTTGAAAAAGCCTTAAATCTTGCATATTCTATTGTAGGAGATGTTCATGCATCTTTCCTTGCTAGCCCCAAGCTACAACTTGTTGCTTGGGAGAAAATGGCAACCGTAGAATCTACATTAAAAAAAAAAAAAAAAATTTACTATCCTTTAGATGTGGAACGCTCAGTCTGACTGTATATTTCAAACTATATCACAATTAATGTGAAACTCCTTTGTGGTTATTGTTTGGCATCACACTTTCCCACATGTCTAGATATTGTTGTCACGCATAACGGGATGTGGGGATGTGTTTGTCAGCGGCATTATATTATCCATGCAGACTGGGAAAAACCTCGCTTTATTCTTCTCAATTATATGTTTTTTCTTTTAAGGCCTGATTTTTTAAGGCATCTTTTGATTCGTTTAAGGACAAAGTCTTCTCCTACATAGAACCACGATGTGTTTCCCAACTTCTTTATAATATCCATGAAAACTAGGGCAAGCTTGTATTTGTTTTTTTTTGTTTTTGGTCTCAACTATATGTTTTCTCATCTTTGGATCATTTTAATGACAAATACTTCTCCGAAATTGGACCAGGATGTGTTTACCAACAGCTTTATACTATCCATGTAGACTAGGGAAAGCCCTAGCCTTTTTTTTTTCTCAATTATATGTTTTCTGCTTTCAAAGACTCATGTTCTATGGCATCTTTGGATCCTTTCAAGTACAAAGTATTGTCCTAAAGAGGGCTTTTGGAACTACACAACACTTTATTTCTACCGCAGTTCTTTCATGGGTTTAGAAGCCATATTCCCATTTCATGAACATAGTTTATGTTGAAGGTATGATTTGATTGCATTCCATGACGGTTTACTTAGGTTGCATTTATTCTGTCAGGGTTCCTTACTGGATTTGTTCACCTTCCAAGTTGATGTGATCTCAACTCTTGATGATTCAACAATACTCCTCCAACTTCTTTGCTGCTTGCTCCAACGAAACAACACCAAGGGCTCAAGATGGTGACATGTCAATTATGTTTTATTGTTTAAGATATTTACATAGATGCATAATTAAATGATATATAGATTACGCTTCTTGACTGAGAGTAGTTTGTTTCGATGGAGTGCTTCCTATAACTTCTGTTTCATTGTAGTTTTGTTGTGGCATAAGCTCTGACAGAATGCCTTAGGAACATGTCATATTTAGGAGTCTTTTCTCTGGTTTTCTTTGGTCCTATCGTCTCATTTATTTTATTTTTGTTCATCCTTTTGACTCCGTTTCACCAGCCCCCACATCATTTGATCAAATTCCTATATTGTCTGGGCTAGAAGTTGTAGATTTCTCACAAAAGCTACACGAGTAACTCACGACTATTTTGAAGTACAATATACCAATATAGTTTACGAAGTCAATATATAAACCATTACAACCTATTACAGGTTTTGTCAACAAAATTCTTCAAGAACCGGACAGGCTTTGTCGACAAATTTTTTCAAGAAACTGGACTAAGGCAATTAGCTATCCGCTATCTTCAAGATTAAAGATATAAAGATTAAAACCCCATAATGGAAAAAATGTTAAACGATAAAGAGAAGAGACCTCCATCTAGGAGATTTGTGTGATAAGAATTATATGTTTAAGTCATCCTTATATTGTAAGGTTTTAGTAGACATTAACCACCACCATCATCATCAAAATGAACACATTTTTTATATATATGTTGGTAATTTTACCATAAAGATCTAAAAAACTACCAAAACTTTTAGTTCCACTATGCCAATCTTAAAAAAATTTCAAGATAGATAACGCTTAATAATGAAAAATAATCTCAATTAGATGCACGACGATGTATTATACATGGTTAATTCAACTATTATGATTTTTATTATTGTTTTTTCAAATTCCATAGGTTTCATTTTGTTATCAACATCTTACTACTATATATTTATTACATTCTAATGGAAATTAGTGTTAATAAATTAGTTTTTTTTTTAAATAAAAAATGGAAATGATATATTGTAGGTATTGTGTAAAGATTGGAAATTTGGAAGATTTTAGAAGTATTAGGTATAAAAAAATAAGTTTTAATAAAAATAAGTTTTTATTATTATTAAAAATATATATTAAAAGTAGAATTAAATTTTTTTTTTTAATCAATTTTTAATAAATCAAAAATACTTTTTAGTATTTACAAATATATCTATTATACAGAAGTTTACCAAAATAATATCATTTCCCAACTATACATTCCTTAAAATTATCAAAATTAAATCATTAACAAAATTTTATTATATTTCTTATTTCTAATTCATAAGAACATGTTACTACTACTTTATCTTAAATATTAAAAAAGATTTGTAAATAACCTTATAAATACTTTCATCTCACATACATGTAGAAAAGAAAAGTATGATGCTAATAAGCTTAGAATTATGATCGATGGATCAATCCAGGATGTCAATAATTTAATTTCTCTCAAAATAAGTGGTGAATTCTCGCCCGTGTTATATCTTACTCAATAACTTAAATAAAATACTATTGATGTAATAAAAATATATTATTGTTGTTATAATACTTTTTTAGTTAATATAATAAATATTTAGGATATGATATATAGTTCTTTTTAATTTAATGAATGATGTTTTTTTGAAAGAATTTCATTAAAATTATATTATTTAGAATTTTTTTAATAATTATATGTATAAGGACATTGTTGATTTGTTATGGAGTCAAATTAATTGTTATTTTAATGGTTAGTTTAGTAATCTTTATATTTATTCAAACTTAATATTTTGGTATAATTTTTCACTAAATTAATGATAAATCACACTAATTAGTTTGAAACACATTAACAATATATTTTTACATATATTTATTACCAAAAAATTCTAACTATTTACAATAAATCACACAAACCTAAATTTTAAAAATATAAAACTATATTGATAAATCAAAAATTTTGTTTTTCATGACTAAAACTATTGTATCTTCATTCTCTTTGCTACCTTCGTTCTCTTGCAATAGGAATTCTGAAAGATTTTCTTGCTTCCTTGTTAATATAAGGAATAACTTTTAATGAGTTCTAAAATTTTTATTTTTTTAATGCTCTAAAATCATTAAGCATAATAATTATATCATGTTTAGTGCTACCTCTTAAAGGAGTTAACTTGGATAATCGCTTAATTCCTAATATCATTCAATTCCTAACTTAATCTTCTAAAGGTTATATACATGGGTGATTATGATCATTACATTAATGTCACATATGATTTTTTTTATATATATATATATATATATATATATATATATATATATATATATTAATTAATTAATTAATTAATTAATTAGATTAGATGTATGGAATCACATGTCACATTACAAGTATTTAATCTTATGTTTTATATTAAGAAAATGAGATTGTTAGTTTTAGTTATAAATCTTTTATATAAATAGTGGGTTATATTGTCATTTTTCAACATAGTGTATCGATAAGAGTTTTTATTTCAATATAGAAGTAAATATTTTGATTTGGTCAAATTAAATAAAAAAATTAATGCAATGTAAACATTTTAACTTCATAAAAAAAAAAAATGACTCATGTTATTGATTCGTGGTATTGAGAACCCATGGTACTTATGTGGAATATTGCTTATTTAAAGGGGAAACCTAAAGCAGCCTGAATCTATCTCAACTTTGGATCTATTAAGAAGTCACAAGGAACCAAATCTGTTTTCATTATAAAAAAGATTTGAATCTCAAGATATTTGATCCCTCTTATTGTATAGTAGATCTGAAATTAAAATGGATCTAGATTGGTTATACATTTCTATTTACAGTCTCTTCTTTACATTTCAAAAATTAACCATATTGTACAACGAAATCATATGTGTTAGTATGGATGATATATTTTGAGTTGATACAATTTTTTTTTGATGAGAGTATATTTTGGATTTTAAAGATTAAAATATTATTCTAATTAAGAATAATAACAATTAGTGGGTTATTAAAATATTTTATTATTTTATATTTTGATCTAAGACTGTTGTGATCCATAAAGTAGATAAAGTTCTTTCGGATTAATCACATCATTAGTATTTGGTTGATGTTTTGAACCAACTAGTGTGGTTCATCCTCACGACAAGGTGAAAAATCCCAAGGATCTTCCTGAATAAATAATAATAATAACAATTTTAATATTTTATTATATATTTAATTTAAAGACATAAAATAAAATTGATATATATATATATATATATATATATATATATATATATATATAACTAATTAACTAATTCTTCAACCATTAGTTTTTAAAAAACTAGTTTAACGACTAGTTTTCAAAGACTAACTCTGGGCATTGATGCATCCACACTATTTATTCAGGAAGATCGTTGGGATTTTTTACCTTGTCTTGAGGATGAAGCACACTAGCTGGTTCGAAACGTAGACCAAATCCTAATGATGTGATTAATTGGAAAAACATTTATCTATTTTATATTTAATTAATAATAATAATTAGACATATCCATAGAGAACTTTCTAAAACATGTGTTTCCCAATCATGGTTTCTCATTTTCCTCTTACATGGGCTTCGGAAGTAAATATATCATATTTCTAAAAAACTCCGTACAAATAAATAATTTGGATAATTTAAAGACATAGATGTAAAATCTAATGTAATTTTTAAGCTCCCACAGTGATCTCTTTCGCCGAAAAAAAAATTTGAATCCTCTGATCACATACTTGATTTAATGTATGTCACACTTTCTATATAGTCATGGGAGGGAAAACCTTAAGGATGGAAATTTATCTTAATGTTGAGAGGCCTTGGTGAATCTTACAAGTCCCTAATATGAAAAGTATAAAATATTTTTCCATACTTTTGTAAAATTATTCATATTTCCACTTATTTTACTCTCTATAAATTTTTGGTGAGTTTTATCTTAAAATATTTTCACACCATAAAATTTGTGTGAATCATTGTTACAAAAAGTGGAAATCGAAAAAACTTTTCTTTGAAAAAAACATGGAAAATTATCCCATCTATTAATATTAGCCCCTAAAAGTCTCCTTGAAGCAGGGATCCTATTCCCCGAAGACAAGACATAAGAGGAATCCCTTTATTAAGATTTATTATTTCCTAACTCTCCAAATGAACCTTCATAGGAAGAGGATAATTTTCATGAGGGAATGACATAAAAGAACCTTGTTAAGGAGGAGGAATTTACTTTCAAATTCCTTGTTGTAGAATTAGAAGATGAAACTAAGATGAAGAGTATTCCAACTTCACTTGATTATTTAAAGATGATCCAAAAAAATTCCTCTTTGATTTGACATTCTTTGTAGATTCTACAATTATGTTTCTGAGATCCACAAGTTGATATATTTTCTTGATACACTCAAATGTTCTACATTATACTAGTTCATGGGTCTTTCTAGAGATAGTATCTTCACTTAGGAATATATGAAGAAAATGTTCCTAGAGAAATATTAATAATCCTGCAAGGAAAATGATCGAAGGGAAGAGATATTCTATATGGATTATAAAAAAGATAAAATCTTGGAAGACTATGATGAATGATTCAATTATAACCTATAATAGGCAAGACAAGGATATTTTCCTGAAGACAGATTACTTGTCCCACTACAACAAGAGACTTTTTATGATGGTATTAACCTTTTAAATTTTATGGATGGAGGTGATTTGTCTCAACAAGTTTATGATATCATTTTTGAAATAACCAAATATATTTTTAAGGGACAATAAATATTTTAGAACATACCAAGGGATATATTGTTGAAATTTAATAAAACATGTAGTAATGTATTAACTAGAGTTGAAATAGGGAAACCATTATAAGATTATAAGAGAGATATACTTTGTTCATTGAGTTATTAATTTGATATACTAAAATTAAGCAAGGAAAGAAAACATAGTTTTATTTGGAAATATTTTTCCGAGAAGTGTACATGAAAGCGCACATTGAAGGAATTCCCGCTAGATCATATTGTTGTTTGTAGAATTTGTAGCTAGGACCATACCATGAGAAAATATATGTCTTGGATGAGACTAAATGTTTTATATCACGAAGTTAGTGAACTTGATAAATCATATTTCTTCTCTCAAAAGTATTATTGGAAGCACAACGCTCAAGTTATAATCCCAAATCAATCTCAATATTATAATTTGCACTAGTCTAACCCTTCAACGTAGTAATATTCTCTGTATTATTTTTCATCTAGCCAACCGTGGATGGCTTCCCCACTTCAAAATAAACTTTAGTATAGGGGATTTAGGAATCCATTCTTTTGAAAATTCTCAACAAGCCTTTTTGTAGCCACAAATTCCTCTATTTCCTTCTCCACCAATGAAACTATCAACATAATCCCCCCTTAGCCTCAACTTCATACAAAACCAATATTTACCCATAATAAGTTTGATTTTGGCATCTCAGTGAAAAATACTAATCACAGTACTATAT
This sequence comes from Pinus albicaulis, assembly GCA_034641835.2. Taxonomy (NCBI): domain Eukaryota; kingdom Viridiplantae; phylum Streptophyta; class Pinopsida; order Pinales; family Pinaceae; genus Pinus; species Pinus albicaulis. The sequence goes on along the minus strand of CM076570.1, from coordinate 1,282,559,872 downwards.
TCCTCTTTTTGAGAAGAACAATTTTGACTATTGAAGCACTAAATTTGGACAAGGGAAAGTGTATTTTTGAGGTAAAACCCTCATGTGCACAAAGGGACAGGTGAGCTCTAAAAAGAAATTGAACACCCTTGGAAGCCTATAAATATAGGTGACCTCAACCACATTTTCAGATCATCATCAATCATCTTCTTCCCTCTCTTCTTTGAATTGGCTAAGGTTCACAGGAATTTGAAGTTTTTTTGTGGAATTTGGTTTTAAGAGGTCCGGACTTGTAGGATTTGAAGATCGCATGTATGATTAGGCTTTTTCATTTCGAACTCCAAATTGTCACAAGGAATTTTTGACTATAACCGTAGGAACATAATCTTGTCCATGTGGTTGGAGCATCTAAGTTGCACACATAAATCTCCTTCCATGTGGTTGGGATCTATGGTTTCAGTTTGGCAATTGACTACAATTGACCATAGGTTGGGAAAGTTATATCTTATTAATACTATTTTTGGGATCATAATTTTTAAATTGTTTATATGATAATATGTGATACCTTTGTGTGGGCTCATTGTACTCTCTATTTAAAATTTTATAATAATGTAATAAAATAAGAATTTCAAAGGGTTTCACCATAGCATGTTTTTGCCGGTCATTGAGCAAAATATGGTGTCTCTTCAGTATTTTTGATGTGTTTATTTTTTGCTATTGTCAATTTCATTTATAGTTATATATTCAATTACTCTTGATTTTAAATAATATATATTATTGAGATATTTCTAACAAAAGAAGTGTATTTAGCTAAACCAATTGAAAGATCATAGATTAGTGGTAAAAATTAACATGGTATGAGAGAAAAGGTGAAGGACAATCCCAAATGATACAAGAGTTGAAGAAATCATCTTTGGAAATGTTGAAGGTGGTTATCTAATAAATTCAATGTGGCTTCCTCTTACTTCAAGGAACAATGAGAAGTTGGGTTATTCATCTAACATTGTTTCATGTAAAATCAAGTTGGAAATCATAGCTCATAATAATGATGCTTTGGAAACGATTCAAGGAAAGGTACCCGACACTCCGTAAAATGATTCTAGTGCTGCCAAGCACAAGTGAAATAAATTGGAGTGAAAAGAAAATAGAAATTATAGCTGATGGTTTATAAGATAATTTAATCACATATGTTTTAAATTTAAATAATCCTAATGTTATGTATGATAAGCTAGTTGGCATGAATGAATTCAAATTTTTGAATGAAATCATCTCCTTAAGATATCAACTAAAATATATGAATATGAATAAAGGAGAATTTATATAATCCTAAATTATGAGGATAAATCATATTATAGATCAATTCAAGAGAGTTTGGGAAACTGTGTCTAAAAAGTAATTGGTGATTTTAACCATTAAGGTTATCCCTCCTATCTAGAAAACCTCTAGCATTACTGCAAGAAACAATAATAGTTTCTTGTAAATTGATGATATTGTTGGAAATATCACTCAAGAATAATCAAGAATGGTTTCTCGAGGAAGGATACAAAAGCATGAAGAAGGATATTTGACTACATTCATCACTCATAACAAGAAGAATAAAGGAAAATGAGGGTCATAAAATTCAAGGAAGCCTCCTCCTAGGAATTCAAAGAGAAGGAATAAAATAAAAACATCACACATTGAATGTTATAATTTTCACAAGACATATCACTATGCTAGGGAGAACAAACATCATTAAGATAATTCTAGTTGTGAAGCATATGAGGAGCTGACTCTCTTCGCTAGGAAATTAAAACATGGTTGAGGAAACGATAAAGGGAAGTTTCCCTTCAAATTTTTTGACTCTATAAGATTTGTACATTTTGTGTCCAAGGGCCCTTACAAAGAAAATTCGAGAAAGGGAAAATATCATAAGTTCAAAGGCAAAGCTCAAAAACATCATAAGAATATGGGGCTCTACTCCAAAGAGGATATCTCGGCACTAGAATACGATAGTGAGAATTATTTAGGGGGTGATTCAAACGAATGTTAAATTATGGAATTTGAAGTTTCCTCCAAGAAATAAAATGTTACGAACTTTTAGGAAGAATAATAATAAGGATTAGTGGACCTTGAAGGAGATCTCATAACTACTCTTGTTGAATTAAAGAAGACCAGAAAAAAAATAAACCACTAAAAGAATTGTTGTTGGAAGCTAAAGAAGCTATGCAAAACTTAGAAAATGAGGAACTTGTTTATCAAAAAGAAAAAATTGAAGGATCCCATAGAGGTAAAGACATTTCAGCTCTTCGATTAGAAAAAAAAAATCACTACAAGGAAAATACCTTTTAGTGGTGGTTATAAAAGAGGGTTTTAGTGTTATATATTTGGAAAAAAATGTCAAAAAACATGAGCTAAAATATCTATTTGGGATAGCAGAGATTTTATCAGAGGTTTTAATGGAACTTCATTACAACTGAAAAAAAATGGGTGGTTGGAGGTTCTAGCAATTGTTTTTTTTTAGTTCACTTTATGGAAAAAGTAGAACTGGTGCACTACATACAAAAAAATCATCGGGTGGCACACATAACTAAAAGCATTGAGGAATTGAATGAAAATAATATTGGTGTGTAATATATATCGCACGAGTGCTAAGAGACAAAAAAAACCCTACGGTGTTCTTCTAAGGAATGACACCGAGGCACAAAAATAATAAATGTTATGTGGATGATTTTTTAAAGCTTGGAGTGCTTATGCGTATCATTAGTATAAAGGTCTCGATGTTTTAGTTATACAAAAGGAGCGATGTTGTTAGTTTTCATGCAACATTGGGCTCGAGATAATATTTTTTAGAAACACGGAGTTAGTTATATGAAAGCATTGGTGCATTAATAATTTCAATTCATTGGGGAATTAATCTCAAATAGAATAGGTTCTTGAAGTGATAAACATATCGGTGCTCTAATTTTCTTAAAAGAAATCGAGCATGAAAAAATACTTCTTCGCGATAATTTTATATAACATAATGCATTGGTGATTTTTTATGTTATAGATGCACCAGGTTTTTGAATGAGATTTTCTCTTTTTTGGAAAGATCAACCTATTACAGTGCAATTATTGAAAATTTTTAAATACATTATTCATCAAAAATTCAACATATATATTATAAAAGTATTCATATAAATCAAAATTTCATTACTACATTTGTATATGTTGTTTGGATTAATTTGTTATATTATCACGTTTCCCATCTCTTCATTATCATATTTAATCATCCATATATTTAATCAGTGGTGTAACATTTCAAAACGACATTGGATAACATAATGAAATAAATTAAAATGTATTTTAATATATCTCAATAAAAGGCTCTTTGTCATACAAAATGGGATTGTTATTTGTAACTCATTTTCTTTCAATTGGGACACTATGTCTATTACATTAAATCACTACAAGGAAAATACCTTTTAGTGGTGGTTATAAAAGAGGGTTTTAGTGTTATATATTTGGAAAAAAATGTCAAAAAACATGAGCTAAAATATCTATTTGGGATAGCAGAGATTTTATCAGAGGTTTTAATGGAACTTCATTACAACTGAAAAAAAATGGGTGGTTGGAGGTTCTAGCAATTGTTTTTTTTTAGTTCACTTTATGGAAAAAGTAGAACTGGTGCACTACATACAAAAAAATCATCGGGTGGCACACATAACTAAAAGCATTGAGGAATTGAATGAAAATAATATTGGTGTGTAATATATATCGCACGAGTGCTAAGAGACAAAAAAAACCCTACGGTGTTCTTCTAAGGAATGACACCGAGGCACAAAAATAATAAATGTTATGTGGATGATTTTTTAAAGCTTGGAGTGCTTATGCGTATCATTAGTATAAAGGTCTCGATGTTTTAGTTATACAAAAGGAGCGATGTTGTTAGTTTTCATGCAACATTGGGCTCGAGATAATATTTTTTAGAAACACGGAGTTAGTTATATGAAAGCATTGGTGCATTAATAATTTCAATTCATTGGGGAATTAATCTCAAATAGAATAGGTTCTTGAAGTGATAAACATATCGGTGCTCTAATTTTCTTAAAAGAAATCGAGCATGAAAAAATACTTCTTCGCGATAATTTTATATAACATAATGCATTGGTGATTTTTTATGTTATAGATGCACCAGGTTTTTGAATGAGATTTTCTCTTTTTTGGAAAGATCAACCTATTACAGTGTAATTATTGAAAATTTTTAAATACATTATTCATCAAAAATTCAACATATATCTTATAAAAGTATTCATATAAATCAAAATTTCATTACTACATTTGTATATGTTGTTTGGATTAATTTGTTATATTATCACGTTTCCCATCTCTTCATTATCATATTTAATCATCCATATATTTAATCAGTGGTGTAACATTTCAAAACGACATTGGATAACATAATGAAATAAATTAAAATGTATTTTAATATATCTCAATAAAAGGCTCTTTGTCATACAAAATGGGATTGTTATTTGTAACTCATTTTCTTTCAATTGGGACACTATGTCTATTACATTAAACAAAATTTCTCATTTTCCCAGTTAATTATTTCAAAAAATACAATAGGTTGTGTTGATATCCAAATCGATCAGTGTTCTTCACTAGAATTATTGTCACTACTCGGAATACTTCCATGACTTGGAAACCAACTCCAAGAATATAAGAAAACATAGATCAACGCCTTATAAATAAGTTACTTCGAGGGGGAATCCTCCTTTAAATTACATAAATGAACAATTCTTGGCTGATACAAAGGAAAAAACCTCCTTTCTATATATAGGAGTCCATGGGGTCGCAATATAATCCTAGCCGACCTAACATTAATAATGTAAGGGAAGAATAATAACAATATCGGGGTTACAGGGGTACAAAAATAGCAATAAGGGGGCTACACTAACAACAGTAAGGGACTACACTAGTAATATAGGGACCTAGCATACCCCTCTCCTTCAAAAAAGTGTTTTCCTCAACGCTTGAGTAGCTATGGATGCTTCATTATAAAATTATCGTCCTCCAATGTAGAAGCTTCAGTGGGTAAGTTCTTCCACTTAATGAGATACTCTAAAATTGATCTACTTCATAGCTGTCGATTTCTTGTTTCCGTGACTTCTTCAAGTTCCAATATGATTTTTCCTTCCTTATCAAGTTTTGGCAATATTGTGTGAACTTGAAGTTTGTCACTTATAACCTTCTTTAAGCATGAAACATGGAAAACTTGATCCACTCGAGAAGAAGCATGAAGTTGTAATGTGTATGCCCTAGTACCAATATTTTGCAACACCTTGTAAAGACCATAGTACTTTGGCAATAATTTAGTATCCTTATTAGCTTGCATGAGGGACATTTTTTTTATGGTTGTAGCCGTAAAATACCGAGTCTCCTACATCAAAACCTCTCTCACTACGATGTTGGTTTGCACGTTGTTTCATTCAATTTTGTGCCAAATTTAGGTTATCCTTTAAGAGTTGGAGAACTTGTTGATTCTTGATGTGATATTCCACTGCTTGAACCATAGAATTTTCTCTTAAATATGATGTGATGGACGGTGGATGATATCAAAAAAGTGTCATAAATGGAGTCATTTTTTATGCAATATGGAATGAATTGTTATACCACCATTCAGCTAGAGGTAACGACTTGACCCATTGTGTTTTTTTATGAGATACAAAACAACAAAGATATCCTTCCAAACATTTTTTCTCCATCTCAGTTTTCTGATTGGATTGAGGATGATAAGATGAGCTATGAACTAGTTGAGTACCCAAAAAAGGAAATAATTTCGTCCAAAAATTTGCAGTAAAAATGGGATATCTATCGCTTACAATAATCTTTGGGTTTCCATGTAGCTTTTTAATTGCTTCCATAAATGCAGTAGCAACTGTACTTCCTTTAAATGGATGAGATAATGCACAAAAGTGTGCATACTTGGTAAGTCTATTGATTACCACCATGATTACACTCTTTCCTTCAAACATAGGTAAAATTGTGATAAAATCCAGTTAAATCTCCCCCCAATGTTGACTTGGAATGGATAATGGTTGTACAAGACTCAGGGTATTAATTGTCTCAACTTTGTTTTGCTGGCAAACCAAAAATTCCACCACAAACTTTTGAATATCAAATCTAAGGCCATCCAAAAAAAATCTTTCTTCACCCTGTGGTAAGTTTTTAAAAATCATGAGTGTCCTTGTAAGGGAGTAGTGTACAATTCCAAAAGAGTGTTTTGTTTTAGTTGGGAATTATTACAAAGATATAAGTGATATTTGTACCATAAGGAATCATTTTTCCAACTAAATGTATCAAATTTACTAGGATCTTGTTGCAACGTTTGAATGAGTGTCCACACTTTTTCATCCTTCTTCCATTCATCCCTTGCTTCGATTATCTAATCTGGTTGGATAATATAAATTACACAAAGAAATTCTCCCACCTCTTCATCCTTTCTTGAGAGAGCATATGAAACAACATTTAGCTTCCCTTTTTATGTCGATGATTTCAAAGTCATAAACCAACATCTTTGTAACCCATTTTTGCTGCTCTTTTGAAGATAGTCTTTGTTCCAAAAAGTACTTAAGACTGTCATGATCAATTTTTACCTTGAAGTGTCTTCCCATTAGGTAAGGTTTCCATTTCTTTAGTGCATGTAGTATTGCCAACATTTCCTTCTCATAAATATCTCTTTGTAAACTATTTCCTTTGATTAGATGACTTTTAAAAGAAATGGGTCTTCCTTCTTGCAGTAAAACAACACCAATTCCATTTCCTGGGGCATCACACTCCAAAATAAAGGTTTTTGTGAAGTCAGGCGTAGCTAAGACTGGTGTTAGGCACATTTCCTCTCTAAGATGTTCAAAGGCTTTAGTTGCTTCAGGAGTCCATGAAAATGCATATTTATTCAATAATGTTGTTAGAGGTGCTTCTATTCTACCATAATTCTTAACAAACTTGCAATAATACCTTGTTAACCCGAGAAATCCTCGCAACTTCTCTATGGTTGTCGAGACTTTCAATTCCTTAAAGCCTTTAATTTTGTGAGGGTCTACCTTAACACCCTCGTGAGATACAATATGGCCCAGATATTCCACCTCTTGTACTCCAAAGAAACATTTGGAGGTTTTTGCATATAATTGCATCTCCTCCAATAGTTTGAGCACCATGTCAACATGTTGAACATGATCCTTGATTAGTATATCATCAAAAAATACTAACACAAATTTTCTAAGGAAGGGTTCGAAAATGGAATTCATAAACCCTTGAAGTGTAGAAGGTGCATTGGTAAGGCCAAAAGGCATGACCAAAAATTCATAAAGACCCTCATGAGTTCTAAATATTTCTTTCAGAATATCTTCAATCTTCATTGTAATTTGATGATATCTTGATCGAAGATCCAATTTGGTAAAATAAATTGCTTCATGTAATTCATACAATAATTCATCAATCACAAGAGTGGGAAATTTATCTTTAATAGTGAGCTTATTGAGCTCCATATAATCCAGACACATGCACCATGATCCATCTTTCTTGTGCACCAATACTATTGGAGTAGAAAAAGAATTTGACTCAATTTAATTATACCAACGTCTAACATTTCTGCAATCATATGCTCAATTTCGCTCTTTTGGACATAAGGGTATCTGTAAGGCCTGATGTTTGGAGGAACACTTCCTAGAATCAAATGAATAGCATGATCATGAGCATGAATAGGTGGGAGTCCTTTGGGAGATTCAAACACCTTGGAATGATTGTCCAAGACTTTTTGGAGATATGAAGAAATAGATGATTTTGATGTTGGAACTTCTAGTGAGCATAATTGTGCAATTACGCCTCATTATTCTTTCTTCAGAATCTTTGTCATCACATTAGAGCTTATTATATTTCATGGCTTCCCAAAAATACTCTCTAATTCAACTTCCTTTCCTTCCGAAAAAAATTCAAGAAAAGTTATTGAAAATTAAGAGCTACTGTCCCCAAAGATTTTAACCATTGTACTCCTAATACAACATCATCACCTCCCATTAGAATGGAAAGCAATGTACTATTCAATACATATTCCTCCATGGTTAGCTTGATATTATAATATTTTCCAAATAAATATATAGTTCCTCCATTTTCAACCATCACTTGACATTCTGGTGCTAGGTATAGGAAGCAATTCAATTCCTTGGCTACCTTACAATGAATAAAATTATGGGTACTGCCCGAGTCAATCAACACTATTACCTTTTTCTTCTTGACATGTCCTTCTATATTGAGAGTTTGAGGAGTGGTAATTCCTGGAAATGCATTATCGGATATGGGCAGACTCATTTCTTCTTTCTCTAGGGTTGGTTCCTAGTATATACCCTATTCTTTTGAAATTTCTTGTTCATTTTCTTCCTCCTCTTCACAATCTATGTAAAATAATTTCTTCTCAGCACACTTATGACCTTTAGTGTGTTTTCTATCACAATCGTAGCAAATACCTTTGCTCTCTTTTCTTCCAATTGTTGTGGTGTCAACCTTGTAGGTTGTGGAAGTCTAGGAGTAGCAACACTTCCATATTATAGATGTGAGTGGTAGGCTTCCTTGTCGCCATAATTTTACATTCAATTTTTCTTGCCAAACTGAGTGCCTTCTCCAATGAATCAGGTTTCCAAAGGCGAACCTCATGCTGGATGTTATAATTTAAATTCCCTATGAAGACAACAATCATGTGTTCCTCTGGAATATCAACTACCCTTATATTCAATTTTTGGAAGTCTTAGGAAGCTCCACCACTAAACCCTTTTGTTTGAGATTTATCAATTGGCTAAAGAAGGTATCACTCGTTGTATCCTCATAATGTGGTATCAATGCCTTCGTAAAAATTTTCCAAGTGACAATTTTTTTATGGGAGCAAAGCCATAGATACCATACAAATGTATTTTGTTCTAAATATAAAGTTTTAAGGCATACCTATTATGTGTTTTTCACATTATTGAGATCAAAATATTGCTCCATATATAGTATCCATGTTACGGGATCCTTGCCATCAAACTTTGTCATATCCATCTTTGGAATATGGTGGGTCTTCAATCCAAAATTAGCGTTTATGAAATCATGATTAACATTTATTTTTTTCTCATCATGAGTTCACTCTACAACATTTTCGCCCTTAGGAATCATTACCTATATCAAATTTGTCAAACCTTCCTTCAAACCTTCCATGTCTTATTTTATATCATTCTTCATGTATTCCATTTTTTCTTCCATGTCTTCCATTCCATTATTCAAACCATCCATCTTAGCTTCCACGCCCTTCTTCAAACCATCCATCTTAGCTTCCATGCCTTTCTTCAAAACATTCATTTCATTTTTTGTTGCTCTTTGGGACAACGAAATTTGGTAAACTTGCTCTTGTAATTTTGATATATCATGCTGCACTTCTTCCTCTTCATTAGTCATAGTAGAGTACTTTGAGGGCTTAATGGGTGTTGAATTCTTTCTAGGGGGAATTTTAGAACCCAATATTGATATATATGCTTAAATATGCCCTTGGAGTCACTTCAAACTAATTTTTCAAACAAGACTTATGCGATTTGAAAAACAAATACACACCTTTTTCTTGATTTTGAGGAGCACGATATTGAAATTGGATTATCTATGTGATTTTGGATATTTAATATCTAAAATTCGGCCCTATAGGAGCACTCTGAATATTCTTTCGAATGCCACAGGTCAGACCTGATTTGGATTCTTCAAGGAAAATTTATGCCCAATCCCCCACAATGAACTAATTATGGACTCGTTTAGTAGAGCGAACTTGTCCAATTTGCCATGTGTCACTTTTCCCCCCTTCGGCTCTAAAATTGATACATAGGAAACTAAAGTCCATGAAATTTCGGTCGCTTTTTACATAATTCCAATATGATTCCCAGAGAGAGATTTATGATGATTTTCCTATGGTCAGCTCTTCTAGATGAAATTATGGAGCCTAAAAACACCCTAAATTCCACATCTCATATCTCCAACAATATTACGAACCAAGATCTAATTGTTTTACATGAAGTTGCTCAAGATTTCTTCGAAATGGGTTTTTTTTTAGTGTCTGAAACCATGTAGAAAAAATGTTATAGCAAAAATTCTACGATGTCCTGTTTGAAGTAGGGAAACCCTAGAATCCAAATCTTTGATACCAAATGTTAGCGAACCAGCTCCAAAAATAGAAGAAAAGAGAGATCAATGCCTTATAAATAAGCCAATTTGAGGGAGAAACCTCCTTTACATTACATAATGAACCATTATTGGATGATACAAATGAAAAAATATCCTTTCTATATATAGGAGTCCATGGTGTCACAATACAATCCTAGCTGACCTAAAAATAATAATGTAAGGGCACAATAATAACTATATTAGGGTTACGGACATCATGGGTTGTGCAACTTCCACTTTTTTCTAGGGTTTTCCATGGCTAGGAGGCTACCACTAAAGCATTAAAGTCCCCAGCGACTCGAAACTTGTCTTGCATGGGTGAGGCACGAATCCTCCTCTAACATGAAGAGACAAAACCAACATTTTTCTGTAAGTCTATGGCAGGCGACCTCTCCAGTTATAGATGCGCGTGTAATAGGAATAGAGTCGGCTCTCTCCAGACGAGCCGCACTACACGACGAATGATGACAGCCTGTTTCTGCATTCGTACACACCTTCTTGTTGCCATCTTATCCCAAATCTGAATTGTAGAGTCAGATTACCAGAGCTCAGGCGTGCACCTTTCCAGGCACAAGACCTCCTCTACCACTAGTAGCAAGGGATTGATAATGGCTTGGCTTCACCCACATCCTCATGATTTAACCATACCCAACCTCTGCGAAGCAGATATAACATCATTCTAGACAGAGGTGCGTGACCGCACAGAGATCTGTGGGAAGCCTGCTAAAAGGATTGGGTTGGAGGTCTGCCCCGAGGTGAGGCTGAAAATTTCCACATCCCTCAATCTGTTGTGCTCCAGAGTGAAAGACTCCAATAGTAGTAGCATTAATTGGAACATTTATCCTTTGAAGGCTATCGGCAAGGAAAATAATGGCATCCACAATTTACCTCTGTTCCACATCGGTCCCTCGCTCCATCGCACATCTCTCGAAAAGGTAGATTTGACCCCTTCCTTCCAGATCCATATCTTACTTCTCAGTGGAAAAACCTTGCTCTATTAGGTTCGATTTGTGGATCTGGTGCAGAGTCTAGCACATGCCGTCGAACTCAGGCTAAGGATCCCTTCTCCCCTACAACGATTCCTCTATAGAGGTAAACAGATCAAGAACACTCTTCTGCTCTCTTTTTATAATATTGATAAAAATGCTACTCTCATTTTATTCCTTTTTATGCGAGGAGGAGCTTCTGGGTAGCCTTCCTCTATTCAAGCTTTCTCTTACAAGGATGATGTCCATGCATAACATCCCAAGAAAGCTACACATACTCCTGAGGCTCCCAAGCCTTTTTTAGTGGATAAAATAGAGGATATACTAGTGATTGAAATCTCCCACCCAACATTGAGTGACTAGTTTCAATTATATGCAGAAAAGGAAATTATCTGCCGATTCAACGGATTATGGCCACGCTCAACAAATCTCTATCAATGGGTTCACTCCACTTTGACCAATAACAACAGTACTTTCTTCTTCTCAAAGGGTTTCTTCACAGTTATGTTTGCTTTCGAGGAGGACTATCAAAAATCCTTAACAATAGAACCTTGGTTCTGTGGAAAAGCTGGGCTTTTCCTCACACCATGATTCCCATACTTCAACCCCTCCATGACCATCATTACCAAGCCTCCTATTTGGGCTAGGCTTCAAAATTTACCTGCCCATCTATGGCACTTTTCTATCTTTCAAGGAATCAGAAATACCCTAAGACGCTTTCTAGCAATGGACACCTCCAGGGGGGAATTAGGCATATACACCTACGGTAGAATATGTGTTGAAATAGACATCAGCAAAGGCTTGCCATATCAAAACAATATCAAAGTGGTATATTTCCATTGGACATGGACCTTGGATAATGAGAATGCTGCCTTCTGATGCTGCCACTGCCATCAAACATGACACCTTCAAAACTCTTGCTCCTTGTTCCTTGCCCAAAAGAAGAAGAGCAACCGTAAAAAAAACTCCAAAAGTTGGAAACCATGTGTTCCGCCTCCCATGGATGACATTGACTCTTACAGCTCAGATGAGGAAGAGATAGAACCAGAGGTGTAGGTTGCAAATCTAGAGAAGGACATGACCTCGGCAGATCCTGGAGAGCCCACCGGTCCCTCGAATTCTCAGAAACAGTCTCATGAAACCTCCTCCTAAGATTCAGATAAGGAGCCCACACCTTCAAACACCAGTAGACTCCAAGTGGTATTAGGCCAACAACCCCAGGATGGTTGGGTTAGAGTTTCAAAAAGGAAAGGAAAGAAATGTCATACTGAGGATGCAACCCACTCTAGATAGACTCCCGTGTTTGTATTTTGGCTCTCTTACTCTTCTTCTTGTGTCTCTTACTTCTCTCTTGGCTAATTAATCTGATGGAGGTTAACTGTTCTTCATTTCCAGTTCCCTGCTATCTAGCTTCTCCTTTTTGTAATCCATCTTGTACCATATGCTTTTCTAATAGAAATAGTCTAATTTACCCCAAAAAAAAACAATATGGTGGTTACAAGGGTACAAAAATAACAACAAGGGGGCTATGCTAAAAACAATAAGGGACTACACTAGTAATATAGGGACCTAACATGCCCTCAGTTTATTAAAAGGAACCAAGCATGAAAAAATACGTCTTCACAATAATTTTATATAACACAATGCATTGTTTTTTTTTTTAGGTTATAGATGCACCAGGTTTTTGAATGAGTTTTTCTCTTTTTTTGAAAGATCAAGCTATTACAGTGCAATTATTGAATTTTTTAACTACAGTATTCATCACAAATTCAACATATATCTTATGACAATATTCATATAAATCAAAATTTCATTACTACATTTGTATATGATGGTTGGATTAATTTGGTATATTATTAGGTTTCCCATCTCTTCATTATCATATTTAATCATCCATATATTTAATCAGTGGTGTAAAATTTCACAATGACATTGGATAACACAACAGAATAAATTAAATTGTATTTTAATATCTCAATAAAAGGCTCTTTTCCATACAAAATGGGATTGTTATTTGTAAAATATTTTATTTCAATTGGGACACTATGTCTATTACATTAAAAAAATATCTCATTTTCACAGTCAATTATTTCAAAAAATACAATAGGTTGTGTTGATATCGAAATTGATCAGTGTTCTTCGCTAGAAATATTGTCACTAATCGGAATACTTCCATGACTTGGGTTATTTGGAGGAATTTTTTGTTGATTACATCAATTTTTTTCGTGTATCTACATTGGTGAGAATAATGAAAATTGAAATAGATAATAAACATCAATTTTAAATCAAATATAAATTTACGAAAGTAGGAAGTGACTCAGAAATTGTGCACATGGTTTCAAACCCAAGTCCTATGCCTTTTTGCAACAAGTCTTCTGTTGGCATAGTTCCATACTTTGTTTCCTTCATGTTTTAAACCCCATTATAAATCATATATTTAATATAAAGGATTTTTTTATTCTATTGATTGTAAAGTCAAAGAAGTAAAACAAGATATATACTAACAAATTCCATAATTAATTTTTGATATGCCAAGATATACTCACAACCCTTATTTAACCCAATGCCAATCAATTCTTCTGATCGCTCTTCTTTGTATGTTAACAACTATTTGAATACATTCAAGGATGGTTGTGGTAAAACAAATTAAAATATACAAAAATCAAACCTTCAGTTGTTATAAGGACATATTAATAATTACTCACAAACTTTAAAATAAATCCTTTTCATCCTTGTCATCATATTTTCTGTGCTGAATGAGTTCCATCTTGTTTTCTTTTCTACAAGAAAATACTTGAAAATTAATATTTAATGCTAAATTATTTTTTAATATGTACAAATTCGGTCATGTTTACATACATTTGAAGCAGGTTGTTGTTGATATGGCTCCTACTATGATGCAATTATGTAAATTTATTTTACCATCACCTTATACATTTTTTTGGAAATTCCTACATGCATGTTTTGAAGAATAGTGCATTGATCATTTGGGATTTTCATAATGTTCCTCAAAAAAGTAATTAATTATTTTTATAATGATATATAAAACTAAGTAAAACAAAATCGATATTAATAGATGAATGGTTTATAGTAATATATACATATAATTCTAGAAAATAATTTTAGATAATTAGGACTATTACCTTTTGAATGATTCTTTTTCTTTTGTATAATTTTGCTATGGCAAGTCTAACATGTCTCATTGATCATTGCTCTGGAAATGCTTGCTATACTTTAGATATAGTTTTAGTATTAGAATCATTGGATTTATTTTCGTATTATAAGCAGAAATTACGTCTACATGTTCATTCCACTAGATCACTCATAGTTTTGTAAAAAAAAATCCCCTTTCATCAACCTCCAGCACCACTCTAGACAAGCTAAGGACTAATTCATCGTCATTTACATGTTCTATACTTTTTCTTTTCTTAGAAGGATATTGATCCTTTCCTTCGTTGTTGCGGCTCCCTATAGAAAATTAAACATATATGAATTGATAGTTTGTTTGAAACATCTTATTTAATATTCTTATGTATATTATTAATGAAAAAAAAAAAACTTATTGAATAGTATTTTTTCATTCAACTGATTCATCGTTCTGAAATTTATCTATCAGGCTTTTATGCTCTTCTGGACGCAGATTACAAAAATATTATCGACCTTGTTCATTTTTGTGGCTCTGCATGACAAACAACAACCAATACATATTAGATAAAGTTACATATAGCTCAAACATATAAATTTTGTAAATAATTTACAAAGAACTTGCATTCTCTGTTTTTTTAATGTGATATCACTGTGTCGATCAATATTTTTTGTACTTGATACTTCCTGAGAAATTTTCTTATCAATATAAAACCTGTAGTATTCAATCCAAAATCATTAAATTTATTTTACGAATAAATAAAATAATTTTCAGCCAAAAAAACTCTGGTAACCTATCGATATATAACATTAAATGCACTAGGTGTTTAATTGTTTACACGTAGCATCGTGGAAAAATAATTTTTAAAAATAATTTTAAATTATTATGGTTCAATTTTTAAGGATAAAGGCACTAAACTAATTTAACGATGCTATTTGGAATAGGTGCATTGGTTCGTTATATTACATCAAGAGAAACGATTAACAAAATAGATGGAATAGAGTGTTCTAATATATATGTGTGCTTTGTATTACAAAGGGAACACTAGTGCATTATGTTAAAAAGGGCGCAATGCGGAACATATAGCCATTTTAAAGAAAAATGGAGATGACCGATAGGGCTTGGATCTAATTTAATATTTTATTCCCCTACTTTACATGTCAAACACCATATATTTAGTAATTACACAAACCCATTAGATATGAAATCCCCTTTATAGGAAATTTTAGCCTAAAATTTTCCATGAAATTTTCACGTAATTTCCATGTCATAATACATAAACCAATCAAAATCATTTAAAATTAAAACAAGGTACATGTAAATATTTTGGATGGAAAATAAGAAAAACTATTTTGAATTGTATTTTTGGATTTTCTCCTAATAGGTTTACTGAAATTTCAAGTGTAGACAATCAATGGATGTAGAATAAAATTACACATCCAACGAATACCAATTATGCATACTTTTGAGAAGACCCACATTGATAAAAATTTGAAAATACATTAAACAAACATGTTCAACATAATTTTTAATGCATCCTCATTTTTTTTTAATGTGGGTCTTCTCAAAAGTATTCATAATAGGTACTTGTTGGATGTGGAATTTAATTCCCCATCCAATGAGTGTCTGCATTTAAATTTTGAGTAAACCTATAAGGAGATAACCCAAAAATACAAGTAAAAAAATAGTTTCCTTCTTTTCGCTCCAAAATTCGTAACTCTTATTTTATTATTTTAATATTTTTCCTCAGGAGGACACTTTTAGGCTAGAACTTCCTCTAATTTAAATTGAAAAATTCTAATTGTGAAGTTGTAGAGGAAGTTAAACCCTAAAGTGAAATTTTGTAAGAATAAGCAAGGTTTTTTTGTTTTTTTGTATTGGTTTAAATCTATTAAAAAAGGAAAAATTATTTACATCTTGGCTGTAGCCCTAACAATAATAATGTAAGGGAACAATAATAAAAATAAGGGGGGCTACACTAACATAATAAGGGAATACACTATTAATATAGGGACTTAACATGCCCCTCTCCTTCAAACAAGTGTTGTCCTCAACGCTTGATTATTTCTTGATGCTTCTGTATAAAATTCTCATCCTCCCATGTGGAATATTCTACAAGAAATTTCTTCCACTTGCTGAGATACTCTGAAATTGATCGTACTTGTCGAGTTCTTGTTTCTATTATTTCTTCATAACTTCTTTCAATGTGATGTTGATCTTTCTATTGTTTTATTTGATTTTGCACCAAAGTTAGGTTATCCTTTGAGAGTTGGAGAACTTGTTGTTGATGCTCGATGTGATCTTCCACTACATTACCATCCATATTAGATTTTATTTGATCCTTCAAACCATCCAACTTAGCCTTCATTTCTGCTTTTAAACCATCTATGTCATCTTCAGTTTCTCTTCGTAAGATCGAAATCTTTTGCACTTGGTACCGTAATTTTGATATCTCATATTGCAATTCTTCCTCTTCATGCATCATTGTATAGATTTATGAGGGCTTAATGGGTATGGAATTATTTTTTGGAGGCATTATATAACCCAATGCTGATAAATATTCTTCAATATTCTCTTGGAATCACTTCAAACTGCTTTTTCAAACAAACATTATACAATTTTAAAAAACAAATACACACATTTTTCTTGCTTTTGAGGAGCTTGATATTGAAATTGAATTATCTCTGTGATTGCAGCACTTCAATATTTTAATTTTGGTATCAACGTAGCCCTCTGACTTATATTTTGAATGCCACAGGTCTGACCTGATTTTGATTCTCCAAGACAAAGTTATGTCCAATCTCCCCCAATGACCCAATTATGGACTGGTTCAGTAGAGCGAACTTGTACAACTTGCCACTTGTCACTGTTTCGTCCTTTGTCTCTAAAATTGATAGAAAAAAAACTGCTGTTTGTTTACTTGTGACCACTTTTTACGGCACTCCCATCTGATGCCCAGAGAGAGAGTTATTGAAATTTTCCCACGATCACCTCTTTGAGATGAAATTCAGGAGCCTGAAAAAGCACTACCTTCCACAGATCATATCTCCAAAAAAATTGCGAACCAAGCTCTGAAAATTTTTGATGAATTTCCTCAGGATTTTATCTTCGTACCATATGAATTTCAGATTCTGAACCTTCGTAGAAAAACCTTTATAGCGCAAATACCACGATGACCTGTTTAGGAGCCTGAAAAAAAACCTAACTTCCACAGATCATATCTCCGAAAATATTGCGAACCAAGCTCTGAAATTTTTAGACACTCGTCCTCAGGATTTTGGCTTCACACCCTAAAAATTTCAGCTTCTGAAACTTCGTAGAAAAAAATTTATAGCGAAAGTGCCACGATGACCTGTTTGGAGCAGCGAAACCCTAGAATCTAAAGATCTGATGCCAAATGTTGTGTAACCAGCTCCAAAAATAGAAGAAAAGAGATATCAATGCCTTATAAATAAGCCACTTCGAGGGGGAAACCTCCAATACATTACATAAATGAACAATTCTTGGATGATACAAATGACCAAAACCTCCTTCTATATATAGGAGTCCATGGGGCCACAATATAATCCTAGTGGGGCCACAATGTAATCCTAGCCGACCTAACAATAATAATGTAAGGGAACAATAACAACAATATGGGGGTTACACGGGTACAAAAATAAAAATAAGGGGGGCTACAATAAAATAATAAGAGACTACACTATTAATATAGGGACTTAACAGGGGGGGTCTGAACAGGGTTGGCATGGTGAAATCTGCCTCACCCACTGCGAGTGTTCGGATATCTACCAATAAAGTAGTCTGAGGAGGGCGATGAGGAGTCCGAATTGGAAGTGGAAGGGGTGCATTGGGAATGGCCTCTTGAGCTGCCCCTTCGACATCTCATGCGATGTCTCAGACGCGGCATGGTGATGGGAAAAGACGAAGGCGACAAGGGAGGTGGAGAGATAGAATTGGGCAGGAGCGGGGTGAAGAGAAAATCCAGAGTGATAGTAGATTGATTGCAAAGGCCTATACGGGAGAGGTGGATCCCTTCTCCTAATTCAATACAACAACTAATATGGCTGCGTCTACCAGTGGTTGTGCGATATCAGGGATGCACAGCCAAGGGAGAGCAAATTCGTTGCAGCAGAGGAGGGGGGAAGTTTGAGCTCCGGCTA
Source organism: Pinus albicaulis (assembly GCA_034641835.2). NCBI lineage: Eukaryota > Viridiplantae > Streptophyta > Pinopsida > Pinales > Pinaceae > Pinus > Pinus albicaulis. The sequence goes on along the minus strand of CM076570.1, from coordinate 1,282,541,405 downwards.
TCGGCCTCCATCTTTAAACATGAAGAAGCTCTGTCTCGAAGCTCTCCCAGATTTAACTCCTCATTAATGTGATAAACTGGAGTGCGCAGAGAATACCTTATGGAGGAGCGAGCGAGCATAATGGTCAGATCTCGACCTCGGCTCTAAATAAATGCTGCTTTGATGAGTGCGCTGGCTTGAATGCTGTGTTGATGGGTGGGCAGGCTAGATCTCATGGCGATGGCCTGGGTGGCCATGTGGCCCCTCCACTTGCCAGACCCAAGTCCCATCAACACCTTAACACTGATTTGCACCCGCATCCGGGAGGAATAAGTAAGGTTTTAAGGTGAATATATATTCTTTTTTGTTTTTTGTTGAATTTTAATTAAATTTAAATATGAAAGAAAATTGTAAAAAAATTTACTAGTAAAATCCATAGTAATTTTTTTATTATACATAGTTTTTAATTTATTTTCTAAATTATGCATTAATGTAACAAAAATTATAAAACATTTTAACAGTAATATTCAATATTTTTTCTATCTAGGGTTTTGAGTGAATCACAATACCCTTCAACTTTTGATCTTACAATATATCCAAAATATTTTGTAGCTTCACAGTGATCTCACTATATCTCTCTTTTAATTAGACCCTAATAGTAATTGTAAAATTTCTTATTAGTAAAATAAAAAATTAAAATCAGAAATTTTACTGTGTAGATTTTTTACTGAATCACCATACTTTCGACTTCTGATATTTTGAATAGTTCTACTGCTCCAAAGTATTTTGTTGTTGCATAGTGCTCTTGGTATTTCTCTCTTCCAAATAACTCACTTGAAATATTGGGTAAAATAATGAAATATTGAATAACTTTTTAATATTTAAAAGGCTTTATGAAATTAGATTTTAAAAAAAAATTGTTGCTCATTTTTTTTAATTTTAACAAGGAAAAAACATGTGTTTTTTTGTCAAATTTTCCACACATCATTGTGTTCGATAGTCAAGAACCCCAGAGATTTTATACAAAAGGCACACCGACATTATTGGGGTGGAAATTGTTTTAAACACATAGGCATAATGATTTTTTATTTTTTTTCGAAATCTTGAAACAATGTGATTTATATTGAAAATCATGAGTGCTCTAATTGTTATAAGAGCACTGAGTTGGTTGAATTCATTTTTATTTTTTAAAATTGGGAAACAAGTGCATAGTGGTGCTATTATGTTTTTAGAAACATCAATGCATTTTTGTAGAAGAGTGCCAATATGATATCCTATTGTTTTTTTTAGAATGTCAATAACAAATCTGGGTATTATTTGAAAAAACTGGTGTTGTTAATGTTTTAAACAAATTAATGCACTTTGTTTCAATAAGAACATCGGTTTGGTTTTAAAAAAATCTGAAATTTTAATTTCACATAAAAGGGCATATTAATCTCGATCTATCCTTTAGAATGCATCCACATGAATTATAGTAGTTCATAGTATACATTTTCTGCTTAAAGTCGCATTATTATCTAAAAATGGATTGAAAATTATATTGAAATTTAGATTATGGTTATATGGTTGTTGAGATTAATTTTGGATATGCACACAAATGTTATTTCTGATTTTCCTCAAATGTAGGGAAAAAATCTCAATAATATCTACATATGGCCATTTCTTCAAATTCCAGCGCGTCCCATATTGTTGATCAAATTTCTTCACAGAGTTCTCCCTCTCCATCTCCAGTAAGTTTAGATTGTATTTATATTTGGATTCTTTAATTGAGTTTATTTCTTTTAATCCATGTCAATTTGAATAAAAATGTATCAAAATTTGTAGGAACTTGATTCAAAATCAAGTTCAGATGCAGAAAGTATTACTCCATATTTTCAACAAAATTGGAAGCTCTTATCAGGAGCATCATATAACAAGTACTTGGTAGATGAAAATGGACAACCTATTTTTTTATTCCTTGGATAGCACAAGTTGAGGAATGGTTTCATTAGTAAGTCGACCTATGTTTGAACCTTAGAGGGCTATTAAGCGTGTGTTGTGGGAGGAGACATCTACCTTACCAAAAAAAAATGGATAACCTCTTCTCCCTGCCAATTAGACCATGGAATCCTCCATCTAGAATTGTAAATAAACGATGGTAATAATTGTTTGTTATAATGTAATTTTGAAAAACCAATTTCATTGGCATGCTTGCTAATATCATTGATATTCTACACTAATGATGACGTTCACTCGTTTTTGAAATTAGGATTCTAGTGATGATGAATGACTCACCTAGTATCTTTTGGAGTACCCCACTACAATGCCAAATTGATATAAGTTTGCATTAAGAAAAATAATGGCAGAGGAAGCATACAAATAATAGTTGAATAAAACACCTATTAAATTCGCAATATGTCTAGATTTTCAAATTAGGAATGACTACAACAATAGTAGTTCTTCATCACAAGTTGGAAATGTTGGAAATAAAATGGAGGTTGGTATGGATGATTACCTACAAGATATTACTCAGATGGAGGAAATGTTATTAGATGCATTCTAGAATGATGAGCAAGGGTATGATGCTCATATCACTCATACCTTATTTGAAAACATAAAATCTGCTTCCACCACCCCTCTCTTTGGACCTAGTGGAAAGTCAAAGTATGCTCAACTGGGGACAATGATGTTGTTGTGCAATGTGAAAGAAAAATTTGGAATGTAGAATGCATTTTTCTCAACAATATTGAGGTAATTTAATTGCATGATCGATCACATTCCTTATATTTTGTCACACAATCATATTTAAAAAGGGTCAAATTTTGAATGTTAAATATTGGCATTGTATAATTATATTCCCTATCGACTGTAGGATATTCAAAGATAAGTTTCTTCCAAGTGATAATGTCTTGTCAGTTAGTTGTAAATAGGCAAAGAAGTTGTTGAAATTGTTTTGTGTTGAGAACATTTCATATCATGAATATATGAACGATTTTATTACATATAGAGGAGAATATTGAAATCTAGGCATGAAAGGTACCATATTAAAAAAAATGTGTAAATCACATGGTCCTCCTCATAATATATTGAGAAATGTGCCTATCATCCCAAGGATTCAAAGACTCATCCGTTAGAAAGAATTAGTTATGTTGGAGGGATGGCATGCCTCATATAGAAGTGATTCAGGAGTTACGTGAATCCCAATAGATTCAATAGCCATGATTCATATATAGCATACATTACACGAAAAATTCAAGGATGAACTATGACGTATATGACTCTGCATAGCCATGGTTGGCATCAATCCGTCATCCCTCAAAAACACAAACTATTATGTTTTCTATATATTAGTGATCAATAATTATTCCCCCCATGGTTTTCCATGAATAATAAAAATCTTATGTTGGCTCTCATAGTCCCTCGTAAAAGACAAGTGAATAATATGGATGTCTACTTACAACCATTAGTAGGTGAATTGAAGAAATTATGAGAAGGGATACATGTGTACGTTGTATTAATGCCCATTGTAATAGAGAGGAGTGTTATGTTGTATGGAACATGTGCTTACATCCTACATGATTATCTAGGATTATGATTTTTCTCTATTAAATTACATTCTTATTTATCTTTTTAGTGACAATATTATTTCTCATATTAATTTAATTCGATGCAAATTTTTTAGATCTTCATGGTTGCTAACTCGTTGGCCTGTATACAATAATTTCTCAGGTCTTGTAACAAAAGGGTATCATGGATGTAAATTTTTTGGAACTTCTCTATAGGCTAGGTGATTCAACGACCTATTAAAGCCATTGTATGATTTCTCCAGGGTATTCTTCCTTGAAGAACACCCTTACAGAAAATCAACATCCACTTTCAATGGTAAACCAAAGAGAACCCAAGGGCCTACAATAATGAAACTATATGAATGGATTGGAGCATATGAGAGAGAGAAGGAGAAGGAGTTTGCATAAAATTTTGATTCAAATGGGGAGCATATGTTCGATGATCCAAAAATCTTCGATACCTATGTTGAGAAATTTCCCATTGTGATGAAAAGGAAATTTGCATTTTATGAGCTCTCGTATTGGGAGAATATTAATATTTACCACTTAATATATCCCATGCATATATTTAAAAATGTTTCATCTTTTGATGCAGGAACATATCATCAAAATAAAGTGACACATTGGCTGCTAGGAGAGATATTATTTCTTCAAAAAATAAAAAGGAACAATGGCCAAGACAAGAAACTAGAGGAGAGGTTGGTCCCTTTTGGTATTTCAAAGAAGGTGATGTCAAATAGATTCTAAAGAAAGACAATATTTCTTTTGCAAAGGAATTTATAATGAGTGTTAGGGTGGATTCTTTATATGGGTCTTCATTATGGCACTAATTCATCGTGGAAGAGAGTTTTTTAGGGTTGAAACCAATGACCATTTGAAACTTCTGAGAGTATGTATGCCAAAGACATGATTATATTAATTTTTTTAATAATTTATTTAATGTGATATTTTATAATTAATTTTTGTATAATTTACTATTTATTGTGCAGTATCATTATCCTCTACTCATGTGTGTGTGTGTGTGTGAACCATGACTTCCCACAATACCTACAAAATGGCATATCTAAATTATCTTCATTTGGACGCTGGATCACATCAAAGAATATTCACATGGTTAGAATTCCAGAGTTGATTCAAGAGATACATAAGATGGCTTCTATGTTTGAGAAGGAGTTGACGACAAGTTTCATGGACTTGTAGGTTCATATTATAATACACCTAGTAGATGAAGTTGAATCATTTTGGGCCATTTATTGTCAATGGATGTACTTCTTAGATAGGTACATGAATAAATTTACAGGTTTTTCTCAACAAAGGGAAAAACCTGATGTGTCTATGGAATAGGGGTATATATATATGATTATTTCTATTATTCCAGTGAGTACATCAAGAAAATTGAAAACACATCAGTTACGGAAATTTCGGATGATGAAAAGGGATGAAGACAAAATATAATGGGAGCTTCTCGAAACAAAAGGAAAATTGTGCATCATAAAGAGTAAGTGCAAGCTTATCATTTTTCAAATTACTACATGGTAACTATTCACATTGAACTTCATATTAATGCATATTTTCATCTCATTATATGTAATAAATATATATGTCCGTTTGATTTGATCATCAACAAATTAATTCTTTACAATATGGAAATGACAAAACTGTGGGTTGTTTTATATGAACAGAAGAGGAGGAAATAGCACAATGATATGAATGAATTCAAATGGTTGAATGGTGGAAGTCTGCCTTATCCTGATCATTTAAAATAAAATATGAGAATGAGATGCCCTAACATTTGGGTTGCTAATATAATTAGGGAGAAATATAGTTCATCTGGTCGTAACCCTTGTGCTGAAGAGGATGCACTAAACATATCGATTGGGTGCAACAACTCGGTAATTATATTTTATTTATGTACCATTTTAACTTCATACTACACCTTCAAATTTTAACATATATATATATATATATATATATATATATGTTTTTATTTTTAATTATGTTGAGGTTATTAGACACATGAGAATGTGATTTTTTCACTTCTTTATAGGTGCATTTATTCCCATCTATGTGGGCATATGGACATTATTTTCACACGAAGGATGTCGATGATTGATGCATGACACAAGAATGTGGAGTGGAGGTTTATTTTGAGCAATATAGTCATGCTAGCACCTGTAATCAAAACCTAAGGCAGGGGACATTAGATTATGTTGGAAAATTACAAGATATAATTCAAGTGCACTTCTCTTCATTCGAATGTATTATTTTTTGTGCAAGTGGTGGGAAATCTTTGATCGGAGTAATGTAAAGGAGGATTGTGATGGTGGGATAATATCTATAAACTCTAGAAATATGTGGAATGAATCTATGGAGCCTTATGTTTTCCCAAAAACTTACAATGAATTGTTTTTTACCCATATGTGTTGGATAGGGATTGGTGGTTCGTATTACGACATGAAAGAATATAAAAACATATTTTTTAGAAAAATAGTGTTATCATACCAAGAAAGGAGGGTAATCAAAGCGATGGAAATGGAGAGTGATATGTACTTATTATATCATTATTTATACTAATGTACTTTTATTTCTATGTTCTCATTATTTCCGAAATTGTATTATTTTTATATTCATCTTGTTGACATTTTATAATATAATTGGTAAGATTCACAAACATATTTACACGTTTTTTTGTAGTGTAAAAATTTTACAATACATAAAACTAATTATTTCCAATTATATATATTATCTATGATAATATGGATTCAAGGACACAACCCTTCTCATGTTAAGTGCACCTAATTTATGATGGCAATTAAGAGGCATTTGTTCGACTTTCAAATAGACTCGATGATGCATTTTTGTCTCCTATTTAGATTATGTTCAATAAGTATCTATTTTTTATGTATTTATAACCAAATTATTTCAAGTATACATGTATTTATCATTGTTAACATGATGTAACTTTAGCTAGGAGAAATGTGAAAAACATGAATTTTAGTAACTATCCCGTGATAAGTATGTGGAAAAAATAATATTTTCTAAGTTGTTCATTAAGAAATAATAAAATATATTATTCTTCAAAAGTTTAAATATAATTTATTATCATTTGTGTTTTATTTAACTCATATTTATTATCAAAATGAGTTAAATTCAAACCAATAGTACAAATTGAAAAAAAGAACCAAAATAGCATCAAATTGTTATAACTTTATTACAACAAAAAAAAACATTTTCCTCTTTAAGGGGAACTTTCAATAGAGGAAATCTCCAACAACACGTAACTTCACATAAATATTTATCATGTTACATTTCTTTATCCTAGTCTTTAGAGAGAGAAATTTGCAATTTAAGTAGGTAAGAGTTGCAAAAAATATTAAATTAAAATTGTTTGAAAACCTTATGACATTAGCAATAAATTAAATTTGATAAAAATAGAAATTTTTAAGTTATATTAAATATAAATCAATTGTGTGGAGAGGAACTCTACATCTCGGAATGGGAGAGATATTGTCAGGTAAAGTTACATTTAAAAATTGTAAAATAATAATTTAAATTAACAAATCAAAAATAGTAAATAGGAAGGAAATTAATGCCGGCCATGATTGTAATACTTCAATTTACACCTTAATCTTATATTACTTTCTGTAGAGATATAAGGTAACCAAATTTTTTTTTAAATAATTTAGCTTTTATTATGAGGAAGAAATGCAATGAGTAAAAAAATGTATTTTACTTTTTACTACAAGGAAAAAATGTAAATTTTCACATGAAAAGAAATAGTATTATTGATATTACATTATGTGTAATTCATTCTATGTTCCATTTACATATGATATTTAAAACAAAAATATATTTATAACAAAAAAATAATTTATTGATAACTATAAGTAAAATATTTTAATGTCCATATTAAATAATATAATTTTATAGATACTTTATATACAAAAAGGTAAAGTAATTTAATTTTACAAATTTCTTATATTTTCACTTTATTGAGAAAGATTGAGAGAATCTTATTCCACTAATAGCTACTTTCGAATTCAATATATCAGAGATAATTGTAAAAATTTCAATGTTTAATATGGATTTGATATTTAATAGTTCCAAAAATATTAATAATAATGATAATTAAATGTATATGTACAGGAACATTTTATGAGAGGGCATATTTTAACATTTTAATGTGAAGAACGTGAAATATAAATAACATATTTTAATTTCGACAATATATTATACAAGCCTAAATCCATATCAACATAATTTTACGATGATAGTTTCAACCATACTATACTTTGTAATTTATAAAAATATCTTTGCATTTTTTAAAGTAGGTGTTACACCATTTTTTGGTCATCTAACCTATTATCATTAGATGAACCCAAGTACACCATGTAAGACCAATTTTACCCTAAGTAAAATTGCTTTCACTATGTGAAATAACTTAGTAAAACACCTTTATTAAGTTGTTTATGGTCTAAACAAGAAACCCCAAAAAAGAAATAATAAACAAATCTATATTTGTTTATATTTCCTGGTCATATTTAACCCAAAACAAGGAAATCAATTAAATAAATCCTTATTTATTTTATTATTTCCTAGGAATAAGTTATTTAAATCCTATTTAAATAATATTCCTAGTTAAATTTGACTAAATCATTTATAAAAAATTAAATAAATCATTATTCATTTAATTATATTCCCACCATTTCCTTAAAATAATAAATAAATCATTTATTTATTTATTATTTATAAATAAAGGAATTGACCCAAGTTAAAAATCATTTTCCCTCCAACAAATATAATAAAATATTCCTAAAGGGTGGTTCTAGAATTTGATTAATAATATTTTATTCATGCACCAAGTTCTAGATCACCCTAATATTTTGTTATAAATAGAAGGGTTTTCCCCATTCATTAGTCACCTTTCATTGCATTAGATCACTCTGGATCTATACACTTGGTCACATTTTTCATTTTTTCCTTGTGAGCTCCCATTGAGTTCTATGTTTGTCTGGGTTTTCTACACCAACAAGAGAGAGGAATTTTAGATCTGAAATGTTGAGGACTTTCAAGAACCCATCCCATTGAGGAGAACCGGAAAACACCTTTCTTGTTTTCCTCTCAGGTGCCCCCTTTTAATATAATATAAAAATTCTTTCAAATACATTGTTCTTGTCTTGTCTATTGGATGCATGGAGCCACATTTTACTTTACCTGCTTAATGTCTTTTATGCTTAGATCTGGATTTGTGCAGTATTATTTGGATCATCTAATTGCAGATTTAAAGATATTTGGAAGCCATAATCGATGTTAGGGCTATTTGTTATGCATAGCTAAAGTGGTCTTTTACGACGAAAGATTCATACTAACAGTAGTTTTGCATGAAATTTCATATATAAAAGTTTGATATAAGTTCACCAATACATAATGTATAATAAATATTATTTCATAAACATAAACATCATGACGATAACCATCTAACGATAATAAACATCATCTAAGATACGCATTCAAATTCACTACCATCATCTAATTATTTACACCTCTAACACATATAGACAATGTTAGCTAGAATATAAATCTAAAAATCTAACAGAGCATCATTATTGTGGTCACATCTAGAAAAACACAAACATCCTAATTGTTGGGTATGTGTTATATTCTTTCCACAATTAGTCCCATGCATTGTACGTTGAGCCAGGCACAACAAGGGGGTCATAGGGGGTCCGGCAGCCCCCCACTGTTGAGGTCTAGGGCAGCACCCCGGGGATTTTTTTTTTTTTTTACGGTGGGCGGACCCACCCATGGTTTCGTGCATGGGTTTGCACATGGTTTTGGGAGACGATGGTTTTCGGCCTCTGGTATTTTATAGGTTCGGCCAAGGGAACTACGGTTATGTTCTAATCCAGGGTTAATGGATTGGGGTTTATGTATGCTTTGGTATGTATATATATGTGTTGTAACACTGAAAAGAATATAATGAAAAATCAAGCTGGTCGTCCCGATTTGGGATCCAAGGGAAGATCTCTATGTATATCTGTTTTTTGTTTTATGCTCTTGCTATTATTTATTTTATGTTTTTAAGATTCGTTTGTAGATAATTTCTGTACAAGGTTAAAACCTACATTTGGTATCAGATTTGTTTTAGTTTCAAGGGGACGCCTTTGCTGCTGAGGGGTTTTTTTCTTCAGCCTATGGTAATCCTTGTTCAATGGGAGATCTATGGGATCGATTCTTGCGGTGAAATAAGGTGGCGAGCAGTGGAAAGATAGAGATTGAGAAATTTAATGGTCATAGTTTTGAGTTGTGGAAGCTTAAGATGGAGGACTTGCTGGTGGATAAAGATCAATGGATTGTGTTAGATCCAGGTACTAAAACAACAACAATGTCAGATAAAGACTAAAAGAAGTTAGAACAGAAGGCAAAGAGCACAATACAGTTGTGTGTCTCAGATTCAGTATTGTTGAATGAATCTGGGGAAGATACGAAAAATAATTTATGGGACAAACTTGGAAATTTTTACCAATCTAAGTCTCTAGTGAATAAATTTTTCCTGCATAAAAAGTTATATAACTTGAGGATGAAGGACGAAGACTCGGTGACAGAGCATTTGAACGCCTTTAATATTGTGGTAAGCCAATTATCATCTATTGATATTAAATCTCAGATGAAGATAAGTGCATCATTTTGTTGTGTTCTCTACCAGATTCATGGGATAGCCTGGTTATTGCAATAGGTAGAAATACAACTACCTTGAATTTTGATGGCATTATCTCAGCCTTGTTGTCGGAGGAAATGAGACGGAGAAATATGGAAGGTCAGAATGGAGATGCGTTATCTGTATGAGGAAGGTCCCATAACAGAAACAAGAATAAGGTTTTAAGTGGGAGATCTAAATATAGAGAGAGATGTAAATGTTCTGGAAATTTTGTAAAGGTGTTCTGGAAATGCGGAAAGGAAGGGCACTGCAAAAAGGACTGCAGATCTAAAGCTCCTAACAAAAGGAAAGGGATCTGATGATGCTACTTCTGCCGAGGCAAAAACCACCTCAGATGAAGGTGGGGATGTATATTTTCCTTCTTCTTCAGATACACATGTATATCATGAGTCATGGTTGATTGACTTGGGTGCATCCATTCACTTCACTCCCCATAAGGAGTGGTTCTGCGAGTATGAGAAATATGATGGCGGTGATGTCTTCCTAGGGGATGATAGGAAGGAAAGAATCGTCAGACGTCGAAAATTCAAGATGAAGCTACAAGGTGGAAGGATTAGAACATATCCTAGTGTTCTGCACATTCCTACATTGGCCAGAAATCTGATGGATGATCAGGTGTAAAAATAGTGTTCGAGAAAAATACCTGTAAGATGGTTCCGGGAGAACTGTATTAATGCGGGGAGTTTAGATTGGAACTCTGTACAAGCTTCTGGGAAACACAGTTATTGATGGGTGCAACACTTCTGTGGTTCCTAAAAGTGGAGAGGAAAGCCTACCGATCTCTAGAGAAAAGACCATGCTATGGCATCAAAGGCTTGGACATATTGGAGAGAAGGGCCTTCAGACACTGCATGGAAATGGTAGGGTAGAAGGTATGTCTAATTGCTCTCTAGATTTAGATTTATGTGAACATTGTGGATATGGGAAGCAAAATTAAGAGAGTTTTCCTTCTAGTGCTAAGAGGGCGAACAAGATATTAGAGCTTGTGCACGATGATGTGTTTGGACCTGTGTCGGTTCCATCACTGGGTAAGTCTGTATACTATGTTTCATTCATAGACGACTTCGCAAGGACGAAATGGATATATTTCTTGAGGAAGAAATCTGAAGTCTTTCAAAGATTTAAATAATTTAAGGCTCTAGTGGAAAACCAGACAGAGAAGAAGATAAAGGTGTTGAGGACATATAATGGTGGGGAGTTCTGCAAGAAGGAATTTGAAGATTTCTGTAAGAAGTGTGGTATAGCATGGTAGAAGACTACTCCATACACACCTCAGAAAAACGGATTTGCAAAAAGAATGAAGAGAACGTTGATGGAAAAGGAAAGAATCATGCTCACTGGTACCAGGTTAGCACAAGAATTCTGGGCAGAGGCAGTGGAGACTGCATGTTACCTGGTTAACAAATCACCTTCATCAGCCTTGGAGGATAACACTCCACATGAGGTATGGACTGGTAAGAAACCCTCTCTTTCACATCTAAGGGTATTTGGATGTGATGCATATGTACATGTTACAAAGGAGAAAAGGGCCAAGTTGGATAATAAATCTAAAAGGTGCATCCTTATTGGGTATAAGGATGGTTTAAAGGGTTACAAGCTTTGGAACCCAGAAACAAGGAAGGTTGTGTACATCTGAGATGTGGTGTTTAGAGAGGTGAAATATGTTTTTAAACATGAAGTCCCACCAAAGGAACCTCGGAAGATATATTTTGAGCTAAAGGAGGATGAATCAGACTCTACAACAGAAGAAGACTCAGAAGAGGAAGAGCCACAAACTCCAGCTATGAGAAGATCAATTTGGGAAAGAAGACAGCCAAAAAGGTATATTCCATTTGTTTTCTGTTCAATTTTTTCTTTAACTATAACTGATGATGATCCCAAAACAGTCAGGGAGGCAGTAGGTTTAGAGGATGGAAAACTCTAGAAGGAGGCCATGGTTGATGAAATGGCATCCTTACATAAAAATGAGGCATGGGATCTAGTGGAGTTGTTGGCTGGAAGGAAGCCCATTTAGAGTAAGTTTAAGAAGAATATGAATGTAGAAGGCAAGGTGGAGAAATACAAATCTTGGTTGGTAGCAAAAGGTTATTCCCAGGTGTCGGGAATTTATTTTGGTGATATTTTTTCTCCTGTTGGCAAAGTTACTTCTATTAAATTACTTTATCTATTACTGCTGCATTTGATTTTTAGGTAGAACAAATGGATGTGAAGACAACATTTCTTCATGGGGATTTTGAAGAGGAGATCTACATGAAACAACCTAAGGTTTTATGGTGAAGTGGAAGAAAGAAATGGTATGCAGGTTAAAGAAGTCTCTGTATGGGTTAAACAGTCACCAATGATGTGGTATAGGAAATCTGATACCTATATACGGGGACTTGGTTTCACCTGAAGCAAGGAGGATCATTGTGTTTATTTTAAATTAATTGGTGACCGTGTTATTTATTTGGTCTTGTATGTGGATGATATGTTGTTGATTGGAAATGAAAAAGAAATTATCCAGGATTTGAAGACCCAACTGTTCTCCAAATTTGATATGAAGGATCTTGGTGCTGAAAACTATATTTTGGGTATGGAAATTAAGAGAGGTCGGGCAAAGAGGAAGGTCTAGATAACTTAGAGGAAGTATGTCGAGACTATATTACAGAGCTTCAATATGCATGACAGTAAACCGGTGAATGTTCTTATTCTTGTATGTGTAAATTTGTCTGTTGAACAGTGTCCCAAGACACAAGAAGAAGAGGAGGATATGTCCCGTGCTCCATATGCAAGTGCAATGGGTAGCCCGATGTATGCAATGGTTTGTACTAGACCAGACATTGCACATGTAGTGCGAGTATTGAGAATGATTATGTCAAACCCATGGAAGGATAATTGGACAGAAATGAAGTGAGTTTTCAGATATTTGTGCGGCACTAGCAGTTATGGCTTGTGCTACTAGGGAAGACCAGGATTGGAAAGAGTTTTGGGCATTCTTGGTTTTGTTGATACAGACTGGGCTAGAGATCTGGACCAAAGAATATCTACAAGTGGGTATGTGTTTAGCCTATTTGGAGGTGCAGTTATTTGGATGAGTAAAAGACAAGTTTGTAGTGGCTCTTTCAAATATAGAGGCAGAATACATGGTAGCCATTCATGCAAGCAAGGAAGTAGTTTGGTTTCAAAGATTGTGTTCAATTATGGGGTTGGTAAAGCAAGCTATAAGGATAGAATTTGATATCCAAAGTGCAATTTTCTTGGCTAAGAACCCTGCTTATCATTCAAAGGAAAAGCACATTGATTTTCAATATCACTTTGTGAGAGAAATGGTTGAGGATAAAAGGGTGTTGCTGGTAACGGTGGACACTTTGAAGAATGTTGCAGATGCATTGACGAAGTCTGTGAGCACTCAGAAGTTCTCTTGGTGTAGAGAAACAATGGGTGTTTTAGGGCTATATTGATTATTAAGCTCTCTTATGGCCCCCTACAGAAAGAAAACAACAAGTGGGAGAATTTTGTGTATGTATTGTATTCTTTCTAGGATTAGTCCCATGTGATGTACGTTGCGTCGGGTGCAACAACGGGGTCACAAGGGGGGTGAACCCACTCATGGGCTGACCCACCCATGGTTTTGTGCATGGGTTTGCACATAGTTTTTGGGGACAATGGTTTTCAGCCCCTGGTATTTTATAGATCCGGTCAAGGGAACTATGGTTATGTTCTAATCCAGGGTTAATGGATTGGGGTTTATGCATGCTTTGGAATGTATATATATGTTTTGTAACACTGAAAGGAATATAATGAAAAATAAAGCTAGTCATCTCGATTTGGGATCTAGGGGAAAATCTGTGTGTATATCTATTTATGTTTTATGCTCTCGCTATTTTTTATTTTCTATTTTTAAGATTCGTTTGTAGATAATTTATGTACATGGTTAAAACCTACACTAATATAACATCATCACGATACACATCCTGAAATTAATATAAATCTCATGTCAAATAGTTGCTATCACATAAAAATCTATGTGCAAGCACACTAAATGAGCATGTCTAACATGACCTAACAATATACACATCAACATCAACATATAAATTAAGATGTACATAAAAACGAACAAAAAAATGCGCATATATATATATATATATATATATATATATATATATATACAAACGAGTCAAATAAATACATGAATTCAAATAAGTGCAATGAAATATCTGATTAAATAGATGTAGTGCTAGGGTGGTATGTAGTAGAATATGATATATGATCAACTATGTTTTCACCTTGAACGCGGTCTAGTGAACTCTAAGGTGGAGGAGGATGTAGTTGATCTGTGTTTTCAAGAAAAACATGAGGCACGTCCTTTATCTCTATGATATCATCATTAAGTGAATGAGGAGGTGTATTGTAAAATGGATCATTGATGTCGTGGCAACCATGATCCAAAGGGGTTGTACTATCAGAAGCATCATGATCACCACCCTAATGATCATTATAATGGTCATCACCATGATCATCATCATCACCCTAATAATCATCATCACCTCTCTCATCTAATGTATCTGTCATTGCATAGAAACATCATCTACCGTGGACATTCCCTGTACAAACCCACGAAACTAGGATCCATGGTGAAATGTCGAGGCCTCGTAGGGAATTTTCCTGCATCAATCAAAACTCTAGCCAATCAGTCATAGTAGTCCATTTGAAGTCTCATAGTAGGCTTACTCTCCCTAACTTCGACACCCCCCACAAGATGTGCCTCACCCTCTTGGGCCTCACCCATCTCCTCATCTCCTTCGAAATACAATGGGGGAAGAGGCATGTCCCTATCGAATGTGTCGATATCTACAAAATTTATAGTAGATATAAATAATTAGACAACTTAATTAAACAATTTAATAAAAAAAGGTAAATAACATGCTATAATAAATGTTATTGTAATTCGTTAAAATATGAGAATGAAACTATATGAATAATTTAAAGAAAACACTAATATTACCTCTATTGTCTTGAGGCTCAGCCATTGTGAAGAAGATGTTGGGACACCCTATCCAATAAATCCCTTCATATAGATATGCCAATGACAAACATGTGGTCATACTCACTAGCAAGTAGGACCACTTCTTCACGAGAAATCCCGGTTAGATACTTTGGCATGCCCATCTTGGGAATCATCTTCTACCACATACTCATCCAAACCTCAGTGATTGGACTAGGATGGCGGTGGTCAAATGTAATCCTAGTCTCTAAAAACCTCTCAAAAAATAAATCTTGGAAGTGAAATGGAAGGTCTCCTTCCCATGTCTCAATGCACGACATCTCTCTAAATCCATGCGAAAATGCATCAAAAAAATGGCAGGCCATCTAATGCAACGTTGCACCTAAATGAAAGAATCAACATAATACAAAAGAGGGAAACTAATGTGCTACCATTCACCATTGTAGTGTGCAATTATCATGACTAGTAATGAGAGGCACATAACTTCCTCTATAGTAAAAAAAAATATGTAGTCTTTTACCATGGACCTAAAAATATGATGGACGGATAGCATGACACCTGCCATATTGTAATATTCCTAAATTAGCATACAGCGAATTGGAATATTAATATTTTTCTTTTCATTTAATTAGATGAATAAATGGGTAGGGAGGCCCATAAATCTCTTTAGTAGGAATAAAAATCCCTCTTAATGTGAAAAGGGATGATCTTCATAGCTGGATAAAGCACCCTCATGTGTGAACAGGGGCTAATGCATGTGGACAAGGTCAAGTTTGACCCAGTCAACAACGTCGGTATAGAGGGAGTGGATCATCATTAAGAGACAACACAGTGTGAATGGGAGTAAGACTCCATGATGATGGAAACCCTAATGAGTGGGACCCAAGATGAGAAGGCTCACATTTTTTATAAGGAGGGCAAGGAAACCATATGCGGTTATGTTATTGATTATTTATTTTGTGTTTTGCATGACTTCTTTCATTCTTCAGCTGTTTAGTTGAGCTTGCAGTGTTGTTTAGTACAGGGTGTTCCTGAGCGGGGATCCCACCTATTCCCTTGAGGTAGCCTCTTGGAAGAGTATTTTTCTACCATTTCCACACATCTGGCATTCTAGCCAATCTTCATTCTTCAGCTACAGTGCAGTGTTTGTTCAAATTTGTGTTGTGTTGCAGGGTGTTGCAATGGAGGGTTGAGAAACCCACTTTCTGAGATAGTTTTTCAGAGGAGGAAGAATTATTCCCTTTTGGAATCAGCAAGAAATGACCTTGAGCATATTTTAGATCTTTGGCATCAAGCCAAGCTATTACATCTAGTGACAGTGCATTTTCAGTCAGGAATTGCGTTATTTTGGAGGGAAGTTTCATAGGAGGATCCATTAGCTCTTTTAGAGTGTTTTATTTTACGTGAAGGGTTCAGCCTTTAATTGGAGGATACCTTTGGAAGAGATCTACATCAAATCCATATTATTTCAGCCTTCGAGTTCATGGGCCTTAGTTTCAGTGACTCTTCATTCCTAGGGCTGTAGATCACCGTTTGTATTTGAGTGTATTTCTGGAAACCCTTCTCGGATTCCCTTGGAAAGGTATCTAGGAGGCTAGATTCTTCAATCCTACCATTATTTGAGCTATATAACAGCATGTCTACATTTATCCATCTTTTTGCAGTAGCTTATGCCCTAAAACTGCGCTTTCTTAGCTCGAGGCATTTATATAGCAACTATTTTCCATGTGATTGCATATTTTCTTATTAGAGGATTGTATGGTATTGACTGAGTGACTTGATCCTCAAGGTATTGTGCCTATTATTTTCTTATATGTTTAATAATATGGATGTTCATTTGTCTCACATATTGGTGTATTGATTTATTCACTACTACTTTCCATGTTTATGTGATATATTGATGCCTTTCCCATTTGGGAATATTACAGTGGTATTAGAGCATACTCTTGGCTCAGCCTGTGGACTTTAGCCAGTATGCTATTAGGAGAATAAGAAGAAGGTGAAAGAGATCAGAATGATGGAAAGAATGAGATTTATCTCATCCCTTTTCAGATATAAGAGGTACCTCACCAAGGATTTCAAGCGAAGAAAAGTGGAGAAAAAAATGAAACTGCACTAGGGTTTCAAGATGAGGAAGGTCCATGTACTTCCTATCAGCAGAAGAAAGATTTGGTAGTGCATAGAGATTCAAAGAAACATACTATGCCATTTTATTTTGAAGAAGAAGACAAAAGGCATGAAGATGGGGGACACTTAGATCATGAGATTCTAAGTGAGTATCTTGCATAATATAAGTCTCAACCTAGAGCTTTCAAGGAGAATCTAACTCTCCCACAGTTCATTCAACTCAAAGAAGAAATAAGACCTTCCAGCAATAGACTTCTATTGCCTACATTTGATGGGTCATCCACTTGTACAACAAGAGCTTGGGGAATGAAGTTGGATGCATTTTTCCTGCTACATCCAGTGGTAGAGAGAGAGGTTGTTGATATTGCAGCACTACACCTTAAGGGTGAAGCAAACATTTGGTGGTTCAACCATTTGAGTCATGCAAAAGTGACTGCATATGAATATTTTACTCAAAGGTTGATCAATAATTTTGACAAGAAGAAATTAGAGGGGAAGAGGCCCTCACCACCACTTGCTGCAAGAGCACTTGCATGAGGAGAAAGAACACTTGAACCTTTGCAAAGTGGTTTTTATATCTTGACATTTAGAGTCCCATGCACTATTCTATAGATGCATGAGGAGGAGGAAACTTGTACCAGCGTTGATGCAGCAATAGAAGAGTAGACATCATCATCGGTAGTTGGGAAATCCATCACACCGGAGGAAGGAACCCTTGTATCAGTACAACATGTTCCCAAGCTTTAACAAGGTATGCACATATTTCCATTTCCTATTATTTCAGCACATCATGTGGAGGATTATGGAAACACGTTGTTAGGGAAAATGCATGGCCTAGGGTCAAATCACATTTCTAATTTGGAGCAACAGAATATCATTGCACTGAGGACCCTTGATTTGTTTAAGCAGGAGATAAACGGTCATCCTGATTATTCATTATTAAGCTGCACACAACTCTTGGGTTTGGAGTGTGGATTTTTGGAGGATAGGATGAACATTGTCTTGAGCAGAACAATGCATAACTATGTGTTTAGCATTGAGCATGATCTTAATATAGTAGATGCACCATCATGGAGATCAGCAACACTATCATTGAGCAACAGTGATGAGTTGGGGGCCCAACCATTATTGGAGAATTCCAATGACC
The DNA here is from genome assembly GCA_034641835.2 of Pinus albicaulis. Lineage (NCBI taxonomy): Eukaryota > Viridiplantae > Streptophyta > Pinopsida > Pinales > Pinaceae > Pinus > Pinus albicaulis. The sequence continues at coordinate 1,282,522,905 of CM076570.1, read as the reverse complement.
TTTCTACATGTATAGTAGAGGATAGGCAGATGGTTGATGGAGGGCATCTTATGAGGGATGACATATTCCATTATTATGATGGGTACTTCTTGATGAGAAATTCACATATTGATGAAAATTTTCTGCCTACATCTTATTTGGATCCTTATCGATTCAACTTGGTCATTGATGAGTGGTATTCATTTGAAGATATCCAAGAGATTGCATTTCAAAATCCCATGAAATTCAAAGGTAGAAATATGATGTGGGAGGATGGTATTCTCCATTGGAGGAGTACCAAAATGGAGCATGGTAGGATACACCCACATTTGGATGAATGGGCGGGGATGGTGAGCAAGAGGCTGGTGAGCCACTCACATATCTATGACACAGGGCAACAGGAGGCATGGTTGCGTTGGCTATTTTTGAAAGAATTTGGCCATAATGTGACATATCCTTCTTCAAAGGGTATGTTGGTGGAAGGAACTTGGCATGGCATTGCATCATATGGCAGCAAGGAGTTTGGGTATATTGGTATGATGTGATGTGTTTCATATCAAACATCATGTTGTTACTCCATAGTTTATATGGTGATGGTGTGGGGAGGCAACAAAAGTTGTTGTTGCTTTGGAATTTCTTGGGAGAGTATGGGTTTATTTTCTCCCATGCTTTGCATGATGTTGTAGGAGTAGGTGATGGCACTATCATGGTGAAAAGGGGCTACTCCTTAGCCTTTGAAGATCATGAGGTACTTCCACTTTGGAAGGAATCTCCCATATATCAAATCATTATGGTAGATGACTTTTACATTTGGCATGTCAAGGAATGGAGCTGAGAGATGAAAAGAGCCTTATTACAAATGGAAACAATGTTGTCACTAGGGAGCTTGGGTTTGTTGATGGAGTGCTCCCAGGATCACTTCACATATGATGCATTTGATGAAAAATTAGGAGATGAGAGTGATGGAGTAGTGGACGGAGACATCTATTACCATGATATGGTCTTCTTGACTTGGATTTCCAAGCATAGGAAGAAAGATCTACATGCAGCACATAGTTTATTCCTCTTCATGGGAGTATTTCATACCACTATGGGCTCATCCATGAATCTTATTATCATATTACTCTCAGTACATGGGAAGAATTTTGTTTTTGCATTTATTGATTATCTAACATAGTATTTTCATTCTCTTACCATCTCTATACAGTTCATTGCTCCACAAGAGGGCATGCCTCTATTTGGGCTTCATGGTCATTTTGGGACCTACATCTATGATGAAGAAGGACATTTCTTGTATGGCTTGGGGCAATTTTTGTACCATTATTTGTATGCTCAGTTGATAAAAAATTTCATTTACTATTTTCTAGTAGATGAGATGACATGCACAACTAGCAACTTGTGGGGAGACAACTTGCCATGTTATATTTTGAAACAACAGTCACAAAAAATGCACTGTGACTACTTGGGAGACTATTGGTACCTTCCATCACTATGTAAAACCTTCAGTACCTGTCTCATCTGGATTCCATATGATGATAATATCATATTCACTTTATATGGGATGATCTGGGCAAGAACCAAAGAGTGAGTCTTTGAGGATCCAATTACCTTTTTGCTTCATGAAGGAAACATTATTGCAGCCCAAATTTAGCATTAGCTCTACACTTATCACAAGTGGAGAGAGAGAGACAGTGTGGGGTAGGCCATTGAGACTATCAAGTTCAGCAATGCATCCCACCTTCTTTGCAGGAGCCTAATGTGGAGGAGATCTTTCATGAGTTGCCATGTAGGAGGGTGACTCATTTTGTATGCATGATATCTTGGGGATGGAGGCTTCACATGGGAATGATATTTACCAATGTATTTCAAATTCCATGCCCCAAGAATGCCTCTATATAGCCCATTGTTACCTCCATGGGTATTTTACTTCTTCATGATGATAGCTATTTGCGATGGTCACCAAAAGCTAACTTGCATACTTGGGAGGAGCAACTTGGAGATTTGTTGATGAGACAACATCTTGTTCCTTGGGGGATTTTATCATATGAGGATGCTACAGGAGGAGGAGAGGAGGCTCTTCAGATCTATCCTTGAAGTTGCTTGAGGACAAGCAACATTTGGGAGGGGAGGATTGTAATATTCCTAAATTAGCATGCAGCTAATTAGAATATTAATTTTTCTCTTGTCATTTAGTTAGATGAATAAATGGGTAGGGAGGCCCATAAATCTCTTTAGTAGGAATTAAATCCCTCTTAATGTGGAGAGGGATCATCTTCATAGCTGGATAAAGCACACTCATGTGTGAACAGGGGCTAATGCATGTGGACAAGGTCAATTTTGACCAAGTCAACAATGCTGGTATGGAGGGAGTGGATCATCATTAAGAGACAATGTAGTGTGAATGGGAGGAATACTCGATGATGGTGGAAACCCTAATGAGTGGGACCTGTTAGCCCCCCTATGAAATTCTTGACAAGCAAGATGGGGGCTAGTTTGTTTTGGAGCCTTCAAGGAATGCCTTTTCTTGAAAACTCATCATCCTTGAATCCTTTTCATTCTTTGCCTTATACACATTTTCCTCTGCTGATTCCCATATCAAAAGGCCTATTTTTTCCCCTGGTACCACTACAAATTGCCTCATTTTATCCTTTTTCCCCTTTTTTCAAAGTCCCCTTTTCCCTCCAATGTCCCTCTTCCATCCCAGAGATCCCCTCTAAAACATCCTTACTCCCTTTGCTTCTGCCTAAACCCTCCTCATTCCCCTATCATTACCCTCCTTAGGCCTTGAAATGCATTAAAATGGGTCAAAAACCCACTTTCCGACCTTATAATACACCTAAGCTCCTTTCCCGCAAGCCCCTTCCACTTTCCTCCCCACGGAACCCAGTGCTGTGACCACATGCTGACCCTAAAGGAGCTTGTCCCATATGTTTATCGGGCGCTTCCTCAATCTTTGATCCATATAGATCGAACGGCGATTGTTTAAACCTGTGGCGCTCATGATTCACCCGTTCAAACCACCGATCGCGCCATCGTTGTCCATTCACCGCCAGATCAACGATTCGGAGTGTATCCGCCACTGTGGTCCCCACCATGCGCCATACCATAAAACAACCCAGTTTTCATCGCACCGCTAATGGGGGTCGGGTGGTATTTTCCCATTGCGGAGCGATTCCATACATTACTTGACATGTGGCAGCGGCACTGTTTCAAAACCGCCAGCCCATCGCGCGTTAACGATTTTCCGCGGATGCCGAGCGATATCGCTGTCAGCTGTTAGATCTCCGATCGCCCATCCTACGGTCATCGCTCATCAAAGTTGCGCGTTCGATAATCCATCTCCGTCATACCCCTGGCCCACCGTCCATCGCCCTCCGATGCATCCTCCATTGTTGATCTCCTCCACGATCGGACGATCCAGATTTGTTTGCCCACAGTTGACTATCCAGCCATCGCCTGGTCCTGCCACGTCACCCCCCACGTGCACCCGTTGTACGTCAGCCCATCCGTTGCATATATTTGTGAAAAGGTTGGGTTTATTAAGGTTTTTTATTTAAATCTCCTCTGCGCTCTACAAACCTTCACTAAGGTTCCCTCCATCATTCCTCTGCAATTGTTCCAACTTTCCACCAGTCGCACGACCATTCTCATCATCCACACTACATCCACCACTCCATTCATTGTTTTGTTAAAAGTTTCTTGTTTTGCAGGGTTGCAGGTAGACAGGAAACTGCCATAGCTTATTATATCTGCCATCGTGACATAAACGCAGGAAAAGACCACTTCCAAAGGACGAGATAATAAAGATAGCCCAGGAAGGTGGCTGATAGGACTTGCATTAAAGAGAAGATTTCAGACTCTGCAAATCTTTCTGGCACCATTAAGAGACAGGTTTCATAGTCAAAGGTATAAATAGAGTGGAATGGAGCTTAAGGCACACAAATGAAGACATACAAGCCTTAGGTTCAAAGGTTTAGAGGCAGAGTACCGGATTGAAGACCCAGGGACCATGCAGAAAGTACAACATGCTGAAATCAATGCATACCGGGGGTTTCTACAGTAGCAGAAGATCTTTCCTCCATAAAGGACAAAGTGCCCATGCAGTTTTTACTCTACACCATGTTCCTAAAGAAGATTTCTTCCCTGACGGCAGTCCCACATGATCAGAAGCATTCGTTTCATTAATATAGCAGACTTCTCAGTAGTTTATTTACCATTTGTTTATTCACCAAAGTACCACAAAGTCATGCAGATCAAAGTACCTCAAGAGACATCCCGAAGTAAATAGAGGCCTGAAGAAGACCACTCTTCCATCCAAAGAGTGACAGGAATTGAATGCTCAGAATTTAAACAGGATGGGTTTCGGCTTTCCTTCTTCTCAGAAGTCTTAATACAGCATTTAGTTTTTCACCTACCTTCCTCTACTTCTCTTCAGCTATAAAATTCATGAGAAAATATTATAAAAGTTTGTTGATTGGATATCAGTAGAATGCAAGCCATTCTCTTGAGACAAGTTCTCTGTGTAAGACTGTAAGATAGGCTGAGGAAGGTCTCAGACAGATTATCAAGCTTTGAGCTATGTTGTACTTGATTGGTTTGTTCTTAATATAGCAAGCATGTTTCTTTGGATCTTGATCTTATGCTGAGGTGATGTTTTCATGTCTATGTGTTTACTTTCCATTGCATTTCATTTCTTCAGGCTCGCATCATAAATCTGGCATGAGATTTTCCCTTGTTAGGCACCTCATGTTTCTGCTCTCCTTGCCTTTATGTTTTCTGCTTAATGTGCTGTCTAAGGATTAGTTTCAGTTAATTTAACCAGTGTAGTAGATGTTGTTGCCTGCTCTCTGATGTATGAATTGAATGAAACTGTTTTTAGATGTGTTTGTTAGGATTTAGCTGGTATATTTGGGAACACTGGGGATTAGGGTTAGCCCTATCCACTAGGATCCTTGTGCTACCATCTTTCCTTTCTAAGTTCCCTTGTGCTGCCTCTGGTTATGTCCAAGCAGGTCTGTAGTTAAATGACCTCTGACCTGATATATAGACAGAATTGGATGGTTTCCCTTCACTCATTTTCAATCCTTAATGTTCCATTCCACCAAACCATTTTAGGATCCAAGGCTTTAGATGACTAGCCCAACTGAAAGTTTTCATGTTGATGACAAGTAAACCCTTTCCTGACTCCATTTCCAAATGGCCTTGATGTTCTCTGATTTGCCTCTCCTCTGCCTAAAATCCCTCTTGTTCATCCTTGTTCTTTATTGAATCCTTATTTCCTGATTCCGAACAACCAAACTTCAAATCAAACAATCAAACCTTGTGCCGATAACTAGCCTAATATCATAAAACATTGAGCATCAAAGACATATACCTTTGACAATCATAGAGATATCCCTCTCTGGACCTAGGAGGGCTAGATCCTAAGGTCTCAAAGTGGTTCTAATGTTGTCTCATCTTTTGGTATCACCAACCTTGCCAAAACATGGGAACCCCAACATAATGGTGACTCCACTGGGGAAGTTCTGAATACTTTTCATCTCACTTCATCACAAACTTCAGAAAAGCCTTCAATCTCTGGTCAGGTTGGCATTAAGTCACTCCTTCTCTCAAATCAACCTCCATTTGTTGTGTGTCTCTCATACTCTTAGACAGAGTCTGGAAAGGGCTAGGTAGCCTCCAAATCTCACCCTCTTCGAAGATGACATATCTGGTAAATGCCCTCCCAGTCAATCTCTGGTTAGAGTTTGCTGTGTTTCGAGGTTATTCTTGAAAGGTGATAGTGCCTGAGCACTGTGGTGGACAGTGTAACCCCTTATACATACCCTAAACCTTCCACCTGGTGACTCCATAGTTCCTAAACGATTAAAAGAATCCACTGGCGATCAGTAGGCCTGCTGATTAACATGGTTTCACACAAGACTCCACTGGGAGACCAGCCTCCATAACAACATCGACCACAAGAGAAGTAACCAGTAGGGTTAAGCTCCTGTGTTAGAAAATTGCATTCTGGCTTCAAGAAACATTTATACAAGAGCTTACCCTAACCCAAACCCACCTGAAATAGTTGATAACCCTGAGAGTATCCTCAAGAGATCTCCTGCACCTAAAAGATCAACTACTTCTAGACACATCTATAGAGCTAACTCTGAACCAGAAGACCTTACAGCTCTATCACACTTTCATTTTGACCTAGACCCACCAAATAGACTACCAAGAGCTAGGTCATTCAGTGCCCTAGACCCATCAGACCCCGATCTTCTCAGTTCACCATCTCATAGTGGGCAACACACTAGGGATAGAGGAACCCCTCCATCTACACCTCTTGATATTCACTTCATCCAAAACTTGGGGCTCTCCCACCCTAAATCTGCTCAACAAACCTCTGCTGGTCCTAGTGTCCTTGTCATCCATATACTAGCTGCCCAAGTTAACCCTTTACCTCATCAGAATATCACCATGGCAACCTGGTATGCACCCTTGGTGTTACCTCAGCCTCTAGTGCCCCTACCTAATGATTACCAGTCAAAGATACCACATTTCACTGCCAAAGAGTCCATCACAGCCCAGCTACATGTAGATAAAATGGAAGACTATCTTGACTACATGGAAATTGATGATGAGACAGTCAAAATGAGAATCTTTACCCAGAGCTTAGGAGGTGATGTGAAGAAATGGTTTAAAGGCTTACGTCCTGGCAGTATCCAAGATCTCCCTGCTTTATATCAGACCTTCATAAACAAATGGGAAGCTAAGGCCAACCCTCGCCAAATCCTATCAGAATGCATGAGCCTTAAAAGAAACGTAGGTGAGAGTGTCCATGATTACACAACAAGATTTAACAACATTTACAATGCTCTCCCTCCACATATGAAACCTCCACAAGGTATGGCTCTAGCGAAATACCGTGAGGGCTTTGATGCTAATATGGCCTATGAGCTTAGGGATAAAGAGTACAACACATTGGAGAACATGCAGAAAGGAGCCATGAACATAGAGGCAAATTTGATTGAGAAAAGAGAAAGACTGAGATCTGATAAAAGGGTAACATATAAAGATGACAATGTAGCTTCCACATCTGACCCAAGTCATGACCATATAGCTAAGAAAGTGGAAAAGCTATACCAAATGATGGAAAAAATGGTTGTCACTGTCAATAACCAAAATAGAAACCAAAACCAGAACCAAAACTTTAGGAGAAACAACAACACTTCCAACAGACAAAAAGAATCAGATCAACAAGTTATTCCCCCATTCCAAAACTTTCTTGATGAAGATGAGGGAATATTAGAGGAGTTTGAAGGGAATGAAATAAACATGTTCGAAACAGAAATTTCAATCCATAACTATGACTCAGAGGAAGACCAACCTTTACCCTCTTATTGGGAGGAGGAGTGGTTGGAATTTGAAAATTACAGGTTAGGATTTGAAAATGCCATGATGCAGGTCAGAGAACAATATGAACTCAGAAGCAAGAAGAGTCAAGACAATCCCAAAACCAAGAAATCTGACGTTACCATCAAGAAAAGGCCTGAAAAGACTTATAAAGTAACTGTTGAGGGTAACAAATCAGCATCTCAGAGTTCTGGGTAAAGTAAATAAAAAGACAACCAAAAGAGTGATAAACAAAGCCAACCCACTAGCAACACTAGCACTGCAGTTAGTGCTCCTGATAAAACTTCCCCTAACCCTGTACATAGTGAGAAGTCACGAAATGATTCAGCCACTAAGGTATTGGCTGATAAAACAAAGTTGAGCTTTCCAAAGAGTCAATCCACTTTCAATCTGGAAAGTGAGATTGCAAAAATCAAGATCTCTGTCCCACTTTCCGAGCTGGCCACTCAAGACGTATATAAAGGCCAAATTTTGAAAGCCTTGAATTTAGGGGAAAATAATGATACTGTAAATCTGAATGATGATCAACCAACCCTCCTGTTTGGTCCTAAGATCGAGGGAAATTTTCAGGAAGGGGTAGTCCCACCTTTTTATATCAGTCTCAACATTCATGACAAGATCCTCCACAATGCAATGCATGACTCTGGAGCCTCACATAATTTGATGCCTAAGGTAGTGATGGAAATGTTAGGCCTAGAAATCACTCGTCCCTATAAAGATATATATTCATTTGACTCTAGCAGAGTAAAATGTTTGGGTCTGAGCAAAGACTTGTGTGTGAGCCTCACTCAGATTCCTGCTAAATGTATGGTCATGGATGTGGTGGTGGCAGATGTGCCACCCAAGTATGGCATGTTACTATCTAGATCATGGGGAGCCACGCTGCAAGGCACAATGCAGATGGATGGCTCATATGCCACTATCCCTATATTTGGCCAACTGAGAATACTGTATAGAGAGGCCCAAATGAAATTCCTAGTTAGTAGCCCCGAAAAACCTGAAAATTCACCATTATACTCTGTACATACAGATCTAGATTCTTTTATCCTTTGTAATGACCAATCCTTAGAAGAACCGGCATCAGAAAATAGAGATACAGACAATGACACAGAACCCATGGACTTTCACATAATGGCTACCCTAGACTCAGAAGGAAACGATGTAGAAAACCTTGGGCAGAACGCTAAAGATGAAACTCTGGGTGAACCAGAAACAGAACGCAATCAGCCAGCTAGTCACCTCTCCTATTGCCACACCCATGCCGAAAAACAAAACAGCCCACAGCTTAGTACAGACCCTATAACGCAACACAATGGCGAACCCAGCTATAGGGAAGGAAATGATAACGAAACGAAAAATGAACCCCTGTGGGAAATGAATTTCGATGGGTCTTGCACTAAGAGAACTACTGGGGCAGGAGTGTGGGTACGTAACATGGAGAATGACTATGCCGAGAGCCATGCTGTCAATCTGCATTTCAAATGTAGAAATAATATTGTAGAGTATGAGGCTCTTATCCTGGGTTTGAATCTGTTGAAAAAGTTAGGAGCCCGTAAAATAGCCATGCAAGGTGACTCAGAGTTGATTATCAAACAGGTGAATGGTGAATACACAGCAAAACACCCTAGGTTAAGAGCATACAGGAATGACGCAATGGATCTATTGAAAACCTTTGTAGAATACGATTTGGTGTTTGTCCCTAGGGGCTAGAATGTAATTTCCAATGAATTAGCTTGTCTAGCTAGTTCATATCCTAAGTTCCCCAGTGACCAAAAAATCATCATTCAGACCAAATTCAGACCTACAGTGCCAAATAATTAAAAATATTGGCAGGTCTCTGAAGGAGATAAACAGATCGAAGATTTCCTGTTAGGCATAAATGAGTTTGAATTTTCTGATTCAGACTCTAAATCTAAGGACAGCTGCCTAAGTGAAGAGTCCTCTGATGAAGAAACTCCACCTTGTAACATAGAAATAAACATTATGACTGAAGAAACTGGAAACACAACCACAGAATGTGAAAATGCAGATAGTGAGGAAATGGAGGTGCTACAGGCCAAATATAAGAATATACCCAGAGGCTTGGCACCCTTAGAGGACCTTTTTGACTTTGATGATGTAGCAAAAAAACCCACTATAGAACATGCAGACTCTGATGTGGAAGAATGCAACATAGGCACTGAAGATAAACCCAAAATGATTAAATTGGCTAAGTCTTTACTTGCAAACATGAAGAAAAAATACATTGACCTATTCAAGGAATTCATTGATGTGTTTGCCTAGAGTTATGAAGATTTAAAGGCCTTTGACACAAGCATCATTTAGCACAAAATACCCTTGAAAGAAAATCAGAAGTCCTTCAGACAAAAACTTTGCAAAATCAATCCAAAACAATTGCCTGCAGTTGAAAAGGAGATAAAAAAAATGTATGATGCAGGCATAATAGTTCTTGTGAGGTTCTCTGATTGGGTATCAAACTTAGTGGCTGTGAGAAAGAAAACAGGGGAGATCAGATTATGCATAGATTTCAGAAACCTTAATAGGGCCTCACTCAAAGACAATTATCCTTTGCCAAGGATGGAACACATCCTTCAGAAGGTAGTAGGCTCAAGGAGGATCTCCCTATTAGATGGATTTTCAGGTTACAACCAAGTCCTAGTACTCCCAGAAGATCAACTCAAAACAGCCTTTACCACTCCTTGGGGCACCTTTATGTATGTAAAAATGCCTTTCGGACTGATGAATTCTGGTGCAACCTTCCAAAGAGCAATGGACATAGCTTTTTCAGATGAAATAGGACACTTCATAGTCATCTATCTGGATGACCTGACAATCTTCTCCAGGATTGAGGAAGAACACCTAGAACATTTGAGGAAAGTGTTTGAAAAGTGTAGAAGGTCTGGTCTGTCATTAAACCCTAAAAATATTGTATCTGGGCTGCAAGAAGGAAAACTTCTCGGCCACATTATATCTGAAAAGGGAATCAGGATAGATCCACAGAGAGTTGAGGGAATACTACAAATCACACACCCATGAAACATCAAGGAGCTACAGTCCTTCATTGGGAAAATCAAATTCCTTAGGACATTTATCCCCAATCTAGCTGAACACCTTAGGAATATGACTAATATGTTGAAGAAAGGTGTAGGAGTTAAATGGACTGTTGGAGCTAGACAATCTTTTGAATCAGTAAAACTTGCACTCATCCAAGCTCTTGTTTTGATTAGCCCAGATTTCTCAAAATATTTCCTGATCTTTTCATTTGCCTCAGAGCATACAATAGCCACAGTCCTACTGCAGAAGAACACAGAGGGAATGGAATAGCCAATTTTTTTTTTCAGCAAAGCACTAAGGGATACACCCTTGAAATACAACATAATGGAAAAACAGGCCTATGCTTTGGTTAAGGCCTTGAAAGACTTTAGGGTGTACATATTGCATTCTCACACCATAGCCTATGTACCTAACATAGTTGTCAAAGATATATTGTCCCAAGATCCTGATGGAAAGAGGGGAAAATGGATTGCGGTGATCCTGGAGTACGACCTTGAGATAAAACCCACCAAACTGATCAAAGAGCAGGGCTTAGCTAAATTAATGGTTGAATCAAATCTACGATCCCCAGACATCAACATGATAAATACCTTGTATGAGCAACAAGAATTGCCTGATCCCACTGTTGAGGAAAAGTTTCAAAGATCTCCTTGGTATTCTGACATTCTGTACGTGCTTACATACCTCAATGCCCCACCCGAACTATCAAAGACCAAGGCCAGATTCTTAAAACTAAAAGCCAGAAATTACTGCATTTTGAATGAAAAGTTATACATGAAAAATCCAAATGGCCTATTGCTTAAGTGTTTGCCAGAAGCTGAAGCTGAAAGAATTAAACAAGAATTCCATGTAGGAGAGTGTGGAGGCCATCTGAGTTGGAAAGTCACTGCAAATAAAATACTCAGGGCTGGTTATTATTGGCCTACTCTCTTCAATGATGTCCATAAAATGATAGTTTCCTGCCACAAATGCCAAATCTTCGAAGGCAAGAGAAAACTCCTCTCCCTTCCTTTACAACCCATCACTGTTGAAGGTCCTTTTATGCAATGGGGCCTAGATTTAATAGGGGAAATTCATCCTTCTTCCTCTGCACAACACAAATGGATCCTAACAACCATGGATTACTTCAATAAGTGGATAGAGGCCATACCTAATAGGAATGCCACAGATTCAGTCATCATTAGGTTCCTAGAAGGTCATATTCTCTCTCGGTTCGGTTGCCCAAGGAAAATAATCACCGATAATGCTGTTGCTTTTGGGTCCAATAAAATGGTTGATTTTTGTCACAGGTATCAAATAGCGCTTGGTCATTCAACTACCTATTACCCACAAGGTAATTGCCTAGCTGAATCATCAAACAAGAGCCTCGTGACCATCATCAAAAAGATGTTGGAAGAGAACAAGAAGTCATGGCATAACAGGTTGGTACATGCTTTGTGGGCTGACAGGCTTACAACAAAGAAGTCCATTGGCATGTCACCATTTCAGCTTCTCTATGGAACAGAAGCAGTTTTCCCTACCAGCCTTGGAGTGCCAGTAATCAAACTTTTCCAAGAGATCTAGATAGAGGAAGATATCATGATAAGAAGGATAAATCAAACCATCCATCTTCAACAAACAAGAGAGGAGGTATACAACAGAGCTGTCAAAGTTCAGGAAAGCATAAAGAAGTTGTTTGACAAGAGAACCAAAGCTACTGACTTCAAAATTAGGGACAAAGTTCTGAAGTGGGACTCAAGAAGAGAGGATAAAGGAAAGCACGACAAGTTTGACAGTTTGTGGCCAGGTCCATACATCATCCAAGCTACTGTTGGTCCGAATGCATTCTTCTTACAAGAATTAGATGGTACCGAGCTGTTTGGGGGTCCTGTCAATGGCAGGATGCTCAAATGCTACTTCTGCTGATTTTCCATTTCTAGTTTCATTTCCATTGTACATACCATTGCAGTTTTTCATTTTAAGGAAAAAGAGGAAAATGTTTCAAAAAACAGAGAGAAAGGGGAGGTTCAGACATCATGCTCAAAACATGAACCTCTGATGTGCAAAAGGTTGGCTCTAATAAACTCAAAATCTGAGCCATAAGAAGCAAAGAAGCTGGTCCTAACATGCTGAAAATCTGGACCAGCAAAGAAGAAAGAAGAATCAGCTCCAACATGCCTAAAACCAGAGCTGAATCGAAGAGAAGAAGTGACTCTAATATGTTCAAAAATTGAGTCACGGAAAAGAGAAGAAGGATACTCCAAGTTTCAGATTTCAAGCCTTCACAGTTTGTTTTCAGTTTTCTGCAATTTTCTGTCCGTGTGCAACTGTCTTTATGCCTTGGACCCACAGCAAGTCAGACAGCCTAATCCTGGCTTGACTGTTTTTCAATTTCTGTCTTATAATGTAGAGAAGAAATCTGTCAGACAGTCTAATCCCAGCAGATATTAGCTTAGGTAGAGAAGCATATGAGACCAACAGTCTAATCTGGTCTCATGGAGCAATAAGGATAGATGTAGAATAGGTTATTTTCTGTATGTAAAAATAAAATGATGTAAAGGGTATGCTAGTTCAAATGCACCCTAGAAGAAGAGAAAATTTTATGATTGTAGTATGGGTAGGTAGATTGTTGGGGAAATTTTTTCCGCTGATGTAGTGTCTTCGTATTGTGGCAGCTGATCTAAAGAAAGAAAGGGATGGGCCAAGCAGCAGGCACCTAGCCTACACCAAAGATCTACTCTCTGAATTCTTGACTCCTTCAAGAAGAAGCCATCCCCATGTGGAGCCACTGTTAGCCCCCCTATGAAATTATTGACAAGCAAGCTGGGGGCTAGTTTGTTTTGGAGCCTTCAAGGAATTCCTTTTCCTGAAAAATCATCATCCTTGAAGCCTTTTCATCCTTTGCCTTATACACATTTTCCTCTATTGATTCCCATCTCAAAAGGCCTATTTTTTGCCCCTGGTACCACTGTAAATTGCCTCATTTTATCCTTTTTCCCCTTTTTTCAAAGTCCCCTTTTCCCTCAATGTCCCTCTTCCATCCCAGAGATCCCCTCTAAAACATCCTTACTCCCTTTTCTTATGCCTAAACCCTCCTCATTCCCCTATCGTTACCCTCCTTAGGCCTTGAAATGCATTAAAATGGGTCAAAAACCAACTTTCCGACCTTATAATAGGCCTAAGCTCCTTTCCCGCAAGCCCCCTCCACTTTCCTCCCCACGGAACCCAGCGCTGTGACCACACACTGACCCTAAAGGCACTTGTCCCATATGTTTATCGGGCACTTCCTCAATCGCTAATCCATATAGATCGAACAGCGATCGTTTAAACCTGCGGCGCTCGTGATTCACCCGTTCAAACCACCGATCGCGCCATCGCCATCCATTCACCGCCAGATCAACGGTTCAGAGTGTATCCGCCACTGTGGTCCCCACCGCGCACCATACCATAAAACAACTCGGTTTTCATCGCACCACTAATGGGGGTCGGGTGGTATTTTCCCATTGTGGAGCGATTCCATACATTGCTTGACGCGTGGTAGTGACACTGTTTGAAAACCGCCGGCCCATCGCGCGTTAACGATCGTCCACGGATGCCGAGCGATATCGCTGTCAGCCGTTAGATCTCCGATCACCCATCCTACGGTCATCGCTCATCAATGTTGCGCGTTCGATAATCCATCTCCGCCGTACCCCTGGCCCACCATCCATTGCCCTCCGATGCATCCTCCGTCGTTGATCTCTGCCACAATCGGACGATCCAGATTTGTTTGCCCACAGTTGACTATCCAGCCATCGCCCGGTCCTGCCACGTCACCCCCCACGTGCACCCGTCATACATCAACCAATCCATTGCATATATTTGTGAAAAGGTCGGGTTTATTAAGGTTTTTTATTTAAATCTCCTCTGCGCTCTGCCAACCTTCACTAAGGTTCCCTCCATCATTCCTCTGCAATTGTTCCAACTTTCTACCAGTCGCATGACCATTCTCATCATCCACACTGCATCCACCACTCCATTCATTGTTTTCTTAACAGTTTCTTGTTTTGCAGGGTTGCAGGTAGACGGGAAACCACCATAGCTTATTATATCTACCACTGTGACATAAATGCAGGAAAAGACCACTTCCAAAGGACGAGATTAAAGATAGCTCGGGAAGGTGACTGATAGGACTTTCATTAAAGAGCATATTTCAAACTTTGCAAATCTTTGCGGCACCATTAACACACAGGTTTCATAGTCAAAGGTATAGATGGAGCGGCAGGGAGCTTAAGGCACACAAATGAAGACATACAAGCCTTAGGTTCAAAGGTTTAGAGGCAGAGTACCAGATTGAAGACCCAGGGACCACGTAGAAAGTACAACATGCCGAAATCAATGCATACCAGGGGTTTCTACAGCAACAGAAGATATTTCCTCCATAAAGGACAAAGTGCCCATGCAATTTTTATTCTACACCGTGTTCCTAAAGAAGATTTCTGCCCTGACAGTAGTCCCACATGATCAGAAGCATTCGTTTCATTAATATAGCAAACTTCTCAATAGTTTATTTATCATTTGTTTATTCACCAAAGTACCACAAACTCATGGAGATCAAAGTACCTCAAGAGACATCCCGAAGTAAATAGAGGCCTGAAGAAGACCACTCTTCCAATCCAAAGAGTGATAGGAATTGAATGCTCAGAATTTAAACAGGATGGGTTTCGGCTTTCCTTCTTCTCAGAAGTCTTAATACAGCACTTAGTTTTTCACCTACCTTCCTCTTCTTCTCTTCAACTATAAAATTCATCAGAAAATATTGTAAAAGGTTGTTGATTGGATATCAGTAGAATGCAAGCCATTCTCTATGTAAGACTGTAAGATAGGCTGAGGAAGGTCTCAGACAGAATATCAAGCTTTGGGCTATGTTGTACTTGATTGGTTTGTTCTTAATATAGAAAACATGTTTCTTTGGATCCTGATCTAAAGCTGAGGTGATGTTTTCCTGTCTATGTGTTTACTTTCCATTGCATTTCATTTCTTCACGCTCGCATCAGAAATCTAGCATGAGATTTGCCCTTGTTAGGCACCTCATGTTTCTGCTCTCCTTGCCTTTATGTTTTCTGCTTAATGTGTTGTCTAATTATTAGTTTCAGTTAATTTAACCAGTGTAGTAGATGTTGTTGCCTGCTCTCTGATGTATGAATTGAATGAAACTGTTTTTAGATGTGCTTGTTAGGATTTAGCTGGGAGATTTGGGAACAATGGGGATTAGAGTTAGCCCTGTCCACTAGGATCCTTGAGCGACCAACTTGCCTTTCTAAGCTCCCTTGTGCTGCCTCTGGTTATGTCCAAGCAGGTCTGGAGTTAAATGACATCTGACCTGATCTATAGAAAGAATTGGATGGTTTCCCTTTGCTCATTTTCAATCCTTAATGTTCCATTCCACCAAACCATTTTAGGATCCAAGGCTTTAGATGACTAGCCCAACTGAAAGTTGGCATGTTGATGAAAAGTAAACCCTTTCCTGACTCCATTTCCCAATGGCCTTGATGTTCTCTAATTTGGCTCTCCTCTGCCTAAAATCCCTCTTGTTCATCCTTGTTCTTTATTGAATCCTTATTTCCTGATTCCCAACAACCAAACTTCAAATCAAACAAACAAACCTTGTGCCAATAACTAGCCTAATATCATAAAACATTGAGCATCAAAGACATATACCTTTGACAATAATAGAGAGATCCCTCTCTGGACCTAGGAGGGCTAGATCCTAAGGTCTGAAAGTGGTTCTGATGTTGTCTCATCTTTTGGTATCACCAACCTTGCCAAAACATGGGAACCCCAACAGGACCCAAGATGAGAAGGTGCACATTATTTATAAGTGGGGCAAGGCATCCATAGTGGGGTATGTTATTTATTATTAATTTTGTGGTCTGCATGACTTCTTACATTCTTCAGCAGTTTAGTTGAGCTTGCAGTGTTGTTTAGC
Source organism: Pinus albicaulis (assembly GCA_034641835.2). Classification (NCBI taxonomy): domain Eukaryota; kingdom Viridiplantae; phylum Streptophyta; class Pinopsida; order Pinales; family Pinaceae; genus Pinus; species Pinus albicaulis. The sequence goes on along the minus strand of CM076570.1, from coordinate 1,282,506,530 downwards.
ACAGGGTGTTCCCGACTAGGGATCCCAGCTCTTCCCTTGAGGTAGCCTCTTGGAAGAGTATTGTTCTATCATTTCCACAAATCCGGAATTATAGCCAATATTTAGTCTTCAGCTACAGTGCAATGTCTGTTCAGATTTGTGTTGTGTTGCAGGGTGTTGCAGTGGAGGGTTGAGAAACCCACTTTTTGAGCTATTTTTTCAGAGGAGGAAGAATTCTTCCCTTTGGGAGATCAACAAGGAAGGTCCTTGAGCATATTTTAGATATTTTTCATCAGTCCAAGCTATTATATCTAGTGATAGCATAGTTTTAGTCAGGAATTCCGTTATTTTGGAGGGCAGTTTCAGAGGAGGATCCATTAGCTCTTTTAGGGTGTTCTCTTTTAGGTGAAGGGTTCAGAATTTCATTGGAGGATACCTTTGGAGTAGATCTACATCAGATCCATATTATTCAATCCTTATATTTCATGGGCCTCAATTGTATTGACTCTTCATTCCTAGGGCTATAGATCACCATTTATATTTGAGTGTATTTCCAGAAACCCTTCCCGGCTTCTCTTAGAAAGGTGTCTAAGAGGCTAGATCTTAACTCCTAGCATTATTTGAGATATATAGCAACATATCTACATTGATCCATCTTTATGCACCATTTTATGCCCTAAAATTGCATTTTCTTAGCTCAAGGAATTTGTATAGCAGCTATTTTCCATGTGATTGCATATTTGCTCATTAGAGGCTTGTATGGTATTGATTGAGTGACTTGATCCTCAAGTTCTTGTGCTTATTATTTTCTTATATGTTTAATAATATGGATGTACATTTGTCTCACATATTGGTGTATTGATTTATTCACTGCTACTTTCAATGTTTATGTGATATATTGTTGCCTTCCACATTTGGGAATACTACACATATCTTTGAGTGTACACAAGCTAACTCCTAACTGAAACTCGTTGATGGACATCAAGTAACTAGGGAAAACCCTTCACTCTCCTAGATAGGTTAGTTGTAAATTATATGTCCTCCACAGTGGGCCTATACCATGTCATAGAACCAATACGAAAATCGTGGTCATAGACATTCCATTGGAGGACCAGATGTGACGAAAAGATAGAGTGCACTGTCAAGAATGTAACATCCTCATAATACTTGAGGAGGCCTAAATTCCTCAAGAGTGCTCGTGTCACTAGAGTAATAGGGAGAGAGTGTAAAAACCTCTCCCTCTCTTTGTCCTACCGTGTTCAGACCTTATTTTGTGGGTCCTCTTGCTAGTCCTGGTCCTGTTGGTGCTACCTCTGCTGACATATGTTCTACATGAATGACATTTAAAATACATCATCCTCATACATAAACTACAATTATGTTGTATTAAATGAAACTTGTATTTATAAATCTGGAAACATAAGTTTCAGTTAGAAAATAAATAAACTTTATGGTCTCAAAACACATTCATGCATCATAAATGGTGTGCTTTAAATAATAACAATGTAGATATCGATGCACATATAAGTATAATGCACCAATGTGTATAAATTATACAACAAGCATGTATATCATGGATTCAATCTGATCTAAAAATGTACTAAATTTAAATACTGAATCACTTCTACAAATCAATTGTGGAATTAAAAACACAATCGCCAATCACATGAAGTAAAGAAGAATCAATCAAAAGACAACACATATAATTTCCCAGGGAAACATTGCTGCTAAAAATTCCACTATCTTATATTGTATATTCCACAAGGAATCATGAAACATTACATACAAGTCTTCTCACAAGAGCCCTCCTCTATTTAGCTAATTGTCTCAGACTAATCCATACAAAATTGGTCCAATACTCAGCCTATCTTCTGCCTACCTTGCTCACGCAATCTATGATGAATGCAATCCCTATTCTTTAGGAATTTCAGCCTTCCTCAATTGCGATGGGTATCATGGGAATCCTATGGTGTTTTAACTACACCTGGGAAATCAGCTAATATCAGAACTAATAGTCACAGTTCCCTTTCACTTAGATCTCAATTGGGTCTCCACTAGAACCGACATGCATGTAGCTAATAATAGTAAATCCTTAATTGCATGTGAGATCACTGATTGTGAATTAAACAATATTTAATTCACTTGATCTCTCACTAGTGTATAAAATAGTTACAAATAGCACAAGTGAGTTTAACTCACTTAACTGAGTTAAATTTATTACAGCATGCATTAACTAATGCACCACTGCACTTCAAACTTTGTTACAACTAGAATTACTTTACATGCCTGACCAACTACCTCAAGTCGAAATTCATGAGCTAACTGAGGTTGTCACACTCAGTTAACTATTACAAGTTATCACACTCAGTTAACTATTACAAGTTATTTTGAGATTATTTTACATTTTATTGTCCATTTTAATTAAGGGATAACTAAAATAGACATGCACCAAATTTAGCCCACACCAGTGTAGTTGTTGCTTGTTGTTTCTGGATGCCAATTTCACTCTTTATTCTTGCAAACTTCAACACTCCCTCTCAAAAATAAATGAATTTCCTTGCATGCGACATGCACCTCATGCATGTGACATCCAACCCTTGCATGTGACATGCAACCCTTCCATGCAACACTTTTCTAGTATTTCTCGCACATGCAACTCTTGCATGCAACACTTCACTAGTGTTTCTCACACATGCAACCTTTGCATGCAACACTTCTGAAACTAAATAGCCTCCAAAAAACTAAATTAGTATAATGCATCTGTCATCAAATTCTTCTGACTACTACCAGCTATTGCACATGTCTAGTTCTCTGTGTTGTTGACATCTACATCCATGCACTCTGCACTACTTCCAACTATGATCTGCGCTCCAGTATCTGACACTTGTCACTCTGATTTATGTCTTCCTAACATCTGACTACATCAATCTATCTGATTCTTCTACTACTTCTATGTGGGCTCCTCGTAGCTAGGTTTTATCCATGAGACGCACCATCTCTAGGACCCTGCCCAAATTTCTTCTTGGGATTAATCTTGCATGTCGCCCAACCTCACACCTGGAGGTATAGTGACATGCACTTCCTCTTCCCATCTGGCTCAAAATTTCTCTTCTTGAGTGGTTGTTTCCACTTGATGATCCTCCGCATGTGGCTACTCGACAGCTGGAGTTTCATTCTCACCTGCATGCAAATCCATCTCCCTCTCAACGATTAATTGCATGGCTTTCTCACACTTCCCAATGGTTGGAAGCTCTGTATAAATTGCATCTACATCAAGTCTATAGATATTCTTCACACGAATCCCAATCTTCTTGGCTTTTCCTATTGCTTTGTGTCACAAGAAAAATTTTCCTTCACTGAAAACAACATCATAGCCTCTATCTTCCAACATTGCAACTGAAACTAATTTTTTCTTTAAGCCTGGTACATGTATTACATCTTTTAATTTAAATGGTTTACCTGAATATCTCTGGAAAGTGACTGTACCAATCCCAGTAGTGATATACCTTCTTTCATCACCCATTTCGATATGAATCTGGAGGTCCTTCTCCTCCAAGATACTCAAAAGTTCTTTGTTTCTCGTCATGTGGAAATATGCACCACTATCAAAGTACCACCTTGATCCCATCGCACTTGACACCATGCATGCAATCAATCAAAAGTCAAGATAAAATTGTGAGGCCAAAGCCTCACCAGTTGCAGATCCTGAAGCCTTCTTCTTCTTCTTATTTTGTGGACAATTTGTGGCATAATGTCCATGCTCGTGAAAGTGAAAACACTTCACTCTAGACATGTCGCACTCCTTGCCTTCTTCACCGATCACAAATTTCAAATGGAATTTATTTCCTTTCCCCTTATTCACCTTGGCAGCCAAAGCACAATCTTCTTCTTCTTCATTCTTAGATGAAGATCCATCTCTGGTATTCTGTCTAAAATCCTCCTCCACCAAATCCGACCACAGTCATTCCCAGTCTGGCAGCTTTTCCCTTCCATTGACAGAGTCTTGATAACTATGCCAACTCTTGGGAAGTCGTAGGAGAGCTAGGCTCACCAAATCATCATCAAAAATAGTTATTCCTACACTCCCAATCTCATCCCAAAATTTGACAAACGTTTTTAAGTATACCGGAATAGTGTCATTCTTCTCCATCTTGATCTTCCTGAGTTTATATTTGAGTGCCAATTTCCTATGGTCACTACCGCTCTGAAATAGAACTGTAAAAGCTTTCCACATAGCATATGATGTCACTTTTCCATGAAGGCTTGAGACAATGTGGTCTCATACTCCCTCCATTAGGATCCTTCTCTCCCTTGCTGTTAGTATGAATCTTTTGTCGAAGTGTATGAAAAAAGACCACTTTAGCTACGCATAACTTATAGCCCTAACATCAAATATGGCTGCCAATATCTTCAGATCTGCAGTTAGTTGATCAAGACAAATGCAGCAAAAATCCAGATCTATGGATAAAGAGACATTAAGCAGTAAAAGTAAGGTTTTGCTCCATACATCCAATAGACAAGACAAGAACAATATTTTTGAAAGAATTTTTTGTATTAAGGGCACCTGGGAGGAAAACAAGAAGGTGTTTCCAATTCTTCTCAATGGGATGGGTTCTTGGAAGTCCTCAGCACTTCAGATCTAGTATTTCTCTCTCTTGTTGGTGTAGAAAACCCAGACAAAGATAGAACTCAAAGGGAGCTCACACAGCAAATAATGGAAAATTTGACAATGATAATGGATCAAAGTCAGACCAAGAGTATAGATCCAGAGTGATCTAATAGGCAACCAAAGGTGAAGAATGGTAGGAAAAACCCTCCTATTTATAACAAAATATTGGGTCATTCTAGATCTTGGTGCATGATTAAAATAACATTAACCAAATCTAGATCCACCTTTTATGGAATATTTTATTATATTTGTTGGAGGGAAAAAGTATTTGACTTGGGTCAAATTCCTTTATTTGTGAGTAATAAATAAATAAATAAATGATTTATTTATCATTTTAAGGAAGCGGTTGAAGGATAATCAAATAAATAATGATTTATTTAATTATTTATGGGTGATTTAGTCATATTTAAGAAGGAATATTATTTAAATAAGATTTAAATAATTATTCCTAGAAAATAATAAGATAAATAAAGATTTATCTAATTAATTTCTTTGTTTTGGGTTAAACAGGACCAGGAATAATAATTGAATTATTGTTTAATTAATTATTCCTTGAGGAAAATCAAACAAATATAGGTTTGTTTAATATTTCCTTTTGGGGTTTCCTGTTTAGACCATAAACAACCTAATAAATGTGTTTTATTAAGTTACTTTACATAGTGAAAGCAATTTTACTTGGGGTAAAATTGGTCTTACATGGTGTACTTGGGTCCATCTAATGATAGTAGGTTAGATGACCAAAAATTGGTGTAACAGATTGCCCCCCAACGTGCGAGTGTTAGGAGCAAATTGTATGACCGAAGTACGTTGTAAGAAATCAATCACCAGACATCAAAAGGGAAGTTAGAGAGAGAAATGTGAGGTATACTAATGTGCTGAAGAACTAGGCCCTGAGGAGACGAGACTTACAGGTGCAACAAGTCTCTTTTTATGAGAGGGTGCCTGTGCTAAAGGCGGCGGGGGAGGCATACCTATGCCCGCCGAGACAAAGTACAAAAGAATAGTGTGTCTAGTAAACAAGGGACCAAACTATAAAGTACAGCTGGCATAAACATGAGCCAAATAAAAATACAATGAGGGATCCCATATACATGTTGTGCTTAGGATAATAGCCAGGACTTATACAATAATATCTGAGTATATGAGATACAACTACAACCCAAATTCCCCCTATAAGCGGGGAAGGGCTCACAAAATCTGACTGATATATGTAAATCAAAGAAGCGCTACAAGTGGCTAAGGCCGCCATCATCAAATATATGGAGCTACATCGAAGGCTGCAATGAAGAGGTCATCCGGGCATGTGGGGGGCTACCTGCAGGGCCACCCCCTCATGAGGGTTGAGACATCTCACACACACCCGGGAATCACCAAAAGCGACTGCTGCATCACTGAACCATCAAGCATACGGATCTCGATCATGCTGAAAGGAGCTGGAGTGGAGAAACAATCAAGTCAAAGGGAAATGAGAGATCCCTTTTCCTGATCCGAGGCACCGAACAAGAGTGGAAGCTGGAGCCAAGGTACACCGCCCTCTAGACCTGTCTTTTGGAATGAAGGAGCTGATGTCGACAGAAGAAGGTCCGCCATAGGTGAGGCAATGAGAGATCCTCAACTAAGGCACGAGAGAAAATAGTAGAGCGACTGACAGACTAATGCCAATGATGATGATGGAATGGAGGGGACTGAGGGGAAAATGGACAACTTCCCTTGCTAGAGCATAAAGGACATGAATGACATGGGAGCGACTGACATAGTATCATAAGGGATAGGGGATAGTGGGAATAACGGCCATAATGTGCGACACAAGAGAGAGACCAAGCAATGAAGGATGGAGGACTATAGCGTGGTACAAAGGGACTCGGGATAGACTCCATGAATGCGATGATGACTCAAATGGGATGCTCTAAACAAGGGTGACTCATTGGTGCTGCCACATAGAAAAGTTCCCATGGGGGACCATGAAAACATGAGTACAAGATGGTATCTCATGACGAAAATCATCACGAACAAAGACAAATATGGAGGCAAAGTGGTGCACCAAGTACAAGTGTTGTAAGTGAGGAAATTCGATTTTGGGGGGAGGTGAAGTGACCCATCTTGGACAAAATGTGTCTTGGTGAAGTGTCAAATGACAAGAAACTAATAGATACCCATTTGAGGGCTCGGTGAGAGCTTTCCAACGATGTAGACGGTTTGTCAAATGGAGCTACGGTGTGGTCGCAGCAGGCGAAAGAAAAAACAAGGGTTCTCTTTTAATAAGGCAGTTTTCCCTCCAAATTCACTCATTTGCTATTGTTGCTGTGGTGAATGTAGAGAGGAGGGAAGGCCCTAAATCTTGCGGCGAGCGTAGCGGACAAACCGACCTTTGGAATCGAGATTCGTCAGTTGCAGGTAAGAGGCCTAACCTTACTCTTTCATTTTGATGGATTGAAAGTTCAGATTAGGGCCCAGAATCTCAGGAACAGACCCTCTTTCACCTCTATGGCTGGGTCGCACTTTTTGGGCCAAAAACTGTGACCTGGGAAGCAGGTTTTGAGCCAAAAACTGCGACCTGTCCCAGGATTGGGCAGAAAAGTGTGACCTGGAGGATGAATGAGTTTTGAGTGCTGTTTTAGGGCTGAGATGTGGGTTTATGTGATTGGTTATAGTGTTTCCTATCTATATACTAACAAAGATGATGTGTTTGTGCAGATATGGTAGATATATGGGTCAACTGGAGAGAGAGAGACCTGGGTAAATTACGGGCAGAGATCCAGGTAGATCAGGGTGTCCGTCGTGTATTGGCCAAATTTGGGGTTCTGAAGTTTTTGGAGAACCCTTTGATGAGAGCAGGGGAGCCCTTGTTGGCCCGGATTGTCAGTTATTGGGATCCAGATCATGAGGTTTTTGTAGTGCAGGGGCACAGGATTGAATTGAAAGTCCAGGATTTGTATTTCCTGACTGGTCTCCCGCCACTTGGGATGGTGGGAAATACGCAGCCAGTGTTACCGCGGGGGTGGAACATCATGGAGTTTGTGGAGCGACATTGTCGACCGGGTCTCCAAGTCAAAGGGACTCGGATACCGATCGGGGACCTAGAGAGATTAGAGACCCGTGCAGTGGCCGCAATGGTGTTGCGGATCCTAGGCAACCAGGTGCTCCATCACATCACTGGGGGGCAGATGATGATTGTGGAAAGTGTGTTGACTGGGACCTACTATGGGTGGGCCCAAATGATGTTGGTGTCATTAAAACGACAGTTGTCTCTTTGCAAGCGGCAGGTGAACCATGATTGCTCGTATGGAACTTTATTGTGCACCTTTTTTTTTTAGAAGATCCCAACCTTACGACCTCGTATACAGCTCCCAGATGGGGGCCCGAGAGAGCCCAGGATGTGCCGGTGGGGGCGACTACTGTGCCGAGGAGGAAGAGGGGCGGTCGAACAGGTGTTTCGACTGGAGTTCTTTGCCCATTGGGATCAGATGCCATTATACATAGACGACTATCCCTATAGTGGGATGAGTTATTGTGGGGATCCGAACCTACCACTTCCGCCTGGTCGAGTATGGGGACCCGATGGTAAGTGACAAGTGACTACTCTGTTTTGGGCATGTTAAAGTTATTGAACAGTAGATAGGGTACTCATTCCTGTACTTTTGGTATGAAGATATATCTCTGGTAAAACCAGCCGGATATATGGGACGACCGGCAGCATCAGGAGCTGCAGGCCCGACTGGATCGAGAGTGGCGCATAATGAGGATGCGGCCGCCCTCCTGGAGGACATCCGCCGTAGATGCGAGAGGTTGCTGACCAGTGTTTCAGAGCGCAGGTGGCAAGACTTAGACGACCAGTACATAGAGCCATGTATTGGTCTACCCTCGGAATGGCGGGGTGTCATGTGGCGCATGGCGATGGCTGGTCAGGGGATACGTGATCTACAGGCTGCAGGAGTAGAGCCATTGGCTCGGGATCCACCAGATAGTGATTAGGTGTGGGACAGGTGGTGCCCCCTAGTGTGTATGTAGGGATAGGTGGTGCCCCCTAGTTTTGAGTTTTTTGTAACATGCTATGGGCATGTCATATGTATCAGAGTAGATGGACTCTAAACACATGTTTTGCGATGCATATTATGGATATGCATCTTTTTTAATGATTATGAATGTTATTGTCTTGTAAAAAATGCGTGTGAGAAATGCCAATCTAGAACATGGTTTGCAATGCTATCTACATAGTGATTTTGTTCTCGAGGTACATGATTGAAAGTTATGGTTTCAAATGCACGTATCAAGAGTTTCACTCGTAAATATTGTCTAAACAACACAGGATTATGCACACGATAGACACCATTTAGTTGCATGACAAGAAGTAGGGAATATAAACGAACATGCAGATGGAGGATGCGATGAGAGAGGGCATCGATTAAAAGTCCACGCACTGCATCATATTCGGCCTGATTATTGGTGGCAGGACCAATGCAGACCCCGTTTGAGAGAACAAGGGCATGCAAGGGGGTGAAAATGGCCCAACCTGCTGAGGCTAGATTCCAGGAGAACGACTTGCACCATCGGTGTAACCGATATAGGGTGTGGACGGGAGGTCCTACGGAATGGTGTTACAAGACAAACAATGGGAGGAGGAGGAATAATGACGGCAGCCTGAGTGTATAGTAGACATCAAGTGGCAACTGCGGGAGGGAGTGCAATGGGTAGGATGGCTATGACTCATATATGAACTATATGGTGGTATATGAGGGCTATAGGAGGTATGGCTGGGACTCGGGCTGCTGAGGTCAACATAGATAGGGGTGGTGTTATCCGGATTATGGGCGGAAAGGATGTGGGTGGAGAAGGTTTCCAAGAGGACATCCTGATGGGAAAAGAGGGGATAACGAGAGGGAGGGAAACCACATGACGCGGCAAAGCTACCTAGATCATCTGTATAGGAAGAAAGGCTAACATACGGATCATCACGGGGGATGACAGAGGAACAAATAAACTGATGGTCAAAAGATGTTAAGCCTAGGGTGGTCGCTGAAGGGGGATTGAGTGAAACAACAGGGGAGGATTCAAAGGTAATTTTCTCCAAGGGTCTCACAGAGGATGATAGGTGTTGGGCAATTTATTTGAACAAATTGCTGCATTAAATTATCGACCAGGGAAACTCGTGAGCTTGTGATGGTGCCAGCAATATATATGCAGGAGTAGGCAACTAACTCTATGTCTAACTAAATTGTTTATGATTCAATATAATATGCAAGGGAATACTTTAGACAAGGCTCCTAACTTAGGAGGTCCTGGTTGTCCTTCCCTACAGTATCATAAAGAAATCATTCATAAAACCAGAAACTTGAAATAAAGACAAGGCTATTCAAAAGCTGAAAGTAATATATTCTATAACTCTAACTCAATTAGTTTAAAAAGAGGAATAATATTGAAATGGTTCTTGACTCAAGAAATCCACTTTCACCTCAATTACCACTTAATGAATCAGAGATTAAAACCAAGAACTTAAGATGGATAAAGTATTAATGAAAGAAGCTCTTAACTTAAGAGACATGTAAAGTATTCAGGTGTTGGGCAATTTATTTGAACAAATTGCTGCATTAAATTATCGACCAGGGAAACTCGTGAGCTTGTGATGGTGCCAGCAATATATATGCAGGAGTAGGCAACTAACTCTATGTCTAACTAAATTGTTTATAGTTCAATATAATATGCAAGGGAAGTTCTCAGATAAGCAGGCTCCTAACTTAGGAGGTCCTGGTTGTCCTTCCCTACAGTATCATAGAGAAAACATTCATAAAACCAGAAACTTGAAATAAAGACAAGGCTATTCAAAAGCTGAAAGTAATATATTCTATAACTCTAACTCAATTAGTTTAAAAAGAGGAATAATCTTGAAATGGTTCTTGACTCAAGAAATCCACTTTCACCTCAATTACCACTTAATGAATCAGAGATTAAAACCAAGAACTTAAGATGGATAAATTATTAATGAAAGAAGCTCTTAACTTAAGAGACATGTAAAGTATTCCATTATAATTCATTCATCAATCACAAACAAATCCTTAAACATCTAAGCAATGAAATGAAACAAAATCTAATATGAAATAAAATGTTTCTCTCATCCTTTTAGAGTGAGCTCAATTCTCTTAAGAACAAGACAAATTATTCCATATACTACATTAAGGAAACTTATATCTAAAACTACATAAATTCCATGAATTCATATTCTACATTAACACAATTTACATCTAAAACTACATAATGGAAATATATGAAAAATGAAGCTTTATTCTATTCCATCATCAATTGGATACAATGCTCTAAGAGTGCTCCCCTTGGAATGGAGGAGGTACTCCTATTTATACAATGAGAGGAGTAACAAACTCATAATGATCATCCACTAATATCTCTAACCATCTAGACACATAACCCTATCCTCCATGATCTCCTCCATAATCTTTTCCATGAGGTTTATCTTCTTAAATTCGAATTTGATCATCCAAGGCCACATAAAGGTGTCTTGGAAGCTTCCTTTGTGCCTTCACATGTCAACAAACTCATGCTAATTGTTAGGTATAAGTATAAGCATATTATTTTCTAAGTTTTAGCCATAAATTCACTTTAAAATATTAAGAATTAATAAACTTTGGAAAAACATAGTTATGACACAATAATGAGGTGAATGTAATGATATGGAGGTGGAATGGAGGTGACATGAAGGTAAAATGTGAAGATATTGATGAATAATGGAGTGAAAATAAGGACTATTTTGAGGCCCAACATACCCCCAAACTGAAGGTATTGCATGTCCTCATGCAATCTATTACATTACTTTTTTTTGTACTTGAGCTTTGGCTTAAACTCTGCATGAATTTACTTATCTTTTGCAAAGTGTTATTTTGATGAACTACAACTTGGTTGGTTCTTGTGTTTCAACCATATTTTGTTTGTTGCGTTCATTGTATGATCTTTGCATAATGATAATGTGCTTTTTATGGCAGAGTATTATTGTTGGAATGCATCATGGTTGGTTCTTGTGTAACAACCATGATTCTATTGGCATCCAATTAACTTTTAAATACTTTAGACAAAGCCATTTGTATGCTCATGTAATAGTAAATATATTTTGAAGGTAAGTGGGTTTAAAATGTGATATATAACTATGGATATGAATGTGACAAAGCATGTATGTAAATGTATCCTTCCCATTAAACGGATGGCTTTGGCAATGAAAGGAAAGGAAGTGAAGTTTTTTTTCCAAAAATTATTATTCTAACATTTCAAGGAATTTAATGGTTAAAAGTTAGAAAATAGCATACCTTAACTTACCCTTCCAAAAATCGGTGAGAGTCGTGCATGTGTGACTGCAAACTGTTGTGAAAATGGTGGATGAAAGATGGATCTGTATTGTCGTATCAGCTGCTGGATCCGCTGCTACTAGATGAAAAATCTGAGGAGTCTGCTGAACATGGTTGAAAGTTGTATCTGCTGCTGGATGATGAATCCGATGAGTTTGCTGAATATAGCTGAAAATCTATAAGGTTTGGAAGGTATACAAAATATAGAAGTTACATTTTCCTCCCAGCCTTATTTATTGACTTGTCCTCAAGTGAAATACAATGAATACCATGAATGGAAATACAATGAATGGAAATTGGCTTCATCTGCTGCAAAATATGGGTCTTCAAGTCTTCAACGCTCGATGGCACAAATCTTGCTATGTGATTAAATGTATCGATGTCGAACATAGCAAGAAGTTGTTGACTTAGTGGCCGTTAATGAATGCCCCTAGCCAACACAAGAGCTCCCACCATTGATTCCAATGGGAGTCAGGATGCCTAACACATCTTTGTAGGTACGAATAAATTTGTCGTGGTCAAGTCACCTACAAGATCCAACGAACAAGGGATATTAATGTACTCCCATTGTTCATTGGCAAGAGTACTTGCCATTAAGGCATGCAAGCCTCTAGGTGTTTTTCAATGATACTTAGACTCTAGGACTTTGACTCAAGCAGGGTTTTATTGGCGGAAATGAAAAAAAATGGTATGAAAATGGAAATGGAAATGGAAAATGGCTTTTATTGATGAGTTAGGAATAGATGAGTTAGGAAATGCATGGTGAATGAAGAAGAACTCTTGCTGTGAAAAATGGACATGGAAATGATATGCTTTATGGATTTACAATTGGTGGAATTCAAAATATTTTCAGAAAGGGAGGTGGAAGGTAATGGTTGTGGAGATGGATTTGTCTTGAGAATTTTTCATGAATTTAGTCTTTGGAAGACTAATTGTCGTCACAATGTAGTCTCCGTAATGATCGCTTTGTCGTCCTGTAACCTGTAAAAAAAAACTTGACAAAAAGAAACATAAGTGTGTTCGAGAAGGAATGCGCATTTCCTTCATGATTCTTACGCAAAAATTTTATACCAAATAAAACAAATTAAGGACAATCAAAGGTGTTGAAATTGACTTAATCATGATATTAAAATCAATCCATTCTTAAAAATAACCATGAAAAATAATACTCCCTGTCAGATAACTCATGAAATGTGCTTCGCAATTCTGTTCTGTAAAGCATACAAGAACCATGTGATGAGTTTATACCATCTTGATGCTATCGAAATAGAATTGAATCCTCCAATTGATTTTTTTAAAATTTGTTTCCAAGTGTTCCATTATTTATTTTCAAATCTGCGTGAATTTTGTGAAAAGTGTGTTTATTTTTTATTTTTTATTTTTCCCTTGTACCAACTGTTGCGGTTTCATCCAATTCCATTATTCTCTCAATATGCATTTCACCAAAGTTTTTTTATGCCAATGTTCTTTACTTTATAAAATGCCAATATTTGCCCCTCAAATCCTTCAAAACAACTACTGTCACAAAACACAATTTTTTTTTTTTTTTTTTTTTTTTTAATAAAAATCATAACCTAACAATATATTAATTCAATCATATAACAACAAACATAACAACAATTATATACAACAAATTAAAAAAAAATAATAACAAACTACAACTATAACAATTAATACAATTATATCAATATATAATATATTAATACATTAATATATTAATACAAATATAACAAACATTAAATAACAAACATAGACATCAACTTATAACAAATTACAATTAACAAAAGAAAAATAAAAAAAATAAAAATTTACAACTATATTAATATAATTAGAACAATATATTAATATATTAATATAATTAATATATTAATATATTAATACAATCATAGCAAATCAAATATTAACTATAAAAAGAAATTATAACAAATACAAATCAAAACAAATCAACATTAACTAAAAATATATAAATATGAATCAAAACAAATAAAAAAACATAACATATAACATTAAATACAAAACAAATTAAAACTAAAAATTCAAACAAACCAAAAGAAATGGAAAAAAAAACGGATCTGGGCGCAATATGTTAAATTGTGATTGAAAGAACCTCAATTTTCTCCTAAACCGCTGCAAATTTCAGGAAATTTCTCACGAGTCACCTAATTACCCCCGTTCTGGAAAAAACCCATGTCTCAGTTTTTTTTAATTCATCTTAGTTTGCTCAGAAAATCCATTTTAAAATCGCGTGTTGAAACTGATGTGATTTCGTGAAGCTTTTGGCAATAGAAATCAATTGATGTGCATGGTAATGGAGTCCAGCATACGAAGGTAAAGAATTTAAGGAATGAAATAAAGCTTTTGATCTATATTTGATTGTCATTCACGCCAACAACTTGACAATGTGTTTACAATGAAAGAGCAAATTCAGAGTTGTGATTTTTTTTTTTTTTTTTTTTTTTTTTTTTTGTGAGAACTAATCAACTCTTAAGGCAATTACCCACTATTTACTGCATCCATTCTACTCCACCCAGCTTTTCTTATTGGAGGATTTCAGTCTCCAGTTAAGGTCGGTACGCAGATCAATTTTTCAGCAAGAGTTTTTTTATTTGAATAAATCAATTGATTTTCTGATCTTCCTGATCGCACGAAGCGCAGGAAGAGAGCATACTCATCGCTTGATTTGTTTTTATTTATGCAGGAGGGTGTTTTTGAAATGACGAAATTTAAAACTAGCTAAACATTAAAACATCAGAAAATTCAAACTTAAACTCCTTTGCGAAGATCCTGCTGTCACCAGGGTTCACAAATTATTTTGTCTAAAGAAAAATGCTAGTACTAAATTAAATTTCTAAAGCCTAATCCCTTAGCACCATCCCCGGCAACGGCGCCAAAATGTTGGGCAATTTATTTGAACAAATTGCTGCATTAAATTATCGACCAGGGAAACTTGTGAGCTTGTGATGGTGCCAGCAATATATATGCAGGAGTAGGCAACTAACTCTATGTCTAACTAAATTGTTTATGATTCAATATAATATGCAAGGGAAGTTCTCAGATAAGCGGGCTCCTAACTTAGGAGGTCCTGGTTGTCCTTCCCTACAGTATCATAGAGAAATCATTCATAAAACCAGAAACTTGAAATAAAGACAAGGCTATTCAAACGCTGAAAGTAATATATTCTATAACTCTAACTCAATTAGTTTAAAAAGAGGAATAATATTGAAATGGTTCTTGACTCAAGAAATCCACTTTCACCTCAATTACCACTTAATGAATCAGAGATTAAAACCAAGAACTTAAGATGGATAAATTATTAATGAAGGAAGCTCTTAACTTAAGAGACATGTAAAGTATTCCATTATAATTCATTCATCTTAATATCAAAAGAAATCACACACAAATCCTTAAACATCTAAGCAATGAAATGAAACAAAATCTAATATGAAATAAAATGTTTCTCTCATCCTTTTAGAGTGAGCTCAACTCTCTTAAGAACAAGACAAATTATTCCATATACTACATTAAGGAAACTTATATCTAAAACTACAGAAATTCCATAAACACAATTTACATCTAAAACTACATAATGGAAATATATGAAAAATGAAGCTTTATTCTATTCCATCATCAATTGGATACAATGCTCTAAGAGTCCTCCCTTGGAATGGAGGAGGTACTCCTATTTATACAATGAGAGGAGTAACAAACTCATAATGATCATCCACTAATATCTCTAACCATCTAGACACATAACCCTATCCTCCATGATCTCCTCCATGATATTTTCCATGAGGTTTATCTTCTTAAATTCGAATTTGATCATCCAAGGCCACATAAAGGTGTCTTGGAAGCTTCCTTTATGCCTACACATGTCAACAAACTCATGCTAATTGTTAGGTATAAGTATAAGCATATTATTTTCTAAGTTTTAGCCATAAATTCACTTTAAAATGTTAAATTAATAAACTTTGAAAAGGAAACATAGTTTATGATGACAATAATGGTGAATGTAATGATATGGAGGGTGGAATGGAGGTGACTTGTAAGAGGTAAAATGTGGAAGATATTGATGAATAATGGAGTGAAAATAAGGACTATT